>JAJVSH010000012.1:2388110-2447620 GCA_021460005.1 Tetramorium alpestre
TTTTTATAACTACATAGTAAAAATTACCAAGCAGATTGTAATATTATTCAGACAGATTTTATATTTTATTGTGATAGATATGAATAAATCAGAGAGAATTTATAAAAATCTTCCAAATTTTAGTTATCCCACGATTACCATGATTTTTAGGCTAAATTTTAAGAGAAAATTCTCTCCGTGTAGATTAAAAATATATATGTAAGTATCAAAGTGATACGTTCACCATTTGAGAAAAAATGAATTCCAAAATAGAATTCAAATCAATTAACTAACTAAAAAGAATTCCAAATCAACCAGATGGCGCGTATCATCTATACTTATTAATAATTTATTAAAAAATATTTTTTATTTATATTATATGTACATATATGTATACATTAATAATTTTAAAAAATAATTTAAGATTTTGAATGTCGCAAAATGAAGCTAAACTAACCACTTTCTTTTACATTTACATTAAAATTCTCATTAGAATATCAATAGGCCAAAATGACCCATAACTTGATATTTTGGTTTTAACAATGGATTCTCTGATAAAATAAGACGTATTTCTTAAGAGAACAAGAGAATGATGAAATAAATTTCCTTTGGCAAGAATTAAGCTTATTGTTTAGTTTCAGCAAATCTACATTAAGAAGATTTATGTCAATCCTTATTTTTGAATAAGATCCAATCATTATAACGAAAATTTAATTATTCTACCCACTACAGAGAATTGTTTAAGAAGGAAAATTGTAGGAAGCCGTAAAAGATGAGGGACAGAAGCTGGACAATGGAGCTCATGTTGAGCAGCCACCTGTATTTGCAGGTAGCCGAAAGCGTCTGCGTGGAAACAATGCCGCCTTTTCTACGCACTGCGTGGATCTATATCAGACGAAAATAAACGGAAGCCGACGCGTGGCTGCTTTTACGCGGATATTTGATATATTTGATCAGTATTTCGTCATCTGTTCGCTGCAAGATGTTCGTGCGGAGTAAGTTACCTTTTTCTTACGCTATAAAATCAAGTCTCTCGATGAAAATATTGTTTTAAATTCTCTTTTTAAAATTTCATTAGCCGAAAAAATACGATAGCATTGAAGCAATTGAGGTTTTTGGCAAAAATGAGATGGCATCTGTACATCGTCGTGCTTGTCATACTGTATCGGCGTAAGTGGCGTATAGGATATGCGCAAACAGCTGCCCGTTGGATTGCAGATGCTCTGAAAATTTTGAAATTCCAGCCACGTCAATAGCGGAACGCCGCGACTGGATGCGCACGAAGCTGCGAACCTTCGCTAAAGATCGCCGTTTTCAAACGCTTCAAAATCCAATTAAAATTAAAAAATCTTGATAAACTTTTGCATTTAAATGCATTAATAACGCGTTAATTCATAACACCTTAAGTCAATATTAAATTAGTCCTCGGGGATGATTCATATCTTTCTTCGAGATGATCTAGCCCACAAAATTTAGACCCGGTTTACTTATCTCTCAATTATTATCAATTTTATTCAAATCACGTAACATTTGATAAATGATCTATAAAAGCTAACGTGATGTTAGCCCTGCGCGAAGAAATTAATAAAGCCAAGTCGCGCTTTATCTCGCGTCTTTACGAGTCCAATTAACTCGCCATTTAGTATTTAGATTTACATCTTATAAGAACGTGATTTTTCTATCTTTTGTTGCATCTAACTGATCCGTCGACCGACCTCCGTATATACACGAGACTAAAACGACCACGAATAATTGAGCCAGTTTACCCACGCGACGCAAAAATCGTGCGTTCACTTGGGCGGAGGAAACATTTAACGCAGGATGTTGTTGTGCACTTTGTGCGTGCAGCTCGCGCTCGTTTATTTCTCTCCTTGTCGATGCGAGCCGAGCGTAGCATCGAGCGCTTACACGATGTAGAAAAGGACGAGGAAAAATTGCCGGTTGGGAGTTGGCCGCTTTCCAGAGCGAGCGAGAATGCAGTGACATCGTTCTTCGGGAGAACGACGACGCTCAAGGCCGGTACCGCAATTTCAGTCAATTTAGATCTCCTGCGCACTACGAGCTGTAATTCACAGGATTTTTTATGGACGTCGGATGATAATTGATGTTTTCCCTTGACATTAACGTTTTACTATTTTTTTTTGTACGCGATAGAAATGGCTAAAGCTAAACTTCATTACAGAATATTAAATTTAATTGTATAGAATTTAATCAATTGTTCTACAGATTATATTATTCGAAATGATTGGGGGACCAATTTCTAAAATGCATGTATCACTAACTAAATGACACGAGAAAGCAGAAATTTCACTATTATAATTTTGTTATTATCATCTAATTAAATCGAGAGAGAAAAAAAGGAGAGGGGAATGTTCTTAAAAGATGACTGGCGATAAAACGTGAGGCTGCGATGCAAGTGCTCTTCATCGTTTCTTAATGAATGTGTATGATAATTGCGCGGTTTTTAGCCTCGTTTAATTTGAAAAGATATCTTGGGGAGCCTCGGGAAGTTGGATTCGTTTGTGGTGGCGCACATAGAGAGGAAGCAAAAACTTACAGCCCAGAGAGAAAAACGTACCGAGATTCTGAACAATGCGGGAGGAAGGCGTGACGGTGAGCTTTACGAATCTCCGTCGATCCAGCTGCTCGTACCTACACATTGTACATTTACCGTCGACCTTTCGAAGCCTCCACCTCCACGCGATAGTTCGTTCAGATAGCCTGAATGCCGGTAAAAGACGACCGACAAGTTGCCCCCGTTGGAGGGGGTGGAACAGCTGTTTCGTTCAGTGAGAAGAGAGCCAGGATCGTGAATATTTAAAGATCCCAATATCCTACGTTGATTCTGTACACTTTTGATATGTTTTTTAACGATAATTTTCAAATTAAATTAAATTAAATTAAATTAAATTAAATTAAAAAAATTATGAAATATGGTTAAATTTTCTCACGAATACATAATTAAACCAAATTTCACAATTTAATAGTATGATTTTTTATTTAATTTCTCATTTATTTTGCAACAAATATAACGTTCATTTTTTAGATCTCGTTCATTTTTTTGTAAAATTTTGACTAGTCAGTCTGAAAGACAGATTGATGACGAGTTGAATTCATAGATGGAAAAAGGAAATCCTGTCAGTAAATGTAGGCAGGATAGCCAGATGTTGAAGATAATTAAATCGCAAATAGAAGTGGCGTTTTTCACGGTAGTTTAACAGATTGTAAGTTGGAACGCTATTATCCTTAAAATTGGAACTTTTGTATCATCAAATGAATGAAAAAAAATCCAAAGAGAGCGTTTGTTGTTTGCAAATGAAATAAACACTAGAAGGTAATAGTAAAATAGTAATTTGCGATCTATTCTTATATTTTTGCTATTTTATTAATTTTTTTAAAGAAAAGATAATGAAAAATTAAATTGAATGAAAAGCTAAAACATTAATTTCAAGACATAACATTTCAATACGTAGCAGATGTCGGGAATAATTAAATCGCTGTCACGAAAGATCCCTGTTCTTCTCATCATTTTGGCGTAACTAAGTTCTCGTATTTCTATAGTCGAAGCAGGAACAGGAAGAACATGTCCCTTCGAGTGAGAAAAAAGTGTAGGTTGATCCAATGTAGAACCATCTTGTCGTGTGTGGGCACAAAGTAATTTGATCTGGACACTTTTACAGCTTCTATCGATATTAATTATAAAGTTATTTTGACGTAAATTAAAAAAATATAATCAGAAACAGAATCAAGAGGGGAAAAAGAGAATTTTATTATATATTATATATTATATATTATATATTATTATTATATAATATATTATATATTATATATTATATATTATTATTATATATAATATTATATATTATATATTATATATTATTATTATATATAATATTATATATTATATATTTATTATATTTATTGACAATATGTTTAATAAATATTTATTATACGTCGTACATAAAGAAATAAACAAAATTACATGAACATTAATCTATTAGATTTCGAAAAAAAAAAAGATAAATTTCAAGAAATGATTAGAGTTCTTTGTACTCGTTATGAAACGAGGCTGTAACATTTGATCTCACAAAGTTTCTTGACTGTGAAATTGAGAAAACAAAACGTCGTTACCACGTGAAAATCTTTCTGCCGCGTCCGACTGTAGCGGCGTGCAATTGCAGCGTGCACTTTAACGATAGGCCTCAGACGGAAAAAAGGGAAATTCGAAATAGCCGTTGTCAGATAGACAGGAGTCTCACAGACTCCTGGGAACGCGGTTCCCGCCAATTCCTTGACGGGTGCTCGAGGCGGTGTAACGGCCGTTGGTCCGAGATGCCTCGAAAGTGGCAGGTGCAACTCGGGCCAAACTTCATTAAACACAATCCCATCTGCGCCCTCATACTTCCAAGACGTCTCGTGGCCTCCGTAACTTTTTGAGGACGAGGGAGGCAGAGAGAGCGAGGGAGAAAGAGAGAGAAGAGAAGAGCCTTAGCAACTCCGGAACCTCCGGTTGGCGTATCTGTTCTTCGTCCCTTTTTCTTCTTCTTTTATCTTTGCTCGCGAGACGGGCAGATTGACTTGTCCGACGCAATTGCTCGAAACTACACGCTCTGCGTGACAACGACTAAACCGTGACAGGTGTCTGTTCTCGCGCAACGGAAAAAGCACATAAAAGAAAGAAAAATACGTTTGTGGGAACTAGGACATATTTAAGTAATTTGTATGCGCCGTAGCGCAAGAGTTTTCAATTGCCGTTGTACGTTATAACGTATAAGTCGTGCGAAAATAAAATTTTTGCACGATTTTTATCGAGAGGCGCAAAGATCTAAAGATTTCATTAATTGCGATGCAGAATCACTTAAACGTGCTTCCTTCTTCTTCATTTGTTGTACATTTAAAATAAAAAGGAAAGGTTACTGTGGCACGTGGTGGTAATTTCACACATAGCAATTTCGAGATTGTTCTCACTTCGGGCCAATTTTGAAGGTGACGAGCGTGCGCGCTTCCCGTATTAATAAAAATTATCGAGATTTCAGAAGACGGCGAAGCGAGTCGAGACGGTTGAACACAAATTATTTCTCGGAAAGAAGAGAAGCCACGAGAGCGCGTGGCTGGTCCTTCTGGCACGCGTGCCTGGTCCTTTAGACCCTTGAGATTTATTGATTCTAGAATATCTAGTCAGCCTGCGAAGGAAAAAGATCGTCCTCAGATCGAGCGCAAACGTTTATCATGTACCCGCATTGTTTTCACATTGATTGAGGGTTAATAGTGCGTGTAATAATTCATCAATTACACATATAATATAAAAATACTGAGACAGAATGAAAACTTGAATATCCTATAATTCATCTTTTATTAATTAAACTGATAATTCTGTAAACATACGTTATCATAATTCAGAATTACTGTTATTTGAAAGATTATCATAAATTTTTTTTAGATTGCATTGATGTTTTATTTTGTGAGACACAATATTTATATGTAATATCGTGTTTATATAATCAACAATAGAATATTTTAATACGATACCATAAAACGTTATTGCTTGTTATTCCGATAAAAAGTTCTCAAAGACCTATTTTCTTATAAATTTCTGCAAAATATATGACATCAGGACACTTTTCACAGCTCACCCTCCACGTAATGTCGTCAAAGAGGTTCAGTTCAAACGAGAAACGAGGAATAATAGGCTTTACAGGATCTTTAAATTTTAAAGGGACGATGCACGAACAGCTGACGTTTTCTAAGATGCTCAGGTATCCCTCCAAATAAATTTGAGAACATTGTGAAAGGAGCAAATCAATCGATATCAGAAAATGTCAGCTGCAAAAATATAAAACTTTGACAATATTCTATATTTTATAACATAACTAATACTTTTTATATTTTATTCAGTGGCAGTTTATTGACATGTATTACACTGCAACATATATTAGTATTATTTTTGTTCTAGATTTCACTTTTATTTGTTTTGACCATTTCCGAAGAAACATTTTGCGTTTCGTGCTTTGTTTTTTATTGCAGGTTATACAACCTTTCTCTTGAATGTCTTTGATTTTATCGCTTTTAATTATTTTGACACTGAAGATAGTCTCAATTTAGACTGAAATATATGAAATTTAATTTTATTTATAATAAATTTCACTTAGTTACAGCTCTAAGCCCCTTTTGATTTATCGTTTTGACTTATCCTGGTGAAAATAAAATTTAGAGCGTAAGTCGAATAGCGTAAGGGAAGGGTAATATAAGCATGAACAAAACATCTAAGAAGCGAAAATTGAAACATCGGAGCGTAAAAGAAGCGTAAAAAAATTTTAACGCTTTTTTTACGCTCCGATGTTTCAATTTTTGTTTCCTAGATGTTTTGTTCATGCTTCTATCACCCTTCCCTTACATTTGACTTACGCTCCAAATTTTATTTTCACCATGGTAATTATTTGAATTTCCTGTTACTTATATTCTCTTTGTAGTAGTACTTATATTCTCATTATATTATCGAACTGATTCTCAAAATGATTTACTTCCAACTTTCTAGTTCTCACGGTGATAGAAACAATGTTCTCCATATGTTTCACACGATAGTGGACGCTATTGCTGACCAATTAATACGGATAATCGTAAATTTTGCTGTAGCATCTGCTGCGACCGATATGATATCCAGGTGCTAAACGAAGGGTATGTCTGCAATGTTTGATATTTTTCTGTCGAAATCGGTATAAACAGACAAGCAAACTGCCGAAAAAAGTGCTAAAATTTTAAAAAATAGTATAATCTCTCAAAGAGTCATAATTTCGAAACTTGAGGAATGTGGCAGTGTGGTGAAACAAAATCACAATTTTAAAATTTAAGAAGTATAAATATGTCCTGAAAAGTTATACTCCCGAAATCTCAAGAATGAGACAATATCCTGAAATATTCTAGTCTAAAATAAGCATACCAAGGCATTATCTCGAAATTAAAAAGAGAGAATAAACAAAGTTCTCTAAAAAAATCAACAACAATCTTAAAGAAAATTCTTATCAATTTTACGGTTTTTCTACAATCGTCCATGTGAACTGGATTGAATTTCTATCCACTTTCCATCTTCCACGAGAAAGTTTGTGTTTCCACTGATTATCCTGAACGGAAGCTCGGAAAAACTCTCGCAATGCGCTCCGTGTCCATGAAGTGAGGACCTCAATTACTTTAAAAGCTCGCACAGAGGCTTTGCCGCAAGATAAAGCACCGGAAAGCTGCCAGGAAGGCTTCGATGATCAAGCAATGAGATCAGAAATAATTTAAATGCACCACTCTCTTGCTAAGGCACATGAATATGGCAAGAAAACCTTTGTGTGGCCTTGGCCCAGTGTGCGGCATGACTTGAAATGGAGAAAGGCTGCTCATTAATTGCTAGGGAGTTGCTACCCGTCATCACACACAAAGTATATAGCGATAAATTCACTGTTGTATCAAGTCCATCTTTCCATCATCAGGGATCCGTTTTGGACTGAGGCGAGGGTGAGTTGAACTTCTATGCAGCGGTCTCTGATAGTGACGAGGGCCGTAAGCTTAGATTCTGTTGATCGCTCATCGTGACTCAGGATGGCAATCTGTTGATGACTGAGTTTCCTATCGATCCTCAAAATGTAGCCATTATCCAGAACTGAGGCGAAAGGAGGATTTCCGCTTCGAGATTTGCAGGCAAGGGTTTCAGTTCCTCTAAATATCACGCGACTTGTGCCATCCGGATCTACAATTATAAAAAGTTCCTCCTTCAAATCCCGTTCCGTCAAGTTATTATAGTTAATACTCTATACTCAAAGAAGTTTCATTAAATTTTCATTCGGAAGAAGTATTAGATATTAATATAAAACAATAATTAGATATCTTATAAAAGTACAAAGAAATATTTGAACAAATTTTTATTCCATTAAATTAAGAAAAAAGCGTGATTAACTTTAAAAAAAGAACCTCGCAACGAATGTTTCTAAAACACCTTTGCAATACTTTTGAAATTACTGCCGTTAGAATAAATAGATTGAAAAATCTAAAAGCCACAAGGATTTTCACCAAAGTAATATCGATAATATTTCGAAATGAGCTCAATGTACATACTAGTTGAAAAAAGAAGATCTCTCAGAATCTCTGGTGATTACAGCATGACCATTATTCGACGATCATTCCTTAACCACAATCGATGAACTTTTCGTTAATGGCTGGTGGACTTATTTTTTCAAAAATTCATCTACGACAAACTTATTTACAATAATAAGCAAAAATAAATAATATAAGTAAGAGAGAAAGATTAATAGTTATTAATATATTAAATTACATTAAATACACATGAAGGATTATACAACTCTACGGGACTAATGTGGCTTCTGCGTCAGCTGTCCAGCGACATAAAATAAAAAATATTTTACAGGACATTCTTGAAATTACTGCTTTCTTTGACAATCAAGAAACACAATAATGTCTTCCGCCAAACAAACCGTACATCGATATATACGCCGACAAGTTAAGAGTTTTAGATCGACATTTCAATAATGACCAATCAAGAGTTCTGAGTAAGTTTAATCAATAGCTTGGATTTGAATTTTTATATGTATAATAAGTATTTTTATTTTTTGTTCACCTGTCTTAAGAACGGAGATACTGCAATGCAAAATCCGAAATGTAAATTATTATATTAAGTACAATTTCTTTCCGGTACGCAATTTGCCGAGCGAGTCGTAACTGTAGGTGACGTTCTTATCGTTACATGAATGCGTTGGAAGCTGTGTAGATTCGTGAAAGGTTTGAGACTAATGCTCTTTTTTATGACGATGACGATTTTGCTTCGATAATCACTTGAATCGAAATCAATATATGTAAATGAGGGATGTATACCTCGCAAAATACACCCTGGCTGATCAACGTTCACACGATTGTGCAGATGGCGTCGTAAATGTTACAGTTTATCAAGTAACAAGGTAATTGGGGTGGGCGTAACCGTGACGGACTACAGGGGCGATCGAAACCCCAAACTATTTGTTAAGTCTAGCTAATTAAAGAACGCTGCGTTTCCCAGCGTCATACGTAATCTTTGTTCGCACATCTCCCATGAACGATAATCGTCAATTCAATCTGTAGATGTCGGGCGATTACTATCGGGAAATTTATGAGAAGAGAGAAAAGAAGACGACGATGAGTAGTGTATAGATAACGGCGGGATTACTAAAATACTAATAGAAATTTAATACAAATATTCATTTTTAAAAAGCAGTAAGTATTTCTCTAATAGTTTTTATTTGTAAGAAATTCATACATTATTCAATGTATATTTTACATTTACATTAATTTGAACATATTGTTTTTAAAAGGGGTCAAGGCCTATTTATGTACCATCTCTTAAAAATAATTTTTTTACTGTAAAAGTAATACCTGATAAAATTTTAAAATCATGCAAAATTTTTCTTTCTTTTTATACGCCATATGTACAGGACAAAGAAAACGAGAAGAATACAAACAATTACTATACCAATGATTGTAATGATTTTAATAACTGTCCCATCACTGCAAAAAGTCTCTGAAATAATATTTTTATTTTGTTATATATGAGATATCTAATTAAAAGCAATTAATAAAAGCATGTAATTTTTTAATTGTCATAACAGATAAAATTGTAAAGTTTATACTATACCTCTTTTCTTACTATTATTGAAACACTTATTAAATACAATTAAGGAGATATTAGAAATAACAACGTCTATCCTCGATAATTCTTTCTCGGCAATTATTTTAGTATTTTTTTTGCATGTAAATATTCCATTTTCTACTGCAGCGGAGAATAATTGCAGATCCGTTGAGCTTCCTCTGATTTCTTCTCCTGTTAAATATTGAGAAAATATATGTATTTATAATATTTCTAAAAATAAATCAAAATAATAATTAAAAAGTAATTATTATATTATATAACGTTCATGTATACATTCTTGCAGAATTTTAAAATGCAATTCGATATATAACATATAAGAAATTATTACCATTCAAGTGCACGTCAATGAAAATGGAGTCAAGAAAAAATTTGATATTATCGTGTGCGTAATTAAAAATAATTTTATTCTTCTTATCGCTATCTTGATTTTTGGCAGGTTCTTTCCAACTCAAAGTCATATTGGCAGTTTCTTTAGTGCAAGTACCCGTTGTTCTTGTTGCATTCAACGGAACTGTCAACGTAGACATTAGTAGCTACAAAAAAACGGAATTGCATTCTGTTATACGGTAAAATCATTATTAAACATATATATGTCATTGCTGATTAAGCGATCGATTAAAGAAAAATATAGAAAATATAAATTATATTGATGAATATGTTTACGAAGTATTTTTACAAAATCATAAACACGAGACACAATATTTCTTTTTTATAAATATTTTATTTACCTTAAAATCTTTCGTTATATGTTGCAATTTAATATGAATCATCATATTAGCCAGAACGCATACTCTTTCTTCAGCATCTCTAAGGACGTAATTAAATTTGGGAGGAAGACACACCGTGCTTTTTTTAGTTGTAACCTCCGATGTAGTATTGCTGGTATCGGGATCATTTGTAATTGATGATGTTGTTATTGTTGAAGTCATCGTCGATTGAGATATTGTCGAAGACAATGTTGGTGTGGTATATGAGGTCGTGGGTGTTGAATTAATTTCAAGTGTCGTTAAAATTGTCGGAAACGTAGTGTTTAGTGTAACTTTTCCTGTGGTCGTCGTTATTGTATCTGATGTAGTCGAATATGGAGATGTAGGTAATGAACTTGTTATGGTTGACGTTATAGGCATTGTAGTGGTTGTCGTAGTTGGTTTTTCAGTCGGTAATATTGGTGTTGTCGGTTTGGGTGTGTTCGATTTTGTAGTTTGTTCAGACGTTGGCAGTGTTGTTACTATCGATGGTTTGCTTGATTTTGTTGTGATTGTTGTAGACTCCACTGTCGTAATGTTTGACGGTGTAGACGATAACGTAGATGTCGTAAAGTCCGTCGTTGTATTTACGGAAATTGTTGTGGACTTATTCACTTTTCGACAATTAGATGTAATATTTTCATTTGCTTGAGATTTGATTGCAACTGTTAGAAAAAAAATATTTTATCCATATTTGCTGAAGTGAAATATCTGTCATAGAAATGATTCCATGTGAAAAGAAAAATAGGCAAAATATAAATTATTAAATTAGTTTTTATGATTGAATTACATTACTTCGATATATAAAACTATTTTTCTTAAAAATTACATAACGAATAGAAAAGAATTTATTCCCCCCCATATACCACACCGTCGATATTTTTTTTCTCACATAGAATCTTTTTCTTGACGATTATATTATATTAGATTTAATTCCATATTTTTTCCAAGAAATTTAATTTAAATTAACTAAGGTTAAAGTATCAATTATCATAAAATCGGCTATTAAATTATTATCTTTAAAAAGATAAAATGGAGTTACCTAACTGTAGATCAATAAAATTTCAATCGCGAATAACAAGATCACTATCCCGAACAATAGTGCTAAATATGGTTGCTTCATATTTGATTTCCAATATTTGTTTTTGATATTATATTTCGATGTTATATTTCGACATCCCATCACCACATACGCACCGCTATTTTATCCGCAACAATTAATTGAAATAACAGCATTTCATAGACATATGAACGAAAAATCTTAAACAAATGGTAATTATACACAACACGCAATAGGCACCAAAGAGAACATTAGTTCACCTTATTTCCTAGAAGGACAGAATTATTCAGTTGCTCGCGCGGTAAAGGTTAATATAGACAAGGAATATATCCCTACCCCCGACAATACTGTTAATCTTATCATTTCTTTGGCCAGACGGTATGATAAAATATCTTTAATCCTATTGTTTTATGTTAATCATTCGATAAATCGTATTCTGGACACCGTAATTAAGCCCCGGATGATAATTTTTTTAAATCTCTATTTTCTCCAGACTTTTATTTTTTTATAAATCTATAAGACATATTTTTAATCTTATTTTTATCTTGATCGATATTCTTATAACTTAAATTCTTATAACTGTAGTTAATATTTAGGAATAAAAAATTACTCTTCCCGAAAATCTAGTTATAACTAGACTAATTACAATTTAACAATTTTAATTAGAACCCGAGTTACAAGAATTTAAAACAAAAAAGCGTGTAACAGCCTCCTAGAACTTAATAAGTTAAATTTATCAAGATAAAAATAAGATTAAAAATATGTCTTATAAATGAGGTAGAATCTTTGAATAAAAAAAATTGAAAACAGATAAAGAAATAACGTTGACGTTTTTACTGATAAATATTTAACTAATAACTGATTTCATCTAGCTTTTTGAATAGAATAAATTGATATAAATATTATTTATTAACACCAAAAATTCTACTCATAAAGGTAGACAAACTCATTAATTGAATATTTGTTCATACAAAGCTGAGTTCACTTACTTTTTTATCTTCACTATCAACCCTTACATCTTTTTTTCATATATCTTATCCCATCGTCGATTAGATTTCTAAAAAGAACAACTTTTTTTACCTGTAAATGTAAGTTAAAAAAAATCTTAATTATGATAATTATTATATAAGTTATAAGAATTTAAGCAGAAAAGCACATAGAACTTTTCTAGAACTTAATGGGTTAAAGCAGTTCGGAAATAAACTTCTCGATTAACAATCGTTTGTAGACAGTAAAAAAATATATATTATTTTCAGTTACACTGCACATTATGGGGCATAATCGTATTGAATAGCAAACGCGCTATAACAATTAACGGATCACGCACGAATGCACCCCTTTCTGTATATCGCTTGCACCACTGGACATTATTGCCCGGTTTTATTATTTTTCGTTTCCGCCATATTATTATCTCCTTTGTTGGCGACTCGTGCGCTCTGCCGGTGCGCAATCGTGGACGATGAAACAAACCCGGTCTCCTTTTACCCTCCCGCGCGAGCCACCCCTTTTCTAATTTCGTTGACTCGTGAGTGGTTGCGGTTTCAATTATTATCTCGACATGCAGCACGTGATGGTGGAGAAAAGCACTGAGTATTATTGTAACGAAAAATCGCGTTCGACGTGGTCGCGCGACACACCCGCTGGTCATTAATTACGCATTAAGCCCACACCGATCCCGATTTTCTAACGCAATACTATTATTCCTTCAGCTGTCTAATTCGCGGTTTCGTCTGGCTTTCTCGTCCGTCAATTTACTGCGTCGCTGAAATTGCGTTGGGTTTGGTTCTATCACCACAGATTGTTCTAAGCAGAGTTAATACATTGAAAGGATATATATTTTATTCATTATTCAATTTATAATATTAATGTTCTAGATACAGAGTAAATTTCTTTCTGAATGTCTTCCTTAAGTTCTGGAAATGTTAACACCGGATTATTTTTAATATTTTTGAAAAATTGAGTAAAATATTTCTAATATATTTACACAAAAAAGTCAAGATATATTTTATATAAAATGTATAGAAATATATAGATAGTACAACAATAATGACGATAGCCTTAGATAGAACTTTTTGCGTTGATTATTCTTGTGTCATCGTGTGTAATCCGGCAAAAGAATTTTCCAATAATCGCAAACAGTATAATTCTATAAAAATAATTATTAATTGTTTGCGATATTTTTTTTATATAATATAATCTAAAATTTTAAGGTCAAATGTTACATTATCCAGATTTTTAAAATCATTTAAATCGTATAATAAGGATATCAAAGAAAGATATATTGCATTTCTAGCAAATTAAAACTGGGCAATGGTTTACGAAAAAAAAATAAATATAAATGGTTTTTCTTGCTTACAACAAATATTATTTTTGTGATTTTTATACGTTTTTTGAATTGTATATGTTCTATATGTTTTTGAATTGTATATGTTCTGTTATTTGAAAATTTTTGTGCACTGTATTTTTTGTTTGTTAGAAATATATTTTTCACAACGATCTTTTCCTCTCGTAAATTGAGTAGATGTCGATATGGATAGAGCTAAATATTAAAAAAGTTCCAAAAAACGACGTACGACGTTTCGAATTTCGAAGCATCTGCTCAGTCATGAAACCCTTCGGTCTTTATCGAACGATCTTCGGTTAACGAAATCATTGGGCAATTCTCTTTTTTCTCTGGTTAGACTGCGCTCAGCTGACGCGCTATCGTGATTAAGCTTCAAGGATCTATTCGAGCCGTCTAATTTATATCGAAAATACACGAGGTGATGCAAACACTGAGGCGCAATATCGCAAACGCGTTAGACGAAAACATCTGCTGCGAAACCCTTCGGCGTTTATCAGCCGATCGTCATGTGGAAATTGTTAAAAATAACATCGAGAGGCGACCGGGCGCCCCCGCGGTGACACAACGTTGAGATTTCGATAAATCAAGTCGGAGATCGATCTTGCTCAATCGACCATCTGCTGTGTCGAAGGGTTGTTTGTGTCCACCCCTTTCTTGGACCTTTAGACCTTTACGTGCGAGTGGTTACCCACAATACACGGCGAAAGGTGCACCAACAATACAAATAATTGGTTATTTCGATTGCTTCATTCGTGTCACGAATATTTTACAAACAATGCCGGTTATAACATTTACAATTAGTTAAAATAATTATTAATCTTTTCTATAATTTCAAATAAAAAACTGACTTGGCTCATATTATCTGTCATAATAATTTGTTTTCATTGTGTGTGGTATTTTACAACAATGCCAAAAGTATAATATAATATAAGAATTACTGTATAATAATTTTATTTCTATTTTTTTAATTCAAGAAAAATTTAATCTAAATTTCTCCTAATTTTAAGCGTAATTAATAGCGTTATTGATAATTAATTCTGTAGTTAAGCCATTTGATTTTCAGATATCCTTGTCTCTAAATGTTGTGAAAATATTTTTGTAAAGTAACAAAATAAACAGTAATTCTATCTTTATATGAAAGCACATTTAAGTTTGTTATTGCTCGTGTAAGTGAATAGAATTGAGCTGTGATTTTTATAAGAGAATTAAGAACCGGAAATGATCTAATTAATGGCTGGACGTTGGCTCGATAATATATGTGGGTACGCATAGAATATAGAAATTCCCACAAAAATTTTTATTGGTATTTCCACCCCCGAGAGAGAGAGTTTCCCATAGAGGCACCCCTAACGATAAATAATGCATGTCGATTTGCTCCGGTTCGTGACGGTTTTACGCGAAGCGTGACTGCGAGACGAGACAACTGAACAAAAGGATTTACATAAATTCCGCTTTCACGTCTCTCGTAATTTAGCGTTTTTCGAGATTAGCGCTATTGATGAATAAATTTTGTCCTGGTTTTAAAGGAGAGAAGACTGATAAAAAATTAATATCAAGAAAAACTGGAAGGGTTCGCGAATAAATGTGATTATCGCATGTGATCATCTTCGCGATACGATGTTTTATATGTTTAATACATTCCCATATTTGCATACAAGTATCCAGATATTCATTGTCACTATTGTGGGAGGGGGAGAAATTAAATTAATAGAATTAGAAGAGGGTTTATTACACAGATTTATATATCTATAAATTTGTAACATTTTTTGCTGCGTATTACCGATTATTATCCATTAATAAAATTTACTAAAACAAGATATATCAAAAAACATTATTGTACCATTTTTTTGTCTAAATGTTGAAATATTTATGAAAATACACAGCTTACATAACAATTACTTAAAAACAAATATCTACTCCCGATTTCCTTTTTGATACTAACAGTTTATATTAGGTCCCCGAGTAAGTCCCTAAAACTAAGCAATCGCTAATAAGAAACTTTGAATCGACCTCGAAAACTCCATTTCTTTGACCGTTTAAGGAATTACTTTCTCGCGCAAGAGTGCGTGCTTATTCGACACGCATCGCGGAGTGGCCAATTTTTGTTCGACTTGGCATAATTGCGGGGGCATTAACTCGCACGTTAACTCAATTTCGCCACCCTCCGGTCTCGTTGGCGCATCGCAGATTAACGTACAGCCCGAGAACCGATGCGCGGCGTGCGACTTGTGCGAAGGTTTCGCGAGGGACACCTGCAAAGACGGACCTACGCGAACGGAGAGAGTCCACGGTTCCACGCGTAAAATTTATGTTGCGTGAAGCAACCGTCCTCGCAGAAGCGCTTTTTTCCCCCGTGAGAAACGGCTGCAATGGCGATCGTCCGTAACACGTCCAAGTGTAAAAGTTTTACGAGATAATTGTAATAGCCGCAAATAACAAGGAAGTACTTCAACGAATGCGCTCGCAGCGAACTTGAAGAATGTCGGGCATAACGTCTATTACTAAAAGTTAACTCTTTTTCCGCAACTTGGCGTGGCGAGAATACTATTGAATCAAAGTGAAACGAGAGGCTGAAGAAAACTTAGTAATAGTATAATTACAATTTAATCAGTTACGACAGTAAGCATCGGCACTTTTGATGTTGTAAAATTAAAAATATTAAAAATAAAATATTAATATTCACTGCTTGCACTGCTTATATCGCCGAGTAACTGCAATTTATGATCATTTATTTATTATATATTTCGTAATCGCATATATGTGACATATTCACCGCTTTCTGATACTTTCTATCATTTCGTGAAAGTGCATTCGCGGCTTCGTATGCCGGGACAAGCGGCTGTCAATGCTTATTATGCGTTTCATAAACGTTAAAATTTCCGTTGGCGCGTTTGCAGGAAACGGTCGACCGACAGAATCCTTTGAAGGTATTTCCTTTCGAAAGCACCGACTTCCGGATTGACAGCCCGCGACGAAATCGAAGTCGTAGTGACAAGGGGACATGAGTTTCCTGTGTCACTATGGCTTCCCATAAACGTATAGTCATTGATATTAATTAAACACATGATTGAATAATCGATTCAATATAACAAGAAAAAAACCTTAAAAATGAAAATTTCATATTAGTCTATATTGTATTTAAGATTTTAATTAATGAATAAATAGCATACATTTTCCATTGTCACCGTACAATTATTATAGGATTATTTTTTTAGCAATTATAATTTATTATTCCTTATAAATATATCTATTTTGCCTAATCTCTAATAATCAAAATAATGTACATTTTGTTCGTTTTTCCTAAAAAGATGACTTTGCTTTTTTTCGATGAAAAATCGATTCAATTTATCGCATTCACAGAAATGACAATGATTATGATATCGTATCAATTGACGTAACGATTGACCTTTAAAGAGGATAGTAAATTTTATCAAATGCTAATATGTCAATTGATTGTGTAAATTTTATTGGATCTCATTTCATTTGCAACGTATAGGAAATTACACATCTATTGGCATCGTTAAGTAGATTTAGCATTTTAATTAAATCTCGCGATTTAATTACGTCAGATTCGTTGATTTAATCCGAATAATTATCCTTAACTAATATATGTGAGAAGAAAGGTTTCTAAAACTTATAATTTTATTTTTGGATAAAACCCCTGAAAGAACTATGTTTATATAATTTTCGTTTTAAATTAACTTTCTGCATTGATCGAACGCTTGTTTGTAAAATTGTTTCTATTTAATGGGATCGTATTTTTCTTAACATCTGCGCTGTATATCAGCTTTCGAAACGAAAGAACAGAGTGCGATCGTTTAAGGTCTTCTTTATGTAACCATGACCCATTACTTCCATGCTGGGGGCACGTGAACCATATGGTTCGTGTGATCGATCATGCACGCGTTGGCGATCAAGCTATCAAATTCGCGAAACTTAAACTTTGCACGCGCGAGCAGTTCCTCGTCATACTTGAATAGATTCGTGGGAAACGAATTGTACATTATGCCTTTATCACATTCGTGATATGTCTTTCGCTTCATATCGTTTAAGTTGATATAAACTCCACGAAAATATTATCTGTACAAAAATATTTAAAAAATAAAATTAATTTCGTGATAAAGATATTTGAAGAGATTTTAAAATTGTACCATGATAATGTATCTATAAGATATTATGAATAAAGTAATAAAATATTATATTTATTACATGATTTATTAATTTGTGGAAGATTATTAATTTAATAAATTAAAAAAAAGTAACTTAAACGAGAGAGAGAGAGAGAGAGAGAGAGAGAGAGAGAGAGAATAAAACGTATTTTGTTACGTATTGTGTGTCAATTATAAAATCAATTTTTAAAAATTAAATTAAGCAGCACTAGGATAAAGAGACTGTTACCCTTTCAATCGCAGACGAAAACGAAAATCAAAAACGAAAACGCTTCGCGATTTGTAAAATCGCAATTTGTATTAAACTGCAGTCACATAATTTGCGAACGCGTTCAAGGTGCTCGAGCATTGTCCATTGTGTGACAAGGTGCACCTGCAGTTTTACGATTATAAAAGCGGAAGAACTCCCCCACGTGCATGCTTCACCTGTGCTTTTCTGCTCTCGAACGTGCGCGAAGCGTGATAAAAGAACAATGAATATATGTCAGAACCGGCATTTATCTGTACAAAGATCGGCGCTTGAATGTACGCTCATTTAAAGTGTTTTATGCAGTTTATGACATATTAGTCAAATAATTATCATTATTAACTTATAGAGTATTAATTTATAGAATTGCGATATAGATATCATAATTACATCTTTCATAAAACATAATTGTAATTAATTTGAATATTATTTTTTAATAGATTTAATTGAAACTACTTTTTGCCAAAAATGTTTTTCATGTCAGTGGATTTAAAAAGTTTACATTTATTAGGTTTATAGTCCTAGCTATTATATCGAGCTTGTTTGCGATTTATAGTTTTTAATTCATGAAATTGTGGTTATACATTTTTATATTATGTTATTAGAATTATAATTATACTTTATTCTGTATATCTTAGATATATATATATTATATTTAGAATGTGTTGACAATATTATGAATTATTAATTTTATGAAAATTAATTTTAAAAAATTTTAAATTGCATATATATATAATATATATATATATATATATATATATATATATATATATAAGATATAATGGTTATGTATAGTCTTTATTTCACTGCAGTATCTTCTTTCGATAATACTGAAGAATACTACTCTGTTGATATGCTCTGACTTAACTTTTTTCTATTACACAAGGTGTCACTACAATATCATTTATTATGCTGTATGTAACTGTGAATTTATAATTATATACATGTATGCAATAAAAGAAAAAAATACATAAAGTTTAGTGTAATATTTTAAATAAATATTCTAATTTAATTTAATATCACTTCAAAGTTATTTCTGATATTATCTTTGTTTAATATTATTTTTATCTTTGTAATAAATCACGCGCGTGCCATATTATATATATATATATGTTATCCTTTATCGATCCAGCGTACTACTTTGCGACGATCGATAATTAGATCGATATAATTTTTTTTGGCCGATGACGCCATAAATATGTTCCCACGTTCCCCTTGCCCCGCGAGAGAGGCCAAAGAACGAATTATTATCGGACAGTGTGCATACATTATCCTCTTTAGACTCTTTAAGAGATATTTCTCTCTCTGTCTATCTGAAAATTTATATATATACCTATAAATATTATATTAAAATAAATAGGGAATACTTGTCATATGTTAAAAAAAATAGACTGTTTTTAAATTGCTGAAACTCGGAGAAAACTCGTAAACGCAAAATTAAAAAAGTGTTTTGAAGCTTAAAACTTTTTTTTAAATGTCTTTTGCAGATTTCAATTATCTTTTTTTTTTATAAAACGGCACAATAATGAATCTTGATCCAACAAAATAAAAATTTTTAATATAACTTTGCTGCGTTATACCTGGCGTGCAAAAAATCGTTAAAAATTTCTATTACTTGCATCTTATAGCGGAATCTTTTCTCTTTAATTTAAAAGGTTGTGGATCACTGCACAATTTTTTTACCAAGTCGGCGCAGAATCCTTTTGGTACTAATCACTTGCATTAATGCATTAATAGAGCCACGCGTTGTCCTCGCAAATATTGAGACTTTTATTTAAATTTGAAGATTTTCTAAAATCAATTTTAATAATAACGCTATGTAATTTGATTGTTGCTCACTAATTGTTCCATTCCTAAAACAATGGAATTGAACGGTCCAATTGTATTACCTGACTGATCGGTATTTTCGACATGGTATCGTCTCGAAAGTTTCCTTGGCTGGGTGAAAGTCGCCGTTTCAATACAACAAGAAAAGATATCTGTTTCAACAAAAAAGCTTCGATTTTTAATATTTTCATACTCTAAAAACTAATTAAAAAATATTACATAATAATATGTATGACATATATTCTCTGTTAATATTTAAAGATACGACTTTATTATTAAATATTATTTTAAAATATATAAAGATAATATAGAATTTGTTAAGTGAGTATTTATTAAACAATTTTTTAAGATTTTTAGTTAGTGATTTAGCGTTAGCTTCCCAAATAAAGTAGCTTCCCAAATAATTTTATACGCAAAACTGCGAAGTATCAAAGTTTTACGTTTTGCATTGTAGAATTGCAAGATTATTTGCAAAACTAGGCAGACATATAGCTATCAAGGTGGAGGACAGCACCCACTACTACTGATAAATTTATCATTCGTGTCTATTTACAACTAAATCAATAATCGATACCTTAGGTGTACCTCGCGTGTAGACGTAATCATCTACCCGCATCGCGGAAAACGTGACTCTAAAGTATTTTATGTTGCCTCGTCCATTTCAATTTTTATAGCGGACGTTTCAAGCAAATGTCGACTGTCTTTAAAAATTGTTCATAAGGAGTTAAAAATGCTTTAACAATATTTACTTGAAAGATTGAAAAAGCATTTAGCTGCATATGACAAGCATCGGGACGTTTTAAAAGAGATAAAAATTTAAGTGAATAATCGATTAACGCTTTTTTTGTCGGTATATGAATAATGATATACCTTTCTAGTTTTTCGAAAAAGAAGGAAAAATAATATTAACAATATTAACAATATTACATCATCTTTTAATACATATATTTATCATATAATTGAAGAGATTACAAAAATTATTATTGGCATAAATACTATTTAAATATAATTTGTATGCAATATACGAATAATCATTATTTTCATTAATAACTTATATATAATGTCGTTAACTATACTTTAATAAAAAATGCTTCCTTTCGTTATCAGCAAGTTAATAAATAGTTAATGATCTGCGAAAACATTTTAATGATTACATATTTTTAGATATTTTAGACTTTCTATTCTCTCTCTTGCTCTCTCCATCTCTCTTCTCTTTTTTTCTTTTTATTTCTTTCTTCTTTCTTCTTCTCTTTTTTCTTTCCCTCTTCTTTCTTCATCTTTTTTTTGTTACCTGGCGAATATACAATATGATTTATATACAAATATTATTATCAAGGTATTACTGATTGCAAAGCAACAGATAAACAAATATCCGTTTTTAAGATTACAACCGGCATGACCGAAAAGGGTCACTATTTCCGTCCCAGTCATATGAATATACATGTATATACATAGATATATACATATAAATACCATACACACACGCGCGCGCGCGCATGCGCACATATTTATATGTGTATATACCTCGCTCTTGTATGTACATATATGTATACATATTTTTGTTCATGCGCATATTGTGTGTACAAATGTTCGTCAAACTTGTGTGATTAAAAAACACCACTTTTCTTCTCGCCGTGAACAATTGATTAAATTGATTAAAAGCAGATGCGCTTGTTATTAGCGTTCCCGCGTAAAACATTACGCTTGTTCGCAATGATAAACGATGTGTATAAGCGATATCGTTAATCATTCGTGATTATAGCACGGGGACATATTTCGTGGCATGCATATACAGGGTGAAATACGATAATGTTACCAACGCTCATGGGGAGGTAGAATAGATTGAAGTAAACAAAAAAATCTCGTTTTGTGATATTCATAATAATCAAAATATTTGTGTTAAAAATCAAACTAATAAGAGCGCGTCGAGAGTAAAGCTCGAACTCAGTTAGGCACGATTCAGTTTATCTAGCTTATGTAAAAAGACAAAGGGCGAAAGAGATGTAATCACTACACTGTTAAAACGAATGTGTGAATGTCTAATGTGTGTCCCCCGTTTTAAGACATCTATGAGTGTGTAAATTTTTAAAAAGGAGGTGTCCATTCTCATTATTCAAAATCAATACGAAGGTGGTTTGAAAAGTCCGTGCAAAAATGAAAACTGTTTAATTTTTTTCGGGAAAAACCTTTTTTATTTTCAACGTAGTCTCCTTTTAGGCTTATACACTTCGTCCAATGCTTCTCCAGTGTGTTAATCCCTTCCGAATAATAGGATTGGTCTAACCCTGCAAAATAGGCATTCGTTTCCGCAATCACCTCCTCGATTGAATAAAATCTCCTTCCCGCCATCCATTTCTTCATATCGGGGAATAAGTAATAGTCCGAGGGAGCCAGATCTGGAGAATAGGGGGGATACGGAACGAGATGGAACCCTATTTCTTTCAATTTTGCGGTTGCAACTTCAGAGGAGTGAGCTGGTGCGTTGTTGTGATGGAAAAGAATTTCATTGTGAGGCAATCGTGGACGTTTTTCTCGCAGCTCGGTTTTCAAGCGATCCAATAACAATGAATAGGATGCACCAGTAATAGTTTTATCCTTTTCCAAATAATCAATAAGGATTATTCCTTGCGAATCCCAAAAAACAGTCGCCCTAATCTTGCCGGCTGAATGAACGGTCTTCTCTTTCTTTGATGCAGACTCCCCACTGACAACCCCTTCTTCGATCTCATTGTCAGGCGTGTAGTAGTGTATCCATGTTTCGTCCACAGTGATGAAACGACGCCTAAAGTCCTGTGGATTTCGTTGAAACAGCTTCAAATTATCCTTGCAACACTTCACACGATTTTGTTTTTGGTCAGCTGTAAGATATCGCGGCACCAATCTTGTGAATAGCTTTCTGATGTTCAAATCTTGATGTAAAATATTATGTACCCGTTCACTCGAGATATCTACAGCACTAGCAATTTCACGCTCCTTCATTCTTCTATCATCCATATCATGGATTTTGTCAATGTTTTCTGAAGTAGAGGCCTCAACAGGGCGTCCACATCGTTCAGCGTTTGTGCTCATATTCCCATTCCGAAAATTTTGAAACCACTTATAAATCGTTCTAATCGAAGGTGCAGATTCGCCATAATGTTTATCAAGCTTCTTTTTAGTCTTCTGAGGCGATTTGCCTTTCATAAAATAATGTTTAATCAACACACGAAATTCTCTTTCATCCATTTTTTGGAAATCACTCGACTTCTTCGATTCAAACGAACGTCAAACACAGAGAAATAGACCGATTTGCCTAAAACTTAGTGTGTGTTCCTCTAAGAGATGCTACTAACTGAAAATAGTCTTGATACGCATCAGTGGTACCATCTCTCTGACTTTGCATGGACTTTTTAAACCATCGTCGTAACATGATTTTGTATAGTCATACTTAACGATAAAACTAGTACTACACATCAAAGAGTCTAGAACAAATTATTGAATATATTTCTTTTATAAAATATAATAAAATCGCTATATTATTATATGTATTTTAATTAAAATCAAGGTTGGGAAAGTTATTTTATAAAAGTCTAGTTACAGTTACAGTTTTTTACTGAAAATGTAACTAGTTACAGTTACAAGTTACCAATTCTAAAAAGTAACGCGTTACAGTTACAAGTTTGAAAATGTAACTAGTTACAGTTACAAGTTACCAATTCTAAAAAGTAACGCGTTACAGTTACAGTTATTGAAAAAAAGTAACGAGTTGCTTTACAGTTACTTTTTTGGAATAAAAATAAAAAATAAAAATATGTCAAATTTATAGTAAAGTTATTCTTATTGTCGCTAGTAATAGAGAAAATTGGGGTAAAAAATTCTAGTTTATTACACTGGCAAATTTTATATTTAGTAATAAATCAAAAGCTCATTGGCTTAGACCGGGTCTACATTGGCAGCAAGCTTTAACCAATAAGAAATTAATCAAATAACCAATCATATTCAATTATTTTTTTTATATTAAACTGGTTGGTACATATTAAACAATTTTTTAAAGTTTAAAGCTTATCATCTATTTTAGATCTGGTCTTATAAAATATTGCTAAAGGCATTTATACTCAAGTGTAAAGTCGGTTATTCGATCTTCGAAATATATTTACATAAAATAACTTTTAAAGTAACTATTAAAATAGTTACTTTAAAGTATTAAAATAGTTACTTTAAAGTAACTATTAAAATAGTTACTAGTTACCAAAAATATGTAACTAATTGTACTTTATAGAGAGTATTCCTGATTCCAATCCTGATTAAAATCATACGCGACTTCACTATTTATTAAAATATTATCAAAGTGAAGGGCCCACAATTTGTATGAACGGCTCTGCAGTGCGTGATAAAAGAAAATTCGCTCTAGCTGTCTCAGATTATCGAGAATTTTATAACGAGAGGAAAAAAAAGACGAAAGATCATATATCTTCCTCGTTTCGAAATCAATCGAGGCGGTGAGCGAACACATACAGGGTTGCATAAATGAGGTCCTTTTTCGGTTAGTGCAGATAAGCGCATCATCTCAAGGGTCTCGCATTGGAGGGCTCAAATTCAAAGACCAATAGAAGGCCTAGAGACGATGCATTCATCTACACTAGCTACACCGAAAAAGGACTTCATTTATATTCCTATGTATGTACGTATGTATGTAGTACATGCGTGCAATGTATACATGTATGCTTGAGCTAGGATCGATAATGTAGGAAATGGAATTAAATGTCGAGATTTTGACATTTTTATTTCATATTCTACATTACCGATCCCGATTGAAGTTTGATCGTCACTTCAGCATTTCTTTAATAAATAAATCGTTTTTTACTAAAATATTGTTTTGTTGATTCTTTTGTTGCTCTATCGTCGGAATCACACTTTGTTGAGTGTGAAAAAAATGGTCCTCTCTCTACAAATTTTAATTCTAATTTCTTTTCTCGTGACTTTTCAAAGTATGCTACACTCTTTTGCGGAGCTCTTTTCACAGTGAACGGTCCAGGGCCATTCGAGAAGTAAACCTTCGAGTAAAACAACTTTCAGAGCCCGCAGTAATGTACTTTCACATTTGCGAGACCAAGGCATTGAATCGCTGGAAACTCGTTTCGTATTATGAGAAAGGGAAAGAGGTGGGGAGAGAAAGAGAGAAGGGAAGAGAAAGGAGAGAAGGATGAGGATCAAGAAGAAGAAAATGAGCGATAGAAAAGTAGAAACAATGAAGGAGAGGAAGGTCGGGTCAACTGTGTTTTTCGTGCATCAACGATTTGTAGATTTCCTCCTGAGAATACCGTCGAAAACAAGTCGTCTCGGTTATCCGCGTCGAACATCGCGCGAGATAGCAACGGTTCTCTTCCTCTGATGAGTGTCGTTTCACATCGAATTGAGGATTTGCCGGATTTACGAGCGAAATTGCACGATTTCTTGCCCGGTCTTTCTCGGCTATCGATGCCGCTAGTTGTTACATGCCGCAACTACTATTACAAATTTTTTTTTTAGACAATTAACATTCTCAAAATATTTCCAAGATTACTAATAAATAATAATTTAATATCATATCAGGACATGTCATAAAAGAAGGGCGGCTAGGTATAAATAATTCCTAATGTCACTTATTGTTAGCTTAAAAGTTCTTTCGTGACTTTTCGCTAAAAATGGGAAGTGTGCGGGATGAGGGGCCACTAGGATTTCAATCCAAGACCCTTCTCCGTTACTAATCACTCGAGTTAGCACGAAATCATACATTATCCCAAAATAGACTCAAAACTGATTTATTTATTAATTTATTTTGGATTTGTAATTGCTTCTGCAGCTTAATTATATCCTTAATTATATTTATGTACTTTTAGACGATTTTCCTCATATGCTTTGATGACGTAGTAACGGATAATAGAAATACAATCCGGTCGAGGAGATAATGGAATAGAGGAGGAATGGAACTGCACGAAGGAGAAACGATCTTGTGAAGACAAACACGTGTGATTACTCGAGTGGGGGACAATAAAAGGAATGATAACGCACGAATTTGTATAAAGGGTCAAGGCTAAGAAGCAAAATTTAGACTAGCGAATATAACGATGAAAAAAAAAGAAGTCGAACAGTAAATATAAAATGAGGAAAAACACATATCTGTTATATAATTACATTTAAAAATAATGAATTATATGATAAATTAGTTTATATCCTATCCGTCTTCTTTTTTCATTTGGCGTCGATTTTTTTGTTAATTCTTTTATTGTGACAAAAATCTAATAGGCAAATTTAAAAAATTCCATGGGAAAAATTTGCAGGTAGAAATAACGAAAATGTTTTCTTCTTGGAGGACTGCATTTATAAAAAAAAATGTTTAGCCTCCTCCCCTTAAAACTGCTGTGAATCTTTTTTCTTCTTTTTTCCCCTAAATAGTTTTTGGGACTACATTCAAATACATTGACAGATTTTCTACAAACCCCAGAGGTCTCTACTGAATATGCACTTGTGCGTGCATCCTTAACAAATCTCTGGAAAAGATCCCGGGGGTTTCTAGAAAATCTGTTTATACATTTGAATATAATCCCAAAAACCATTTCGGGGAAAAAACAAAGGAAAAGAATTTACAATAGTTTTAAGGGAGAGGCGAGGGATAAGCATTTATTATTTTTTTTTATACACATTAAAGATGCCACCAAGAAGAAAACTAAGCATTTTCATTATTTCTACCTGCAATGAAATTTTTTAAATTTGCCTGTTAGATTTTTCGTCAGTTTTTCCAATAGTAATATTTGTTTATTTTACATAATAAATTCGATTCATGGCCGCGGTGCAATTATTGCGAATTGTTAAAAATGGCTTGCGGTTTATTGTCTAAAATTATTCGCGGGCGGGGTCAGAGAGTCCCGCACTCACACGGTTCCGCCGTGCACCGAATTAGAAGTATTTCGCGCCGGCTGTCTTTATATTGGCACTGACACGCCGCATGCTCTCGAAGATCCGGTTTCACTTGGCTCGCAGACGGGAAGATATTCCGCAACGCGGACGCGAGCCGATTCGAGATTTCTTATTATATTGTCACTTCTCACAATGCGTAACATGGCGGCAAGTTATACACGGGCCGGAAATGCCAAATTACGCAAAGTATCGAAAGAAATGACGATCTCGGGTAAATCAAAGAAGTCTCTAAGCCACTCAGAAGTCAAGTCAGTCGCCCTTCTTATAAGTTCTTTCTTCAAATTGCTTTTTCTAAATTTTTAATTTTAGTATCAAAACACGCAATTTATAACTTTATCAGTTTTTTCTGTTTTTTATCTAATAGTGTTGAACTCACAGGACATTTTAAGGTTTATCTATACAAAGTCGGATTTACTGAGCAAAAAATCTGGTTCTACAAGAAAAAGAACGAGAACAGTTTCTATAGAGTGTATTTTAATAAATATTATATTATATTTTAGAAGCGCATTTCTTTTAATCAAACATATCCTTTATACGTCGTTATCCTAAATATTGTTAAATTCATAATATCAAATTATATACATTTATATTTACTTGAGCGTTTTTAAACATTTATTAATTATTCTCACGTACATTCAAATAATTCAAATCGTTAATCTTTTTTGAAGCATGGTAGAATGCAAGTAACTCTTTAAGCGTTAAAGAGAGAAAAAAGTTCATATTAAAAAAAATTTTGTTTAAACTTGTAAATAAGATGATTACTTTTTAATTAAAAAAATTTTTTTTGAAAAATTGTTCACTAAAAAAAATTATTTTATTTGCAGATTCCGAAGTATAAAATTTTGTATCTAAACTAGTGAATTCTGCTCAGTTTCTGTCGACAATCTGCCATCGGATTATATCTGCAGGCTCTGCCGGTAAAACACGAGTTTAATGCGAACGTGGATGATATCGTATCTATTGGGATATTTGAACAAATCTGCTGCCAATCTGTTATATTGCGAGCAGTTTGCTCCTGAATATTAATGGTTAGCTGATCGGTTTGTCTTTTGAAATGTTCTAAGAAGTATAAGACAATCACAATTATATAATTATATAGAAATGCATCAGTAATAATTAAAATTAAAAAATTAATTTTTATTACATTTTTTAGTACAATATTTTTATCACAATAACGGACAAAATGTAACAAATATTTATTTATTTTCATATAATATTTATTTTATTATAATACTTTTATTACAGTAACGAATATTATATAACAAATATTCCTTTTTCTTCACACAATATTTATTATTTTTTGTGCGTTTATATGTGCATGACTTTTTTTATAAGATTTAGGTATTATTTATTTATCGGCATCTCTCTCGTTGATTTCTCGATAAGATTGGAATTTTTTTCGATTTTTTTGCTTCTTTGATCAGTTTAATATTACATACTGAATCGCAAAGTCTGTTTTTAAATGTGCTATGCGCTGCGCAGCAAGAAAAAAGTTTTTTACGAAAGAACTCCAAGAGAGTTAACGTCATCATATACATTATTGTAAATCACGTTGCTAGAGCGCAGATAAAAACCGTGTGTCCGTTATATTTAGCCGAACGTATTTGCAGCCGGACTCAAAGAGACGCGGTGGCACGTTGGCGTGTTTTATATTGTTTAAAGTCAAGTTTTTCAATCGTGAGCCTGACGCAATCGCGAGAAAGTGCTTAGGACGCTTGAAATTTTACTCGTCCTCGCTCCGATCCCACAAGCGCGATTATAAACCGCCGGTCTGGCCCCGCCGTAGGCCTATTGTTTTCGTACTTTTTCGTACGAGAATCAGCTCGGCACGGCACACGGCGCAGCGCGGCTCGGTTCGGCGCGGCGCGGCGCGGTGCGGTGCGGCGCGAAAGGAGAATGGAAACCACCGACGGTGGAAACTGTTACGCTCGTGCTCTATATAGAGACGTCGAAGCCGACATTGCGAAAACTCGACAACGTCGATGAGCGAACCGTGAAAAGGCCGAGTTAAAAATCCGTATTTTCCAGGAGGAGAGATTCACGGCGCTGCCGTGTGAATTTTCGAATCGACGCTATTCCCTCGCGGAACTTTGGAGCTTCAAGAATCGAAATATCGCCGTTTTATCATACGATCTCGCAAATGTACTTACATACATTTCAGAATTAATTGAGGACGAGAGAGAAATTTTTGTTCCGTTCGACGGAAATTTTAATCGAGAAACGAAGTTCACGTGTCGAAAACGAAGAGCGGCGATAAAAGATAAGACGCGGATTATCGAGGCGATAATAGATAATGCACGGACGCGGTGTAATCCGAGGATTTCTCTTTTATTATTCTTGTGCGTTTTGCATGTAAGTATCGCGGTTGGGAGAACGTAAAGATGGGATTACTCCGATATAAAACATTTGAAAAAATTCTTTACGTGACTCTTGTGAGTTCGAGAAATTCGATCGATTCAATCGGAAAAATTTCCGGGTTCCCATTCAAAT
Source organism: Tetramorium alpestre (assembly GCA_021460005.1). Taxonomy (NCBI): domain Eukaryota; kingdom Metazoa; phylum Arthropoda; class Insecta; order Hymenoptera; family Formicidae; genus Tetramorium; species Tetramorium alpestre. Next base: position 2,417,585 of record JAJVSH010000012.1, read on the forward strand.
AAACAAGTCGTGCGATTAAAGTTATTTATCGCGCTGGCATATACACGGGCACACACGATTCGGTTGTAAAATATTTTGTTTACGCGCGAGGCAAATTTCGGAGGCGGAAGTCGTCAGTCTCGCCGATCGGGAGAAGAGAGAAAAGAGGGAAAAGAAATCCATCGAAGGAAGGCCTCGGGTTTCCACGCGACTTTCGAATCGAGGAAATCCAATTGTCGCGAAACGGAACGGAACGCGATTGTAATCTATTTAATTTCTTAAGGCTCGGTTGCAACATTATTTCAGCTTTAAGTAAGATGTGTGTATTTATTTAAAAAGATGAAGATAGACACATGTGTAAGTCTTGCTTAAAGCCAAAATAACGTGAAGCAATCGGCCTAAAGGCCGAGTTTTCCAATTTTTTAGCTAATACATAGCTATACATATTTAGCAAGTATATAAGCTAATTAGTTAATCATAATTTTGAATTTGTCTAATGTCTATTTCTACCAATGCAGATTAACTTACTTTCTAAGTTAAACCGAGATTAAAATTAATGTACTGGTAGAAATAGACATAATTTGAAGATAAAACAAAGAGAGACGTCAAATTGAACTATTAGTTAGCTTAGCAAGAAGTTGGAAAAACCAGTCCTAAGTCAAAGGAGCGGGCGACTGTCACGGGGTGCCGCGGACGCCCGCGATTAATTCGGCCCTGCGCGGCGCGGCGCGGCGATGGACTCGTGCGCCGACGGAAACTGCCGACTACGTGCCACTGCCGTCACCCGTCACGCGGCGGCAGTTGACTCCATCGAGGCTGATCGCGGTCGTGGTAGTGCGTGGTGGAGCGCGGTTTGCAACGGATTGAAAGCATCGGCGACCGCGGCGCGGCGTATCCTCGTAACAAGCGGAAAAAAGGGACGAGAGGAGAGGCGCGCGCGCGTGCGAGAAAGCGCGAGGGTCACAAGCCTGTGCTCGCGCGCGAGCAAGAAAACGGAGAAAGGGACGAGATCGCACGGTCGCGGAGACGATCGAGGGCAGCTCGCAAGTGAAAATAGAACGACGCGAATCGGCGCGGATCGCGAGCTGCAGCCGCACGGGAGGAGCAATAGGACGCGCGGGACGAACGCGAGACGGCAGCTCGGGCGATGTACGTGCTGACATCGGGGATGTAACGTGCGGAAAAGTGGCGAAAAGCGTAAAGGTGGTGGCGCAGTGCCGTGCACGTCGGTGGCGATAGTATTTCGGAGTAACAGAAGCGACAGCAGCGGCGGCAGCGGCGGCGGCGGCAGCGGCGGTAGCGGTAGCGACGGAGACGACGACGGCGACGGCAACGACGGCGACGAGTGGTGCAGCAGCAGCAGCGCGGGTGGCTAACAGTGGTGATAGTGACAGTAGTAGTGGCACGGTGACGACTCGGAGGCGCTCCGATGGTACTTGGGCGAGCGGCCGCGGGGCGGTAGAGCGGCGGCGGTACGCGCCGCTGCGTGTTGCGTGCACGCCGGCCCGGCGGCGGCGGCAGCAGTGGTGGTGTGCGCGCGTGTTAGTGCGACACACACTTGCTCGGCGGGGCCGCGTCGTCTCGTCCTCGTCGTCGCCGTCGTCGTCTCGCTCCATCCTACTGGCGGCGCGGTCGTCGTCGTCGTCGTTGTCGTTGTCATCGTTGTTGTCGTCGTCGTCGTCGTTGTCGTTGCTCGCCCGCTCGCCTGCCCGCGACGAGCCGGCCGACGGCAGCAGCGGCTCCTGCCCCCCACCGCAACGCGCCGCCGCCGTCGCCGTCGTCGCCGTCGTCGCTCCTCTCTCAGTCGCTCTCGCCGGGGGCCACCGCACCGAAGGCGTCCGCGCGACGAGCCCGACCAGCCGCTACGCAAGATGGCTATGTGTCGCTGACGGGAGGCCGACAAACCGGACAGGGGTACAAACAGCCCACGGATAAGCGGAACATGCGGCTACGTGACCGTCGGACCCGTCCCTGAAGAGAGAGACACTGGCCAAGAAGCGAGAGGTGAGAGCGAGGCTATCTGTGTGCGTGTCTCTGTGTCTGTCTGTCTGTCTGTCTGTCTGTGTATGTACGTGTACGAGTGAGTTTCTCTGCCGTTTCTTTCTCTCTCTCTCTCTCTCTTTCTCCTCCTCGCAGTGGGTTTCTTCTTATTGATAGTTTTCACATTTTTACGTCCGTCTCTCCGTCCGTCATTGACAAACCATTTTCCACGGTCGGAGCATTCACCTCTCGCTCCGGACCTTTTCTTTCCCTTTCTCGGTCGCTTTTTTTTCATTTTCTCCGGAAATATGACAGTTCGGAGTCTCTCGTCGCCGACGTGACAGGACGACCGGTGGAAACGTCTGTTCCTGGCCTGCTATACAAGGTGTGCGCGTTCAACGCCGAGCGAGCGAGCGAACCATACGTGGACTCTACCAGCGGCGCGACGGGCAAAAATACGCGCACACGTACGCACACCGTGGCCGCGTACGAAAAGTGTAAACAAGTTAAGAGTCTCCTCCTCGTCCTGGATATCTCTTCTTCAATGACGTCGACCGCGTTCTGGTCTTCAGAACTTTGCGATAACAACCTATTCAACGTATATCTCTCTCTCTCCCCCTCCCTCGCGCGAGATTTCGTCTCTCTCTCTCTCTCTCTCTAACCGAAAATTTGCTCATCATTGGGTATCTTCCACGACGACGTGGAATTACACCGCGTGTTCGAAATCTCCGCGAGGTTTTCGCGCATCGATAACGACCTGTCCGCTCTCTGTCGCCTCCTCCTTTCCCTCCTATCCCCGTTACCATTCCTCTCGCATCCGCAAATACCCTCGCTCTCTCTCTTCCCCCCTGTCTCACTCTCTCTCTCTCTCTCTCTCGCTCTCCCCGGCGTACGTCTGCGTGGCTGGCAGTCTATCAGTGTCTGCACTTTGTCGGTCCGCACTTTCCCCCGTACCAGGCTCCGTCCTGTCGATTGAATGGCTCCTACTATGGCTCCTATTCTATACATGCGTGCCACACAATCGCGGAATGGGAAATCGAGACCCTGGAAACATCTGTCGCGCGGCCGACCGGAGGCCGACCTAACCTCCAAAGCTGCGGGAGACCCATTATCACCGACGTCGTCGTCGTCATCGTGCGTAAGCGACGGCGCGCCTCGGCGTTCCCCCGACATGTCCACGTACGTACGTACGTCTTATTTTTGTAGCGACCTGAAGAGGCGTCGCGACGCGTCATACTATTTCACCCGGAACGGAGGACCGTCCGCGCGACAGCTTTGGCTTCGTCGAAAGCGGTGGAGTTTTCCGCTCTCGTTCCGCCTCCCCGAGACTCCTCCGCTCTTCTGACGCACGATCAACAGAGGGGGAGGGAGGGAGGGACCGAGCCACGAAAATGATTACAGGGTGGTTTCCCGCGGGATAACTCGACCGGGTTCTTTTGCGACGTCGAGAGCGGTTCAGTGTAGCCTAGAAATCACGAGGGCATTCTTACGTCGCGCGCGGCGCGGCACCGAAATGGGCGTAACTGCGTTATTAGAACGAGCGTTATTTTGGAGATTTTGTTAACAACTGCCTTTTAAAGTCCGGTAATAAGTCGACGCGTAGTAATGAGCAAAGAATGTACTCCAAGAAAGTATTATGCAAAAGAGATCCAGCATCGACCTACGTCTACGGCTTTCTATTATTAATTAATTTTGTAGACATCCTATGTACAAAGCTTTGAGATTAGAGAGTAGTTGATGGAAATTGAACTGGTATATATAATCATTTTTATATCTCGCGAAAGTCAACATGAATTCCAACGAACTCCGAACGAGAGCGCCCTAATAATTTTTATAATTTAAAAGCAAGAAGTTTGAAATCCGTCATTTTGACGAGATTAGTTGTTCTAGTGTTAAAAAACTTCTATTATCGGTGTCATGAATTATTCACAGTTTTGTCGCTGCCCCTCCTCCTCTTTTTTTTTATTCATCTTTCAATCTGATTCATTCTCTTACTCATTCACTCGGAGATAATTATTGGAGATAAATGTCAGCCTCTTATACAGTTTTCCCCTGCGTGAAAATATACTGCAACGCGCGACGGAAGTGATTTCGAATACAGAACCTTTTCTCGGCGCGACATCGAATTTCAAATCAACGTTCTTCACGTCCCGCGCCCATACTTTCTACGTGTCGCTGTTCTTACATAAATATTAACCGCGGATATCGATGTCAGGCATGAATAACCCGATCATGAAGCGCCAGCGGGACTGGAGACTTATTTAGACTTTTCCACGTGGATATGATTAGAGCCCGGCTTTACCTTGGCTCTTCGCCTTAAAACGCGAGCCGTCGGCTGACGCATTCTACTTTCCGTCTTATTCAATTGCATTTCGATCGGCCGCGCCGAGGATACCTCGCGAATAAAATCGCGAATATACCGCGCGGATTCCGGCCGTCTGGAATCCCTCGGTCGTTGCTGCCCTCGCGGAAAAAATCCGATTACCGTGACGCTATACTTGGTTCTTTTCTGTGTCTTGTTTTTACGTTCGATTGGCTTCTCGAAACATCTGTCGCTCGCGAGTCGACGTAAGCTCGGGCCGTGTCGAGGACGTCTTTCCGGATCGCGATTTCCTCGGCGTCACGCTATCGCTCTCGCGATTGCCGGCGCTCGGAACATTGTCCTCCTCGTCGGAGGAGCTACCAACCGACGTTCATCGACGGTGGCCGAGGGGACGAGCGCGTACGCGACATGCACGTACAGCCGCACGCTACGAGCATCGACGAGTTGGCGTGTCCTGCTGCGTGACTGTATCCGGCTCCGCAGTTGTAATCCTAGCGAAAAAAAAAAAATATATATATATATATCGAAAACTGGCGGCGCGGGATGGATATTCGTGTAACATTTAATTCTCCTCGCGTGTATGTGCGCGCGCACACACGTACATGTATCTACGCTCGAGGGACGGTTTCGTCACCGTTGCCGGGATAATCGAACACAACTCCGCGATCGAATCTCCGCGGCCGAATGGCGACGAGAAACGCGCTCCGACGTGTGTGTCGATTTTTGGGCACACCCCGTATATGCGCGCGACTGGGTAGTTTCCACCGAGCATATACCAGGCAGATCCCATGCTTCGACCGTTCTCCGATGCGGGTATATCTCCCTGTACCTGGCCATTAGTATGAAGAGAGAGAGAGAGAGAGAGAGAGAGAGAGAGAGAGAGAGAGAGAGAGAGAGAGAGAGAGAGAGGCAGATTGTGTGTGCCTGTCGCCCTTCGTTTTCGGCGATGGCCATTGTCCTGGACGTAGACTCGGGGGTTTCAGTCCAGTTTTCGTCGGTGCGCACCGGAACGCGTCGGGGAGTGCTCCAACCGAGCGCCGTAATTAGCAATTTTGCGAGGAGGCAGGCCTGAATTCGGTAAGGGCTTATCGATTCGCTCGGCCAGCGGCTTACGGTTTCGGGCGTAATTCGCCTCGGGTTTTGGCAGCTCGTCGTACCCGCTGTCTGCCCCCTTCCCCCTCCTTCCCCTCCCACCCCTGCCTCCTGCCCCCTGCGTTAAAAGCGTGCATGGGGGGAAACAAAGTTGTTTCGCACTCGAGCGAAAGAGACGGCTGTCGATCAGGCCCTGCCACAGCGGCGACGAAAACGCCACAGAGAGCTTTTTATTATCGCTTGCAATATACGAATCGGCTATTCGCCGACCTCTCGAGCCGTGCAATAATCGAGCCGGATGTCGTCGAAAAGTAACGAAAGCCGCGCAAATGAACGTTTCTGCTTGCCGTCGAGCCGACGGTCGCTGAAACGGCTTTTAATTACACTCTTATTCGCATTCGGTGGCACGTTTTGTTGCGATTCCCCGAGACGAATATGAGATACGACGTGATAACGTAACGATTCCGCGGAGTCGCGCGCGTGCGAGATACGAGCGGCCGAAGCGCCCGAGTTTTTCGCGTGTGCGTGTGCCACATTTCAAAACTACGTACAAACGATGCTTCGAACGGCACGCTGCGAACGTGCGTATTTCGCAAACGCGGCTCGCTCGAGTTGCGGCGCGAGTCAAGCCGCGCCATTTGGAAAATGCGAATATGCGCGTGGCTTTTCACGGGAAAATTGTTCGCGGGTTTAAATGCCTCTCCGAATTAAACCGTTTATGGCGTATTTCGATTATATTTTACACTGAAAAAAGAGATTAGCGATGATTACCAAATTGATTTTATTGTGGAGTTTTGCTTAATAATTAGTTACTATTATTGTTTCTGTAACGGCTATCAAATATTTATTAGCTCAATTAAATTTTATTCGTGGTGGTAAGTCAACTAAATACAGCAGTCAACTAGTCAGCCAATATTTGACACTATTTTAGCATTTGTAACAGTTGGCAAATCCTAACAACTACAATTAAATCCTTTTCAGTGTGTTACAAATGCTTTGATAAAATAGGGGCAGTTAAACATTGGCTGATTATTACTTTATTTAGTTGCCTTAACCGTGAACAAAATTTAATAAATGATTGTTAAATACAGTAACCAATTATTCAACAAAAATACTAAATAAACTTGATAACTATTACCTTGATCTTTTTTTTTCAATATACTTATTAATAAATTAGCATCATCCGAGCGATTGGTAATTTTTTACCTACTTTGCATACGCGTGTTAATTTCCATAGTGATTGACATCACGTCGACGTTGATGCTGCGATCTGTGTGGAAAACCTTCTCAATCCTAGAATTTTCAATTCTATTTGATCATCGAGAGAAAGGCGAGTATAAAAAGAAAGACCTACGTATTCCTTGTTCTGAGCCGTATACTTTTTTTTGTTTCCGCTCGGCGGGGTGGCAGGCACACAAAATTATAACCGGAGGCCTTTAGCTCGGGGCCATTACCTGAAATCATAGGTAATAACCAAGTATTCAATATCTATACACGGACTGTTTTGAATACCCATTAGTTTGCTGCACAAATGGGGAAAGTGGTTCGAATGACAATACTGTATGCCCTACGACCGTTTCACGTGAAATGCATACAATAATGCATTAGGTTATTTTATTTTATATTTCTTTTCGGATGCATACCCCTGAAGTATACCATTTCCAAAGTTATCTTATTGTTAGATTGCATACACAGGGAAAATTATTTCTTTACATTTAATACATGAGTGTGTTTGATTCATATTTGTTTCACTAAAAAGAGAAATTTATTTTATACAAAATATTATTTCATTGAATAAAAACTTTATTGTTTCGTTGCATTAAATTATATTGAATAATTATTTAAAAAATAGTATTTTAAATACATCTGATTCAATTAAGAGTTGTTTGTTTCAAATAACTTATTACTTGGAATATTAAGCTTATACATAGACTTATACAAATAGACTAACTTTATTTCTTTCAAAAAATATTTTATATAAGGTAAACATATATGCTTTTTAATGCTTTCCAGCAATCGTATTTATTGGTTCAAAGTTTGGTTAAACTATTCCAATGAAATAAATTTTTTTAACGTTAAAGAAAATTTATTAAATGTAAAGAAACATTTTTTTTCTGTGAATTCATGTAACTTTCTAAACGACTGAGTATAATTAAGCCAAAGTTAATAATGGAGCATATGAATGCGCGCAAGTTGAAACAAATTAAAAATTAAAATATTTTACTTGCGAGTTTTAGTTTCATCAATTGTGTGGTCAATGATTACATTTCTGAACTGACATTTGCTTCGTAAAAGTTGGATCGTAAAGAAATACGATAGAACAATACGTACGACGTTTTTTCAGTCCCGACTAAAGTTTCTTTTTTTTTCAGTTTAGGCTTGGTCTTTCGCTCTCTCTTTCTCTCCATCTTTCCTCTCTTTCACCTTTGCCTTCTTTCTTTCGACCTTTTTCGAGCGAACCTTACTATACACACGTTGCACACTATACATGCACCGGCATTTCAGGACGCACGTTGCTTGTCCGTTAGAGCATTTTTGTGCAGGCTGTTCTCCTTCACGGGGATACGTGTATGAGTGCGTCGAACCTACGCACACGCGCGCGCCATCGTGTCGGAGTAACGTTGCACCGGCTGCTAAGCCGGTGACACGTCACGTCCCCGAGGGAATGCATTTTACCACGAATTTTAGCTGCATAAGTCCATTTGCTAAGATTGGCGACTGTCCAAACGTTAATCGTGCCAATTCTGCCTCGACGCGCGTTGAAAAATGCACATTCCCGTGAAACACATTGTTACTAAATTTTCGCTCGACACCTAGTTTAATTACATTCAGTTGAATTAGATCATTTAGTACATAGATGAAATCATCGCTAACACTAATGTTATTAGTGCTGTAATTGTTTATGTTCCCGTTTCTACATACAAGCTCGGGGATTTTATAGACTAAATTATACATATGTATATATATTATATATATATACTATCGGTTCGCCTTTGTTGCGCGAAAGCCCGGATGTTTCAACGTTTCGATTCGTAAGTCTCGAAAAAGTGTAGAATTCTTTTGACAGACACGAGATGTCGAAATTGTTTCAGAGCATGGTAGTAGTAAATTCCATCTACATCTTCATATCCTTTGTATCCCTAAAAGCCCACCGAAAGAAAGGATATCCTTTTTCGAAGCGTAATGACGCAGCGACGTAACGTTTCCTCCCACAATATTGTACGGTAACTCATGTCCGACTTCGCAGGGAGAGACGCGCCGCTCTCTTGTAATCGCGATATTATATTAATTCCTCGCACTACACGCCACTGAGCGCGAAGGCTTAAGCCCGGCCGTTGTAAATTAGCGTCTAGTATCGCGACCATAAACGTCCGACGTTACGCACCGTATTTATAACCGGCAATCCTCCTCCGGTGCGCGCCGCGCCGGTGCAAAAGTTCCGCCGACAAATTGGACGTTCGTGCGTTAGGCTTCATTTGCGCAACGCATTCGCGAAATGGCATCGGCCAACAATCGAGGGAGCGGGAATGTAATCCTTCTGCGAACAGTGCGCCGTAAATACAAAACGTCGCGCCTAAATGCAAATGCGACCGCGTAATGTAATCCCCTCTCCCTCTTTCCTCGTGGGTCTTCTGATAAAGACGGCGTATCGGCGACGCAGTTGCCCAGTATTGCGTCCCAAATTGCCTTACGTTTCGTATTTCTAAGAAATAGGAATTATACACGGGATTGAATTATCTGCGGAAAGCCGTGGGATGACGCGTGGATCCGTGCTAACGCGAGTGATTGGTAATGAAAGAGTTCCGGATTCGAAACCCCGTCCCTATCCCACATACAACATGGCGACAGAAATAATAAATACGCAGCAGAAAAGGATCATTTCTGGAACAGATCATATTGTTTGTATAATGCAAGTGCAAAAAATAGTATTTTTCAATAAATGATAGTGACATAAGAGTGCAACGTCAAATTTAAATTTATCATCTGAATTTATCTTCTCATCTTTACTACTGAAAATTGATAATAAATAATTTTTCTTCTGCGTACCTATTATTCTGCCATCACTGTATATTCTATTTTCAGCAGGAAGTAACAGCGGGAAGGAACTTTATAGATCCAGGTGACATTAGAGACTGATATAGCCTTACCCGGCCATCTTACACTACGGAAAGTTGTGGATTTTGTAGTATGTAATTCGCGTTAAAAAAAAAATATGGACTTAAAACAGCTTAGAGATAAGACTTTAATTATATCTTTAAAGGACTTTGCGCGCACGGTTTTCCTCGTGAATACGCTTCAGGTTTCTTAATTATTAAGCGTTTCAACGTTCGACTAGAGAACGTAGAAACAGGTTGCGGCAATTCGAACGTTCTATTTTCAGAAAGCAGCCGCGTTCATTAAAGCTTAATCAAAGCCGTCTCGCGTGAACGAACAGATATCGTTGTATCGCAGCGCGTCGAGCCGGCGACTTTTGTGTCTCGCGTTCGCGTGCGCGTCGATTAAAGGTTCGTATGCATCGATATGTCGTCGTCTTCGCGAGGTCTAATTATAATTTTTACGTAAACTCACCCTTGCGCAAATAAACGTGCGGCCGCGCGGAATAAATCGTCGGCTCGTTATTATTACGCAAGGTGCGCGCCTAGCTGCACAAATGTGCAGCTTTTCGTGGAAGACGAGAAGCGCCGTGCAGGTCGATGGCGATTAAGCAATTGTTACACGGATTAACACACAATGGGGAAGGCCACGCGCTGCGTCCTTATGACGTCAATCTGTCGAAAAAAAATATACGCTTCCTATTCGTGCGACAAATATGGAGGATTCGCACGTCTTAAATGCATATTTTTTTATTTTTTTATTTTTTCAACGAAAGACNACGTTCGCTCGCTTCGCCGTTACTTCCGGTTTTCATTCTCGTGTTCGCCGTGCGCGCTGTGTGCCCGATCGAACGCTACATCGCGCGAATTTTATGACACGACCCCCCCGCTTGTAGAACGATATTTATATATCGATCAAACTCCTTCGGACGATGGAAGGACAGTCTCCTTCTCGTAACAGGAGAGGACACTTTCGTCGTATTTCTACTGTGACGGATTTCGAATGAGGGTGGCACGGGCTATTGTGAATGAGGGAAGCGCTAAGAAAACCCCCCCGGTAATAATGGCTTGTAGAGCTGGGTATGAGTTAACGTATAATATTGTGGGAGGGGAAACATTACGTCAGCATCATTACGCTTCGAAAAGAATATCCTTGGTGGACATGCAAAGTCCCGAAAAAATGTACGTTTGAAAAATGGTATAATGTGCTGAAAAATCATAATTCTGAAACCTGAGGAATGTGATGATGTCCCGCAAAATTGTAATTTTTAATTTAAGTTTAAATTATATTATTTTAGAGACGTTGTCTTAGTTCTCAATATTTTCGGGATTATGACCTTTCAGGACTTTGCACGTCCATACTCTTCTTCCGATGGGCTTCCAGGATTCGCATCAAAGGATACGAAGATACAATTTACTACTACGAGTTTGATTTTAATCGTTTCTCGAGGGATGCGTCGCGTCGCACATATTGCGTGGCATTGCGGTGCGGTGCCGGTGCGGTGATAGTACGAATATCGATATTTCCGTCATACGCTCTCGCATCGATACACCCTCCGTTCAGTCACTTTAAAACGCGACTTCTCGCAGATGTGTCGCGGTGCATATTGATTATGTGCTATCAATGTACGCGGGGTGGATGCATCAGTGAATGACCGGTCACCGGTGCATGACCGCTGAATCTTTACTCTCACTTCTGTGATCACGTGAGATAATGCGATTCCGTCAGTCTAAGATGTCAATACGATGCCGGTTGTTACTTGCTGTACGGAATACGGATAAAATTTTGCTATCGGGATGAGTGTGATTTTTTTACGAGTAAGCGGAAAGCATGGGATAAATCTTTTTTCTTTCCTTATAATTATATACTTTTCGCGAATGCTGGTGGAATATATTCACGTGCTTCTCGGAAATAAACGTTAAACGTACACGTACGCGGTATTACGCGCACGCCGCGAATACCGTATGAGACGCGCTCTCCCGCTGATTTTGCGCCGTCCTATATTAAGCACTTCCTACGCATTCACGTGGCAGCAGCCTAGAAAAGTGACACCCTTAAAAATGGATAACCTTTTTATTATATACCGTAGGCGGCGGTTTTTCCTAGCGATATCGCAGATGTTTTTCTAAAGATAAACTCAGATGCTCTTTCAGTTTTCTCTCCCTCCNTCCTAGCGCCTCTTTTTACGATATTCATCGAAGTGCACTGCCGGGAATCCACGACAAACGAACTCGGACGGCGCACATATTCGGGATTGCTAAATATCGCTCCCGTAACGATTTTTCAAAAATATTACCACGTACATTGTAAACCTGTCATCATATCCAGCGAGAGATTAACGCATTATTTGTGTCTCGTTTGTGTATATTTGATTCGCCATAAAACGCAAGCGGCTGAACGTATCTGCATACAATATGTTTTAAAGATCCGTAGAAAAACAAAATGTAAACCTTTACGAATGTAGAGATAAATTTTATATTGAAAACTTGATGAATGAATCAATTCGAAAAGAATTATTTATTATAAATAATTCTTTTTAAATTCTTTAGATAATTTTTTAAAATAAATATGATATATATATATATATATATATAATATATAAGATATATGTATATATTATATTTTTATTTAAAAAAAATAAGACATTTCTACGTATGCAGCTGCCTCCACTTTCGGATAATGTCAAGGAAACTTGGGGAAGAGAAAGAGAGGGGAAGGAAAATTATATTCTCTTAAAGAATCGCCAGACAAAACTGCCTATAATCGACATACTTTTACCATCCCGTTGCATACTTTTGCGCCACCTTGTATAGTCGCAAGTCCCCCAAGACACGGTCAGGACGCGACTGGTCACTCAGATTTCGCTGTTACTTGGCTACCTCGCAATTTTGACACGAAAGTTTTCGTTCGGCGAGTAAGCTCGGATTTCCCCGTTCATCAATCGATCGGCTTGACTCATCGCGCGGAATATAAGCGCGCACGATGCATACCTACGTGTACCCACTCGTACATACACGAACGCGCGGCACATAGACGGATTACGGGCGCGGGGGCCGCTACAGGGTGACGCAAAGTTTCGTTACTTTTACTCGAGGCTGAGTCACCGTGACGCGACCTGATGAATTACCCTGAGCACATTCCCGACGAGTTCCGCGGAGCTGCTGCTTATTATTTCGCTGAAACGGATTACCGCGATTTCCATTTGCGTTCGTATGTACTCTGTCGACCCGCATTTTATACGACGTTGAGCAAAATATATCGTCGGATAAAAATATCGTTACATATCTCGTGCGTGAAGTTCACTTTTTATTTTATTAAAAGTTTATTGTTCCGTACTTGAGAGTTGAGTCTCTAAAAGCACTTAAACCAATGATTAGCAATTAAACAAAGTTCCAACGAAAATGCATGAATGTGAGACCGGTTTTAATCTTTTCATTTAAGGTTTTTAATACTAGTGATTTTAGTTTAGTACTTTGATTAAGATTGGAGAACGCTGGAGTACGTTTTTCTGCAACCCTATGCGACAGTTTTTTCTTATGATTCAAGTAACCGACACGGTACTACTACTCGTTTGCACCACTTTGTTAGGATCCGACGAGTGTCGAGCCGGTTAACTTAAACGTAACTGTACCTCGTGGTACCGTAGATCGTTCATAATGCCGACCAGCATTTCTGACAGTCAGCACTATAATTAGAGCACGTCGCGCACGCGGGTAAATGACGACGAGAACGAGAGAGAGAGAGAGAGAGAGAGCGAGAGAGAGAGAAAGAGAGAGAATGAGATGTGTACCGATATGATAGATTGAGGAAAAGAGAGGGAGGAAGAGAGAGGGAGCCCGACAGGGTAAAATTGAAATCGCGTTGTGTTTTCGAGACATTGTGCGGGATTGCGATCGATCGGATGTTTTTGTACGCCCGGTATTATTCGGGCGGCAACTCTGACTATGAGTCACACATTGTGCAATACTACGTATCTGAGCGCGATCAGATGGAATCACCGTGTATTGATGAGAAACGAGAAAATGGTATCACGGTTCGCACAATTAAGGAACCATACGACATTAAATCATTAAGCTACATTTAATTTGAATTTTTTAACATCAAAATCCGGCACTTGCGACGTTTTTGAGCAACGCGCTCATTCTTTGTAGATCATCTTGCATGATACGGATTCCATTTTCGCGTACGAGGTAATCATTTTCAATGTGAAACGCGGCAGCGCACATCGAGACTTATAAATTTTCCTCGATACGCTCGAGAGCTATAAAGTTCTTAAAATAGACTCCCGAAACTGACAACAAACAGGTTGTTTCGAAATGTAAATTGTTAATGTATCTACATGATAAGAACGGCTAATAGCTCAGAAACGAGTGGTAAGACTTCTCAAGACTTAAAACGACGAGATAGGAGAGAATAAAGAACTGTGTTCTCGAGACGGTTTAACCGGTAGGCCTCGTGGAAATTATTTGCTCTTCACAAACGAGTGGTCATACATATCGAAAAAAAAAAGAATCGGGAAAGGAGGTCGCATCGCCGACTGTTCACGCGTAGAAACATGATATCTGGCGACAGCTCTTTGAGAATCACTGACTCAAACCGACGACGTGGACACACGTTGGCGAAGGTGGTTCTAAAATATTCATGGTCGTTGGCCTTACTTTTTGTGTTCTCCGCGGTATTTCTTTCCGCCATGGCGACTCACACTTTTGTGCCGAGGCGTTTTTCAATCCGTTCAGGGAAATGGTGTCGCCACTCGAATATTTAACGCACTGATGTCGTTTTAATTTTCCACGATACGAGAGAATGTTTAAGCGCTATGGCTGTTACTTTTGACAATCAACAATTTCCATCTGAGTAATCGATGTCGGGGGTAATAAATGAATATAATAGTAAATAAAAAAAAATCCACGTCGTAAAGAAATTAATGGACCGCCGCGCTCGATGTTAACGAGGTCGTTACTTTCTGATTGCAGGGAATGTGTGACATGTTCATCCAAACACAGCAGACGAGTAGCGTCAACGGCAGCAGCAGCAGCAGCAGCAGCAGCAGCAGTAACAACACCGTTCACCACGGCAAGAAGCGCAAGTTGGATTACAACGTGAGCCAGCCGGTGATCCAGCACGCATTGGTCCAATCGACCAGCGACTACCAATTGGAGAATACCGGTCTGCAACAACGGTACTCCGTGAACGGTGCTAATACCGCGTTTAGCTCGCTGCACAACAATAATGCGCTGCAGAAGAGCCCGAACCAACAGACCCTGGTACGAGCCTCGACGATCAAGCTCTTAGACACGTACCAGCGCTGTGGCCAGAAGGTTGGTTCATGCCGCGCGCTTCCTACGTTTCCTTTGTCGTCACGCTTGTAATTGTTCGACGGACAATCCGTGTCCCTCCTCGTGTACCCCGCGGGGTCTACGCGCTATATCTGGCCCGCCGAATTCTACTTTACGTCTGTCCACTAAAGATCGTAGCGTGTTGAATCGTGGGCCGGAGATCAAAATTTGAGAATCGAAACTAGACACTTGCATTTTGAGTTTGATCGCTGCGCTTTTTTTTCTAGAGTTCAATTTTTTAATAAATTTATATTTATTTCAAATTTATAAGCCAGAAGTAGGACTTGATTTAGCCACACGTCCATACTTTAAACTTCCTATTGTGGAGTTTGATTTTTTAATGATGATTTTTTAGCACGATTAACTCCCTTTCGTTTTCTGTTTCTCTCAGCTGTATGTGTTATTAATATTTGCTTATACTTGTGGCTAAACGCACAGCTTTGTGTATTTTCCTTCCGTTCAATACGACGCGTAATCAGCGCAATGAGCAAACAATCCGCAATGTCTCAATGTCGTTTGTTTGGCGGTTTCGCGTTTCGCGGTAGCTTGTTGCCATTTCGTCATTCCTCGTACCCTCTCGAGCCGGCCGCTTGTGCATAACACGCATACGCGTGTGTTGTTACGAGAACGGGAATAATTACGGTTCCGTCGTTAGTTTTCTGTAGTTTCCTTCCACGGAGAGCAGGCAGGAGAAACTTTTCTCCGCGGTCTCGTACGTGTCGCCGTCTTTAGCGCTCCGACAAATAAAACTTAATGACCGCTAACCGCTTATTGGCATACGGCACAGGCCGAGAGTTAGGTCGTTCTAGCGCGAGATCGCGTTTGGCAACGGAGTCATGATACTTCTCGCTTCGCAACTGATGCCTCTTGCTGCAAGCCGGGCGAAAGGGAAAGGCCCCGATCTACGGATTGTAGCGAGGAGACTCTACTGTACTGTCCGTCGTCATTCGACCGCTCGTCCGTTGCATCTTGCCGATCTCTCGGCCGTCCCTCCGACCAGTCGCGTCACGACGATCGTTCACGAGGATCGCCCCGCGATTAATCAAGCTAATCCCCGATTCTGAGACTTTGCGGAGCTTGACGTGAATCTGTTTCTGGTGCACGTGGCACGAGCCCGTCTAACTTGACGCTTAGGAATCGCATTAATGTCTCGTCCTCGGTACGTTCTCTCTCTCTGCTCAGTAAAATTTCATATCGTGACCGATATTGCAGGGTTCACAATGTATTATGCGATACGAGTGGCTGCTAAACATTCTCGTTCGCGATATACGTCTCGTTACATCGTCGCTCCCGTGGCAACCGTGGCCGAGACTCGCATCGGACCTCGGATTCCCGAGGTTGTAAATCGACGCGCATCCGTCTAATTTGACATTCCTGACCGTTTAAACGGCACACAGTGGCCAGCGACCGAATCTATTTGGCATGCACGCCGATATCCCCGCGATACTCCGCAACGGTCGACGAGGAGTCCGGTCCTCGGTTGATCCTCCGGGCGTGCATTCCCGTCGTGTGTGTGTTTGATTTAGCGTCTGCAGCAGAGCGCGGACGGCGCGCACGTCCGAGAGTTAACGAGCCTCTAATGACAAGGGAGGTATCACAATTTCCTTGACGCTCGTTAATTCTCCGATTCGCAACCGTACGGCGCAACGTCGTGGGAAAATGACGTCTATTACCGGGAACTAACTTTATGAATACTACTACAAACGAGCCACGATATACTCGCCGCTTTGTGCGCATCTATACGTCATCCTCTCGCGTACGAGACGTGCCGATCGATTCAAGAATCCTCGACAGAATCGTAAACGTCCGCTACCTTCTGCGACGTCATTTTATTTATTAAAAGCAAAAAATATATATATTCGTTGTCGGACACGAGACTGGCCATGGAACGCCAAGGGAGAGCCTGTTGCCACCCGGAAGCGGTTGACGGAGGGCCGCAGAGGAAGATCCTCTGCGCGGATAATCTGATTCCTCGAAGCCGTAAAGATTCCTTCCTCCTTCTCGCTCGGTCGCCCTCCGCCTATTCCCCGGCCCCGAAACGTTCCCGGCCGGTCTTATTAACGGTCATACGCCGCGTGCACGTGCATCCGAACTGCGCACCGGCTGGAGGATAATTACAAAGCGGCCGATCGTGCTGGCGAGCCATTGCGGGGTGTCGCGGCCGCGTAGTCGGCGGCGTAGATAACGTTTCCGTATGGCGTAGTTAACTATCGATTGTGCTTTCAAGGCTCCCATTACATATTTCATATACCGGCCGTCGCGCGGATATCGCGGGACGCTGGGACGCGCACGTATCGTCCGCGTGACGTCCGCGAAATTCTCGCTGGATTCGTGGAAAAATCGCGACCATGCGCGCCGTCGCCGAGGTCTGGTGATCCGCATGGGACGGGGCGGACGATCGGGAGAGAGCGATCACTCCGCCCGCGATCAACGAGCAGGCCGTTGTTCATGTTATAGAACGTACGAATCCGCGGGATGTACGCGATACGTAACGCTCGCTCCACAGGCACGTGTCTGTTAATTGATCTCCAACTGCGCGCGGACGCGAATCACGCAATCGGTGGCGATCGAAGCTCTCCGTCGCGTCGATGCCGACACGGAAAATCTCCGACTTCTGGGATCGTCCGTCGCAGGTAGAGTAACGCTTGGCGTTTTCCTGGAGGGTGTACGAGTTGTCATCATCGTCGAGAACTACATATTGTATTGTTCTTCGTTGTGTTTACTCTCATTTTATCATCCTCCTTATCATCTTAGCCCAGCTTGATGCCGCTCTTCCATCTAGCAATCTACTATCGACAGATTTCTTAACGCCGAAATGTTTTTGTATAAAGGTATATTCCTCCTACAGAGAAAAACTTGGTCGAGGGAGGGTAATGGTGACGGCCTGGCAGTCCACTCCGCCAACGCGAATGCGGTGGGTAGTACTGTAGTGTCGCAGCACCATACTCAACAGCAACAGCAACTGCAACAACAACAACAGCAACAGCACAGCAAGCAGGCAAGCATGACGGCGCATAGCAAGCAAGTGGCCAACGCGGCCAACGGCGGCGGCAGCAGCAATCCCCAGGGCGACGGGGATTATCACTTGGTGCAGCACGAAGTTCTCTACTCAATGACCAACCAGTATGAGGTCCTCGAATTTCTTGGCAGGGGTACTTTTGGGCAGGTAAGAACAGCCGCTGTTGTAAATTCTTTTAAAATTAATTTAAACTCCACAGTCATCCATCCTACGTATCCAGCTGTGAGAACGGATAGCTGTACAAACTCATCTTTTGCAGGTTGTAAAATGTTGGAAAAAAGGAACAAGCGACATAGTAGCCATCAAAATTCTAAAGAACCATCCATCGTATGCGCGCCAAGGTCAGATTGAGGTATGCATTGCAATATTAATAAAAAGAGACGCAGATGTATTCGTCAACTGGATTGTACCTTGTATTATATCGGATAATTTAAATAATTTTCAGGTCTCCATCCTGTCTCGACTTAGTCAGGAAAATGCGGATGAGTTCAATTTCGTGCGCGCCTACGAGTGCTTCCAGCACAAGTCACATACCTGCTTGGTGTTTGAAATGCTAGAGCAAAACCTCTACGATTTCTTGAAGCAGAATAAATTTTCACCCCTACCTCTCAAGTACATCAGGCCCATTCTCCAGCAAGTATTGACCGCGCTATTGAAACTGAAGGTATGCAGTAGTATCGGTAGTCGTGCGTGTCCATTTGGTATATGGATCGACATTGAGAACTAAACTATGTAAATGCCTTTATCTTGCAGCAATTAGGATTGATACATGCCGATTTGAAACCGGAGAACATCATGCTGGTGGATCCAATGCGTCAGCCTTATCGAGTGAAAGTTATCGATTTTGGATCGGCCTCGCACGTATCCAAAGCTGTCTGTAATACCTACTTGCAATCACGCTACTACCGCGCACCTGAGATCATACTAGGACTTCCATATTGTGAAGCGATAGATATGTGGTCACTTGGCTGTGTGGTCGCAGAATTGTTCCTGGGATGGCCTTTATATCCAGGCAGCTCCGAGTACGATCAAATTCGATATATAAGTCAAACGCAGGGCCTACCGACGGAGCATATGCTAAACAACGCCAGCAAAACAACAAAATTCTTTTACCGGGACATGGACAGTACGTAACTTGATATAAAACGGCAATATCAAGTAGCAAGACTTTTCTAACAAATTCCGCGCGCATTTTTAGGTACATATCCATTTTGGCGATTAAAGACACCGGAAGAACACGAGGCAGAGACTGGTATCAAATCCAAGGAAGCGAGAAAATATATTTTTAATTGCCTTGACGATATCGGTCAAGTTAATGTACCGACTGACCTAGACGGCGGTCAACTCTTGCCAGAAAAAGCGGACAGGAGAGAGTTCATTGACCTTTTGAAGAGGATGCTTACAATGGACCAGGTAGTAATATCTAATTGATGCTCTTAATTATCGAAGAACGAGTTCTTTTCATATACAGCATAAAGTTTTTCTCATACAATTGTTATTTTGATTAAAGGAGCGCCGTATAACACCTGGCGAGGCACTGAACCACGTGTTTGTTACTCTATCACATCTAGTCGATTACGCGCATTGTAACAACGTCAAAGCTTCCGTCCAGATGATGGAGGTTTGCAGGCGCGCGGGAGACTTCACTGCGAGTCCTGCGCATCATCAGGCTCCACCGGCGCCTCAGCCACCTCCACCAACGTCTTTAGTAGCCAATTTTGTACCGACTACTAATGGTGCGGTGACTCTCACCTTCAACAATCAATTGTCTAATCAAGTGCAGCGTTTAGTCAGAGAACATCGTACCGCGCAAACAGGATATGACAGTCTGGTATGTTTATATAATTTTTTATCTTGTTATATATGCATGTATTAGTTTTAGTGTATTCTTAAACAGGATAACAATATTATATTACAATAGTACTTTTTTAACTTGACCCTAATCAACCTCTTAAGAATTGAGGCGTGCGAAATAAAGCTCGGGATTAAATTCGGGATCTACCGAGTATCTACGAATCGTTAGATTTTAAACTCACACACTTCTCACAATGTCATTTCTTTTTTATCTTAAATTATGTAGGGAAAATTAAACGACAAGGACATCTTTATAAAATTCTAAATTCTAAATATATTTTAGAAAATACAATACAATAAAAAAGTTAACTAGCCGATGAACGAATGAGAATTTTCTCCGTCAATCTCTGCCCAAAGAACATATTCACGTTTTTCACTAAAGTCTTTAATATATCTTACAAAGCAAGGGTCGTGTTCTTTAGTCATATTGACTTAATATTCGGACTAAGATTTAGAGACAATGTTTGATAATTGTTTTGTCACAATATTTTGCAATTGTAATATTTCAATCCTAAATAATATTCCATTTCTATAGTTATACAATATTTTATAAAAACTGTTGGTTTCTACAATATAATTTATACTTTTTAATTTCAGTACCAAATATATAGCAACAGCAGTCGACGGGCGACACAATATAGCAGTTCGTCTAGTGGATCCAACAGCGGACGAAGTGGTGTGCATGATTTTCCGCATCAACTGGTACCCGGCATATTGTGTCCACCTCATGGGTATCAGACTATGCCAAGTCCTGCGAAACACGTAGTTGTTGCTCAAGTAAGAAGAGTACTTACTGTATGTAATTGTATCATATCGTAATAATGAACAAACAATTCATTATTGGAACGATTATCTATTAATAACAATTTATTTGACAGCCACCACAACCGCAACAAGCGCCTCTGCAGATACAATCGTCCATTATATCGCAACAAGCTGTGGCTGCGGCGGCTGCAGCTGCCCAGCAACAATATGCTGCAGTTCCCGTGTCAATGGTCGAAACTGGTCGGCAAATGTTGCTTACCGTAAGTAAAACAATATTCACTTTGGAATGACCATATAATGGTCTGGGGTGTTGATGTACGTTTATGATCATCATAGAATGCTGTGCAGACATCTTGGCCTGGTGGAAGCCGTCAAATGGCTGCGATCGTACCATCGTGGCAGCAATTACCACCGCAGCATATTCAGCAACCACTGCTCAGCGATACTGGAGATTGGGGAAGGCCTCTTATCGTCGATAGTTCTGCTATTCTACAGGTAGTACTTATCAATACTGTCTGTAATATTATCAAAAAATTGAGGCTTGTCAATATTTACTTCTAGTTTTTCCTTTTTAAAATATTTTACATCATGTTATTTATCTTATCGTTATGTTATCTATAAAGCATTCTTTTCGTTTTATGCATCATAAAGTTAGTCAAATTCTTAACTTCTAAATGACAGTTTTTAACTAATTTCCCTTGTTTTGGGGAAGGATCAGCGGCCGGTATTTCCTGTCACTGAAGTTTACAATGCTAGTGCACTCGTCGAGCATCCATCGCAAAGTTGGGGCAAGCGCACCGTCACCAAACATCATCAGCATCATGTGACGGTACCTCAGCAGACTCAGCATAGACATGAACACAAGAAGGAGACACAACAACTGAGTCCAGTGAAGAAACGGGTCAAAGAGAGCACACCACCAAGTAGCATGCGACGACACTCGCCGTCGAGCCATTGGCAGGAGCAGCCGGTGCAGTCTCATCATCACAGTAGCAAACACAGTAGTAGTCATAACGTGGAGCATCAGCCAGTCGCATCCGCTCGACAGCAGACTATTACGATTGATGACACGCCTTCGCCAGCCGTTTCTGTTATTACGATCAGTGACAGTGAAGATGAGGCACCTGGAAAATGGTGAGTGTTATACCAACTGTATGCCCCCCCCCCCCTCATATCTTCAATATATTATATATACACTCGTCGACAAAATTATCGCATGAGTAACTTTATATGTCAAATTTTTGCATAATTTTAAATAAGTATGCTTCCAAAAAATCATCTTTTATTCTTATTTTCAATAAAACATTTTGAAACTTAAAACTTTTTTTTAAATACTTTTGATGAATTTCAATAATAACTTTTTTTATATAAAACGCCACGATGATAAATCTTGAATCATCAAAATAAAAATTTTTAATGTGACTTTGTTACGTTACATCCGGCAAGGAAAAAATTATGGATTTATCATTATGCCATTTTGTAAAAAAGAAATTGATAATTGAAATTTGTCAAAAGCATTTAAAAGAAGAAGTTTCAAGCTTCAAAATACTTTTTTAAAAATTTTACGATAATTTTTAATGAAGTTATGCTTATTTGAAATTATACAAAATTTACTTATGCGATAATTTTTTAATGACGAGTGTATTATAAATTTAGTATATCAAAAATGCGATAAAATTTTGATGTAGATTTAGAATTTATTTTTAATTCTTAGATTTTAGATTTTTTTAGTTTAAGTAGAAATTGAAACTGATATAATTTCGTAGAGTTCAGATTTAGATATTATAGATACATGTAATGATTCTTCTTATGCTTATTCGTAAATTGTAATAACGGATGTATAATTTCTTTTTTGCATATCTACAGCATCGGAATTTGTATTTTTACCGAGATTATATTCAAATTTGCAAAACAATCAATCGATAGGCGAAAATAAAAAAAACATTAAGAATATAAATATTTAAAATATTAACAGAATATTCGTTTTGTAAAAAGTATTCGATTAAGTACGCGTTTATGTTAGTGCATTATTAGTTGGTAGTAGAATCACGCATGGGTATCGTTGACAGCTGTGGAGACCGTCAATGCAGCGCCTGTCAAAGTTTGGCAACTCGCCTGTCGGGCGACGGACGTCCTGTCCGTGAAGAAGTCATACGAAGGTATATTAATGTAATATGGTGGTATTATGTGATTAACGATAATTAATTCTTGTTGAAAATATACAATTAATAGTTTGAATGTTACAAGAGATAAGATTAATTTCCTATTTTGCATTTCGATATTCTGCTATTAAATCATCCAAAATCAATGTCCACCGTAATATACGTTTTGTTTTGGAAACCTTGGAAAGATAATTTAGTCTTTAGATTACCATAAGTGTATTTAGTTTGTGAACATCATTTTTATATTTATTATATCCTTAAATTATCTACTTTCTAATCTAATTGTTATTTTTCGAGGATACATTACATACAAGATAACTTAACAAGATTACTTAGTTTATCGGGATAGATACGGGCTATTTAGGGATCTGGTGACGGAGCTTGGTGTGAAACAACTGTCGACTAATACAAAGTCACATCATTTATTAAACAATACCGTTGCAAATCATCTTTAGCATGCGATATTTCATGGATGCAGCTTTAACATGCCAGTGGTTGAAGCACGCGACGATGACCGCGTCGATGACTCTAAATAAAGAAGTTCTCCTTTCCTTGAATTTACAGTACTCAGTCGACGCCGCGCGTAGTACAGCCGATGCAGCAATCAACACACGTGAGCAGTCAGCAGCATGCGAGCGGGCACGTTACGACGCACAGCAGTTCATCGTCACATCGAACGCAACGCAAGAATGTCATTAGCTGTGTTACTGTTGGTGACAGTGACGGCGAAGCCAGCCCAAGCCGCTCGCATGCTCATTTATATCTGCCGCAACACCCGCAGCATCAGCAAACCACGCAATTAATTAAGCACGAACCGCAGCAACAACATCATATTAGCAGGTGAGTGTTCAATAACGACGTCGATTAATGTGAGAGGAATGCGTCAATAATGTTTTAAAATCATATTTGATTATTTTTGACAGTCTTTTTTGTTTAATGACTTCTATATTAATTTCTAAAAATCTAAAGCATGTATAATTGATAAATTTCTTGCCTAACTTTTCCTATCATTGTTTGTTACAGCAGTTCAGGCTATTCCTCTCAGTCACAAAAGAAGCGGCTGTTGGCGAAAGTGCAGTCCGAATGTAATATGGTGAACGTCGCGACAAAGCTGGAACCTGGTGTCGAGTACCTTGCTCCACATCCGTGTCACGCGCCAGCTTGCAAAGAGCCACCGACCTATCAGGTTAATTGATATATTTCTATCCAGGTTAATTGATATATTTCTATCAGGTTAATTGATATATTTCTATCAGGTTAATTGATATATTTCTATCAGGTTAATTGATATATTTCTATCCAGCAGCTATCTAATTTCTTTGTACATTTCTTTTTGTAATTCTCTTAGAATCGTCGAACCATTTCTTTTATTTAACATTTTATAGAACATCTCGTCTAAGCAAAGGAAGAAGGGAAATAAGGAAGTTTTTCTTTTCTTTTGTTAGTAATTTCCTGTGGTTAATGTTTTTTTAGGATGACGTCTATGACATATATGACCACTGCTTGCAGTATGTGACCACGAGTAGTGCGCATCCTCACCTCCAAGAGCAGCATATTGTGTATACAACCGGCACGGACAAGCGAGTGTCCTGGCCTGGGAAGCGAACCGAGTACAAGCATGAGTACGTTCAACCACCGGCTGCTCACTCGAGAGATCATCAGAAATGGGTGGTGGCCAATCCTGTGCATCAATATAGGTGAGAATCATCTTCCTCGGCATGATTGCCCACGCCTTTAATCGAGGCATGTACCGTAACTATGAGACGAGCTCTGGAACGATTTTCGCGACACGATACATAATGGTGGAGCATGTTCTCATCGAGTAATCGGCGTGTTGCGTGCATGCAAGTTTTTTTTCAAAAAGAAACGAGCGAACTGAGGCAAGCAGCTAACATGATAACTAGGCAAGTAAACGGCATGTGAAGTTCTATCCGATAGAACAAAATTTTTTTTACAAAATTATTTAATTTCCTCTTTCGATCGTACGAGAGAACTGGAAAAGGAGTTTGCAAATCGGTTGAGAGTGCGCATCAGTTAAATCTTCTATCTCGTCCTTAAAGAGACGTATTGCAGTAAGTAAACGAAGCATGTGGACCGCATAACAAAAGGGTGGATTTTGTTTTGCGTTTTGTAGGCAGAGCCAAGTAGTAGGTACGGCGGCCCATCCGGGCCATACCCACAGTCATCACGGGCATCCGGCTCACCTAAGTCCCGGCGGCAGTGGCGATGGTAGGAGTCCCGCCGGCGGGCCTGTGATAGGAACCGCCCAGCATTTGGGACAGCCTCTCTACCAGGAATACGCTCACGTGCGCTCCAGAGCCCACGCGGTGCCGCCTCCTGTGTACGTTACCGCGGCACCATCGCAGGCTGCTACCGCTATTCAGCAGCAACAAGTGCCCACGTATCAGGGATTCACACCCGGGTGGGTAATTAGAACTAGTTGATGCACGCATGCATCTACTCTCTATATCGTTGTTCTAGCATTAAATTTATATCAACTGTGATCCCAAAGTAGACTTGCAATTGCGAGTTTATTTTTTCGTAAACGTTACATTTCGTAGCATGTGTTAACAAGTCGAAGCGCAAACTCGCAGGAAATTGATGTTTATTTTCCACATTTCTCATAAGGCCTTATTGAAATGGCTCTGATTTTTTTAAATCAATTAAGCCTTGATAATAAATGCTCGCATGATGAGAAAGTTATGTCAACTATGTCAATTTTTTTGGCTTATTTAAATTTGCAATGAAGGATATTTACCTTTATTGTAATATAAATTAATTTGTAAAGAAATAGAATTTACATTATGTAAATGTAATAAGTGCAAAGAATTTTTTTCATATCTTTTTTACTTGGACGAAATTTTATCGAGAATTTTTTTATCTGATGACAAGCATCAAGATCCTGCAGTAGAAAACTTGGAATGTAGAATTTTGTCAAAGTTAATTGTTTTTCTGAGTTTACTCTCAGATATATGTTTGTGAATCTGACAATCTATATTATAAGAAAAAACTTATAATTTTCTTTTTTTAGAGCTTTATGGAGACTTTCTAATGTGCGTTATCCCGTTTTTTACAGCTCGTCTCCATTAACGTTATATGATTCTAGTCGAGCGTTGCCACCGCCAGCTCATCACAGCTCGGCTAGACCGTTACTGGCGAGTCACGCAGCACACCCATTGCCTGCGCATATGCAGCCTACAGCCGTTTATGGATTGGCCCCGCTTTCGCCAGCGAAACACCAATACCAACCTTCCAGTTTATGGTTTACCGAATAAATTATTCCCGTCGAGCCGTGGATAAGAGTTGTGTACGAACAAATAACTAACGAGTAATTGTACGATTTTCTGGGAACTTACGAGCCGCCCGTGCCAATCAGCGAACGTGTAATCGCTCAAACGTGACGGAGAAAGAAAAATGTTATACGTATCTTCCCCGTTTTCGTGCACCTGGCCAGTAAGTAAAGCGGGTAGGGAGCGTCCGAACCGCTGCGATTTGCGAGTATGATCAGTAAGCATGATAATACATTCACGATAATATACATTCGAGTGATTTTGCCGAAATGAGAGCAGGGAACAGGGGTGCATTAAGGCAAAAATTTTGACAATCCGTCCTATATATAAGCAGCGACCACTCCCTTCCGACCGCACTCGTAGGAAGTGAGACACGAGATCACGGTCAATGTAACTAGATCTCTTTGTATATGTTTGTTACGTCTCTTATGTGTCCGAAACAATTCCATTGTCTTACCGTGACTATTTCACAAGGGGGAAAGAAATCGAGAGAGAAAGTCTATCCTACTTTGACACGCGATTGTACGTAAACTGATTTCTCACGAGATTTATCATCTGGCACTTTTTTTTGTTCAATTTCGAGAGATGTATATCGACATATGCGGCATACTTTAAATTTCGTAAGTTTCCAGAGACACCGATGTTTTATTACGGAAACGGTAGAGTTTATAAGGACATTGTACAGACCAAAATTTTCTATCGAATTGTCCCGATCTGTTTAATGCCCATACGTAGTTTCTCTCTCTCTATTGTACATATTATACATATATATGGAACTAATATGTGACTTAAACAGATCTGGAACGTTAATATCGATGATAGACGAGATACGCACGTAGTGGCAGTGTCGATCCACGTGCGCGTGGAACTGTTATTAACGAACATCCTTCATATGCGAGTTATAGTAGCGATTTAATTTAAGTGCGTATGAGTCTGCATTTCTTTATGGTATGTCGCAGGACATATCGCGCGCGAGTATCTTGTTTTTAATGCTCCTTAACAAAATCATTTTAGTAAACTTAGGTTTTTTTCCGATTGTTGTAGTAGCGTTCCATTTTGTTCTTGCTCGTGGAATTTTTCTATTGCATTAAGAATATCGTTAAGGGATGTAGCACTCTATAATCTTTTACGATATTTTATTCATAACGGGCACTCAAGACTAACGAGGTAGCCACATTATTCTTTGTAGTTTGTAGCATGTTATTCAAGTATACGTTAATACACACACAGACACTCACGTACACAGACACACGCATACATACGTCTACACGTACATTATTTAGTTAGATCGCATATTCCGAACTTCTTCGAGTAGGATTATTCGGGTTGTCGTAGATGTAGGAGCATTTGTCAGAAATAACCAAGAGATTTAGAATCGAGTCACGAATTTATTAAGATGATTGCACGACATCCGAATCGACAAAAGCTTTGACGTGCCTTTTTTGGAACAGTCTTATTATTTATTATTCTTATATTATTACTTTATATCATCTTCACAGTATCATCTTATCAGTTTCATTGTGCTCGTTATCATCATCTTCATTGTCATTATCATCGCATCGTTGTTCTTACGCTTAATATTTTGTTCTGAATTGTATAAATAACGTATTAGAGGCAGCATATGCCTTAAGTTTGTGGTTTGAAAATTATGTAACCACAATTTTGAAAGATTCATAAATTGTATATAAGTTTATCGACCTTTCATTGATATTTTTCCATTAACGCTTTGCATTTTGGCAAAAGGAAGACATATAAATCAAGTATATTGCATAAATCAGTGAGAAAGAAACAGAAAAAGAAATGAGCAAGTGATAGTTTGTGTTTTCAGAGTAGAGTGACCTCTTTCTGAATGCTGAGAGGGAAAGAGAAAAAGAAAAGCATTCTGTGAAAGAAATATATGCCAAACAGCAATAAAGTATCATAATGGGTCTTACGATAAAGAATTTCTCGTGGATATCACAAATTCGCATATTATACACATATTTCTTTTTCCACGTATATAGATATAATAATAATGATACGTCAGGGGAAGGGGGAGAGGGGATTCTATAAATAGTTAAAAAAAAACAAGTTTTTGCAATTACGTTTTTCTCGTTCAATCATGTTCTTCCTTGTTGCATTTTTCGAACTGCAGTCAACACCTTATATCAATGGTTTTCATTCTAGTTTATCATTCTCAGGCGGTATCATAGACGCGGTACGCATACACACATACACAGTTCTTCAGGTACCAGCGTCGTGTTATGCGCAATTGCTAATACATGTATTTCGTGATTTAATGGAATAACGCTTATAGGCATTGTTTCACTAATTCTATTAATATAAATGTATAGAAAGTTTGTAACGGTAATATTCGGCGTATATGGGATTCATTGCGGTATGTTGTTTAGAGTGATTCACGTCCAGAGTTTAATTAGAGATATTTTACACGTAGAGCGAGAGTGTGGAAAAGAGCGAAAGCTGAGTGAGAAAGAAAGGAGAGAAAAATTACAGAATATATAGATATATAAAGATATACAAGTGTAGTGTAGATGTAACGGAATTTTAAACATGTTACCGGTATCACTGAAAAGAGAGCCCTTTACGCGATACAATAAGTAAGCGACAAACGATATACAGCTGCAATTTAACTATATTTAACTTATAGAGCAGGGCCATTACGGCTATCGGGTCCATGATAGCCTCGCAAAACTCTCGAGTGCCTTTATATCGAGAGGCATCAGATGAATCGACGTAATCTAACGATGCCGAACTTGCTTCGGCGAAAGCAACCCTAGACTTCTTCATTTCTTCTTCTTCTTCTTTGTTTCTACAGTTACGCAATTTACTCCCCTTGTCTTAGGATTGAGCGATTTGCCCTTTCGTATACGCATCAATACATTTGTACACGTTGTACGAAGAAACAAAAAAAAAAAAGACATATTTAACCAACTCGATGTGCCTGTTTAACGAATAATCGTATTTACACTGGATAATTAACCGTAACGGGAAAAAAAAGAGAGGGATAAGTGGAGAGGGAAGTCCGTTCTTCTTTTTCTTCGACATAGACTGAGCACGCTATGACGTATCAGTGAGGCATCGCAAATCATCGTAAACCGTTTGCTACGTGTTTGGTATCCACCTCTCGGTCTTGGCATAACGGATCGATCCGCGCCCAATTGTACATATACATACATACATACATACATACATTACATGCTTCCACGTATGATAGTAGAGATACTCGCGTCGCATTGAAAAAGAAAAAAGGAAAAAAAGGAAAAAGATTATTACCGTAACGGTCCTCCGCGTGAGTCGTGGGAGGAAGAACACGAGTCATATCCTTAGGTTTCACATCCCAGCACGTCGGATGCGCGTAGGACGTGCGTGCGCGCGTGCACGCGCACGTGCACGCGCGTAAACAAGTAGTCATACCACGCGATAGCGATAAGTTTTATCCCCCCATCCATCTCGTTACGCCGCATAAGTTCACATTACACTAGATCGACTTGATGATTTTAGTCACATCTTTCGCGAGCAGGTCTTGACTGACGACAGAGATTTTTTTGGGAGATAATAATATAGAATGAGGAGAGATCGCGCGCGGAGACGGCGTTCGAATGATCGTAGTCATATTAACGTTATCGTTTTCGTCAGGCATCCACGTGAGGAGGACACGTGGTGGTGGACAGGGTGGTGGATATTTTAGGCGGGTGACATATCGACATATTTTAAGGGTACAAAACGCGCACGGACCACTTACTTAGGTCGACCTGATTTTCGTATTGTATCGTACCGATATGTTTGTCTGAATTTCTGGAGACGATCGTCGGTCAATACGTGCTCTCCGAGTCCAAATTAACGCACTCATGGTCATTTTAACGCATTACACGATGTAAATAGGAAAAAGAAATACGCTCATACACAGACACATACAGACACCACATATACACACATACATACACACGATAAACTACCTAAGTAAAAAGAAGTAGAGACGCTATAAAACGCTGTGTGGAAAGTTAAGTAAACGATACCGTAACTGTATCAATGGTTCTATATAGTTGTGATATTTTATTATAACGCTGATAGTCGTGCGCAGTTAACTTTGAATGGGTTCTCTCGCGTGCCCGACCATATATATAAATATATATATATATAT
>JAJVSH010000012.1:2447790-2460259 GCA_021460005.1 Tetramorium alpestre
GCGCACGTGGATCGACACTGCCACTACGTGCGTATCTCGTCTATCATCGATATTAACGTTCCAGATCTGTTTAAGTCACATATTAGTTCCATATAATATATATATATATATATATATATATATATATATATATATATAAATATATCGCGAGATATAAAGTATATAGGAATATCCTAATCTTATAACACATTGATATGCGGGAGGGAGATCGTACGTTGCTGCAGTAAAAGTAATTTGCACTAAAAGTACATGATGACCGATAGGACGATATTGACCTTACGTGCGAGTCCTTTTTTTAATTCCGAAGTCTAAGCTATATCGCATGAACTTTCACGGATGTTTCCTTTCGTCCCTTTGACAGTCTTCGGAGTCTATCAGTTAAAATGTTAAGGAAATTCAACGTTTTGTGGTGTTTAGAACTATTTCATGTTTAGAATTGTGTGAATTTTCCCGCTATACGAAACAGGTTTATACATTAGTCTCGTAATTGGCATCGATCTTCTAGAAACGAAAAGTAATGAATTATAAAAATAATTATTTATCCGCTCGCACACGCGGTCGTGCGCAATTGTAATGTTTACTCCTTTCGTTAGTATAATAACACATTAGATATAGGTAACTAGTTCTTTTAATCGTTTTGGAATATGTACATATGTTTTTTCTTATTGCATCCGTGGTGGGGGAGTGATATATTAGTCTTAGGTGTAGTGCCTAAAGTGATGAGATTAAGTGTGTCCGATAATAAAATTTATTTAACGTAGAATCTCCAAGTTAGTTCCGCGCCGGTAGAGAAAAAAATTTACTGGATCGCGAACGATCACCTGAGAACTAAGGCTTGATTTAATATTGAAATTACTCATTGTCAATTGGAAATTGGTAATCTCAATATTAACAAACTTGTCGATTATGCGGAAGAAACGAGGGCGACAGACCCGGGCGATCAGTATTTTTTTGTGTACGGGTCGCGGATTATTTATGAAATCATGCAAAATCGGGAAAACGCTTGGGTGTGCTTAGCGTGGAAAGATATTCGTGTAAATACGGTGAAACGGCAAAGAAAAATGAAAAAAAGAATATAGGGTAAGGGGGCAGGCTTACAATTTCATTGTGAAGTTTAGGTTTATAATATTCATCGCGTTATACGGACAGTTCGTATAAAAATTATATTATCACTGTAAACAAAGTAACATTGACTCTCACGAGAGATAGACATGTAGCTATATATAAAGTATAGGAAAGAATAACATATTTTTGGAGTTAATAGAGGATTGATATTGTACTATTGTGCTCCGTAAGTTATTGAACGTTTCTTCTTCTTAGGTTCTCGGTCTCTATTTACTAGATTGCTCCTCGTAATCGGATCACATTTGCAAGTATAGACAATTGTTAGCTAAACTTTATTTACCGATACTTTGTCGATAAATCAAGTTGGTTATTAAATTTTATCGAGCATATTACCTTGCAAATCACTTAAATCTACTGTATATATTCGAATCTACTAATATATCAATTCAATTAAATGCTTTCTGAAACGTTCCTATTAATATTCAGAAATTTTGAATTTGTTAAAAATACGTGTGAGCCTAATATTACATTTAGAGAGATGTAACATTTAACATAAAAAAAAATGATTTTTAAAAATTCAACATTTACATCTGAAATTTAAAGAACTTAAAATTTGATCTAATATAATTATTGATGTTGATCATACTAGAGAGAATTCTAAGTTGTCTATTACTAAGATAAATGAAGTCCGATTAGAGAAGCAAGAATAAATAGTCTGTCGCGCGGGTAATTATAAAGTAGGAAGCGACGAGATTCATTATCTGACTGTTCTTCGATGTTCTTAATGTTCACTATTATACTATGGTAATGTAACAGCAAATAATAATCAACGGTGGGACTTGTACTATATACGTTTATCGATTTATGCATAATGCTGTATTATAAAGATTAGTTGTAGGTGAAGAGAGAGAAAGAGAGTACCCTCGTATGTAGACACATGATTGTTAGATTCTCTGGCCGTTTACGAGTTACATCTTTGCGTGGCTAATATAGGCGACTCTCCAGATTAGATGTTTTTTTTTTAGTATGGAAAATGTTTCTCTCTACGAATCGATAGCGAATTTGGTGTTTTACAAATCGAACGTTTTAGAGCTCCTTCTTCCTCGTAACGTAGAGAACGATCCGGTTCGCAATTTCATAGTCGCCGGATTGTTCGTGCATTGGACCACAGACAGAGATTGATCTTTACACTCATATTTGTAGAATCAAAAAAAAGAGGCGCGTGCGTAAATAGGGGAATTTTTTTTACAAACGTAGGCCATTTTTCGCTCTTTCGAGTCTCTCCACATTTTTGGTACGTATACACGTTGAGGGACCGAAAGCGTCGTCTCTTCTAGTATCCAACGGCGTGCAAAGCTCGTATTTTACCTACACTTCGTGTGAAATGGACAGTATTCGTTTCTTTACTACTTATTATATTTAGGCACGATTCCCTTAGCCATTCAAATTAAGGATAAGCCGAGACATAATTCAGCATAAAGCCGAGACAAAATATAGAAGAGTCACAGAAGTATGTAAATGTCCGTCTCATTTCGACCTCTATATACGACTGTAAGCAGAACTTGCTGCTCTTTATTGACAAAGCATATGTCTACGCTACGTATTTGTACTGTGTGTATGTACGTCTCTTTCGTGTATTTTAATTGTACTATGATGATAGCAACGCGCAAGTTGCATAATTATTGATGCGTCGTTCTAACGTGATTACAAGTATCGTTTATTTTGACATTATAATCGTATAGATTACCGTGAATTCCTTTAGTTTAGGCTTCGATTAATTATGTTTTCGATACATTATACTCAATAATCTCCAACATGTTAATCGAAATTTAATCTTATACTTACACAGCCAATTATCATCTGAAACTACTTGCTTGAATTAATTTGATAGGACATTATAACTTTCGACAGATAGACTGATTTTACGAAGCAATTCAGGCCCGTATTTATATCGCGCGGTTAATGCTAAATTTTTGCTTTGATTTCAAGTTTTATCTGTTCATGGGAAAAATCTTAAATAGCCAAGTCTCACGTGTGTACGATTTTTAGTATTAAACGCGATTCACGAATGCGAGCCTCAATTATCAGAAATAGCGTTGAATACAATTCTCTACGATCGCGCGCGTATTCACTCTGTCAATCTTCTTTTAGGGAAGAATTTTCGTAGCGTTGCCTTACTAATGAATTATTACCGATATATACGATAATTGTTATACGCGACATTCATACATACATACATATATACATACATACATACAAGCACATTGCCGAATAAGTGAATTGTTAAAGTCATCAATTAATTATTCTATCTGCCAAATCTTTTTCTCTTACACGAACGAACAAACATCACACAAAGATTAACACATCACGAGAGATCTACGTTGTAGGTAGATTTAGAAGAGGGTGCAAGTGTGTAGTCATGTATCTGGAAATCATGAAAATTATCACTTGGGTTGAGATATTGCGATAAGCCGGGAAACATTATCGGCGCTTCTAGCTCCTCCGGCGACGTGGATCTTTCTTTGGACCACATATACATGCATACGCCAAGAATATAGTAACCCTAATCGATCGTCCGAAGTGGCGAGTAAAGTGAAGTTTCTAAACTACGATTAATAAGTGTATAGAGCGTTTTTGAGCTTTCGAGGCTTTCCAAAGTCTCTTAAGATATTGTAATTTGACCCAGAACCATCTCCGCTTGCGTATGTGGTGGCCCCCTCTTTTGCGAGTCCGTTCATTAACACACGGCAGCACACAAGTCGTAATGTCACGAACGTCGAAAATATCCAAGCACGAATAGCCGACGAGCAATTCTTTTATCCAAAATTTTTTTTCACACACACGCATCGTAATGTAAATGTAAATGATTAAACGTTCGTTTATCATGATTGTCATTCCTAAATTTAGCAAAACGAAATTATGTTACTGCGAACCTACTCTGTAATCCATTGCCATTTACAATTACACATCAACTAATTAATTAAGCAATCAGCTCTTTCGCTTATTCCCAGTGAAAAAGTAGACTGCTTGTTATATCAGAATTGCTTGTTATCAAATTATATAATGAATTCGAATCGCATAATATATCTTCGTAAAAAGTTATTCTCGCTATTCGTATATTGCAGTTACTGACTGAAGTATACGAAATCGATGTTCTGAAATTTACATTTATATACATTATATTTATATACATTAGCATTTATTTATTTTACCTTTATATCTTTGGCAATGTATTTTCATAATTTATTCAAGAATTGCATTCCGATTATGAAAATAATTGGCATATGCGCAAGTTAAAGCAATGTAGAATTAGTGTCCTTAGCAGAAACATAGTTACTATAAAGAGGAATTCTAATTAAGGGCTTTAGAATAGACTTAGATAGAGCGTGCCTTGCGTTACCACGACACTGACATAGCTGAATATCAACCTTTTCGTGATCATGTTCGTGCTAATCCGTAATTGGATACTCGACAAGTGTGCATCGTGTGCGATTGATCGCGTTTCAAAAGTACATATATAATTACATATACATAAAGAAATATATGTAATTATATATGCATGCATCTACATACATAGATAATAAATAAATATACATGCAAATATATATATTATAAATATTACATCCACTACTATAAATATTATACATATTACATAACGAAGCTTGTGTACGTGCGACGGATTATTCCGGAGGTCGACCAGAGTACAAAGCGTAGATTTAGTTTGGCCTCGGAAATACTCTGCGCACGAAGTCGAATCGATGTCATCGACGAATGTTAGTACTGAAACATATTGTTTAACAAGAAAATTAAGTATGCATAGTATAGAGAAAGAGCCGCCGACCGCCACGTTGTTAATCGCGTTGCATCGACTGAGAACGGATCGTCTGCTTCTTCATTGACAATAAGCGAAAGTTACGGCGGATACCTTATCGGGACGAACCAAAATTTTCCTGATAAAAAAATTTAATCAAGTTTCGATGCTCTTGTTTGACGAAACAATGACTGAATTCAATCTGTGCAACTAACAATATTTATATCCGACGTACAGTATTGGGAGGAGAAATTCCGTATATAAAGAGAAAATTCCGACTCTCGATCGATGCGGCGTAACATTTGGCAAAATAATACACCGAACGTATGTCTAAGCTATCAAAAAATTCTAATCTCGCCGCGATGCAGCTCGTGACTGTCGAGAAACGGCAATCGGAGGAATTCAAGGCAAAAGATAAAAATGAGAGGGAAACGAGAATATCGTTTTGCTGATCTTGAGGCATTCCTCGGCAGTCGCGAGCTCCTCGCTCTTCCGATAATAGGGATTTTAACAATCGGTGACGACTTACTTAACGACTATAGAGAGCGTTTCTGAATTTTTTAAGTCGCGCATCGACATTAAGGTGCATATATCCTGTGGGCGCGAGAGGTCTATTTGATATTTATATTTTAATACACACACACGAGCCGATTATATTTAGTGTATTGTAATTATCGAATATATTGATCACCGCCCCGGCCGTTCGCCCGCTCGTCCGGCCGGAAATGATGATCGACCCCGGTCGTCGAGGTCAATCGGAGGGCGCGGAGTGGAGAACGGGGCGCGAGCGACCGACCGGCGCGCGAGCCACGGTTTTCTGTATATTACTGTAGTATAATAATCAAACACTAAAGACTAATGCTTAAGGTGATCGATGAGGCTCCGTTGTAGCTCGGAGTCGCGTAAATGTATTCGAATTATTATGCAACGTAAACGATACGTGAGAAAGAGAGGGAGAGAAAGTGAGGGAGAGAATGGATACAGAGCAGAAAGATGAGAAAAGAAATAAAGAAATACATTTGACTAATTAACAATGATCGGGTATACACGCAGCGGTACTGTGTCTTAGTTCGTAAATAAATGCGGATGCCCGCGCGGGCAATCTGTGAACTGAGTTGTGTAGTGTTAAGTGCAGTGCACTCTCTTATTTTTTCTTTTTTTCTTTTTTTTTTTTAACTAAACAGACTCAACTGCGTACTCAAAAGCTCCCGTCTCCATCGATAATATTCAGCGTACGCCATCAAAATATCCTGTAATCGCCGACTGATAACTTTTCGTCATGTTTCACGCAGTGTCGTAATTAGGAACTTTGGCGCCCAGGGCAAGCACCTGACTTTGTGTCCCCAAATAAAATTATAAAAGTTTTTAGATATCAATACCACGGGTAGGTACAATTAAAACACATTTAGGTATTATTGAAGGTATCGAATAAGTACTTTAGTTTTTCGTATATTGTTTTCTATTTATCTGCTTAAGACAAAATATTTAGGTACCAGACATTGGCTTCTAATTGCGTCCCTGGCGTGGGCCTCGGTTGCCCTGCCCTAGCTACGATGCCGATTTATTTTTATAATTTCCGTTTTAATTGGTTAAAGGTAGAGCATCCTTTTTTCTTTCTTTCGTGCGTTTAATCGCGTATACGGCTATTTTTGTTTCCCCATTGATCAAGTTCCAGTCGAATAAGCGAATTATTTTGTTTTAAATTACTTCTCCAGCATCCCCTATTTTCGGCACGAGGGTTTTCTTCACGTTCGCGATGTGGAATGTGGTTTTCCACAAACGGAAAAACTTCGTTTTGTCGCGGGCGATTTTTTTAACGTCGAAATAAGTTTGAGCTTGAACATAACACGGCAAAATCTTTGATTTTTTGCTCTCCAACGTAAACGTCAATTATCTCGATATTCGCGACTCTTAAGAACTGAAAAGTAGCAGTTACTAAATACGCCTAAGTCAGCTTGTCGCACCTGAAAAGTCGACCGCTCACACTTTTGCTGGATATTATCGGGCACAGCAACACAGCGATTTCCAGGATTGAAAGCTTTCCAGGGAGATGGGATAAAGGGAGGAGGGAGGAAAGTGTTTAACTTTTACGTACCTGTTCAATGTAATACGTCTAAGTCCGCAATCAAAGTAAATCGTTTTACCGAAAGAAAGTGATCAAAATGAGATGGCGATCAAAAGAAGCCTCGCGCGTATTCGTAATAGACGAGAGTCTGCTTGGGCGTGAAATTCGAATCGTCCCTTTTTATATAATGACGGAGAATCGGCATCGAATCCACAGTAGCGCAGATAAACGTGATTAGCGATTAGAGTTGGTACTTTGTGTGTTTCTCGACGTCCGCTTCGTTCTGTACGTCTCTATGCTGTGTTGCATAACGTTAAATATCAATATCCTGGTATTCTAGATCGACCAATGTGATTCGGTGGCTTAATATCCTCGATCCTCACTCGTACCCACATCGAGATCCCAAGAGAACGCTTGAGAATTACAATTTGTGCTGGTTTCAAGGAGGCACGATTTTTCTACGATAATACCTTCCTTCTATTCCACATTCAAGCTATAGAACGATACTGATTGTGAATTCGATATTTAAAAAAAGTCGTAGGGCATTTAAAAACTCAGCACACGATAAACGACCGCGTACGGGAGCCGATTTGTAGGATATTAAATGTTAAGCTTGTAAGATACACTTTTCGTCGTAAGCTCCATAATTTTCCATCGTTTAGAATCGTAAGGATTTCTACTCTACATTAACGTGTTGGCGGACACAGATATCGACTTTACGAGACAGTAGATCTTTGAAAGATACGAAATCTATGTAACAGTGTATATCCACTTCTCTCTTTGTATCGGCTAAGTCCTGTATTAGACTATACGGACGGAGATTGTCGCCTGTAACGCCTTCCAAGTCTCTCGAATCCAAAATTTATTTGATAAATTCAAGGACGATCTTAATTATTATTACTGCTCGCGATTACGTTGCTTTTCTTAAGCAATTGCTTATAATTAAAATTAAGATTGGATTAATAGTATATCTGAATCCTCCAAATTTCGTCGATAAAGAAAAACAGCATTTTTTGCTTCGACTATTTCTCCATCTACTGCATTTGTTTCCGAATTCGTATTTTTTAACTATAGTTTTTTTTATCAAATCGTGTATGTAAAACTAGCATAAATAAATCGAACGTGCAGCCGGTAGCAGCTAAGAGCAATAGCAGAGAAAGTTTCCAACGTTTTTAAAATTTTGTAACATCTATAAAACGTCTTTCCGAGCCTCGGACACGCGCGTGTCAAATTTTCACGTGGTAAAAATGAAAGTTTTGTGAAATCACCGCTTTACATTCAATTACATCATTCAAACTTAATCCTCCATCAGTAATTATTTTTTTACTACGCCATCAGCAAGCTGGGTCTTTTAAGTTTATTTTTATATTCTAAACTTTCAAAAAATCCTAAAAAATCCTGTCATTATTACTTGTCAACATCTATACAACATCCAATAGATTTTTAAATCAAATGTTAAATTCAATTATTTATACAATACGAAATTTTCAAGAAGAAAGTAATTTTGCTTGTGTCTTAAAAGATTCAGATTGCTGATAGAAAGTTAATTAGATGTCTTTTTTTTAATAGCATACATTCTAGAAAAACTGAAATAAACAACCTAATAATGAAATATTTCACAATTAATTTGTACAGCTATTTTAGCTGTATTTCGTCAAATTGCATTTTATATTAGGAGTTTAACGCAAGACTGCGTATCAATTGAGATCCTACATAGCGCAGTACACCGTCTACTTTTCGTTATCACGAAAGTTTTCGCATCTCAAGTTCAGTACGTTGTTATATCAATCAGAGTACGTAATTATTAACTAAGCATGCGACTGAATAATCAATCTGAAATTACTGTAATAGACGAAGGAGTTTGGTAGATGGGTATATACACCCATAAAAATAGATAGTTTGCTGGTAAAGGACTTGCTCGCTTTACGTGACGTCGGTCCACTGTACAATTGCAGACTGTAACCGCGTACAGCGGGACGATATTGTATAAAACAAGCACATCGTTTGCGGGCACTGTTATACACGTATATTATAATGATTGATTAAAAACCAGGGTCTTAATATGTGTATATGTAATACGTTAACGCGACGGTTCATACATGCAGGCGACACTCGTCAGAGTGGCGAATGAAACAATTACCGTGTATTATATAACAACGCCCGGCGGGGCGTGACATTATATTGTAAATAAACGACGGCGTTATTTCGCTGATGCATTTCGAGCACGCGCTGTTGTAAATGTATT
This sequence comes from Tetramorium alpestre, assembly GCA_021460005.1. Taxonomy (NCBI): domain Eukaryota; kingdom Metazoa; phylum Arthropoda; class Insecta; order Hymenoptera; family Formicidae; genus Tetramorium; species Tetramorium alpestre. The sequence goes on from JAJVSH010000012.1 coordinate 2,456,977, forward strand.
ATCGAGGATCATTTTAAAAAAGGGGGAGGGGAGAGCGGAAAGCAGCGTCGCGTGTATAACGTCGACTTTTTATTAAAACCAGGGGGGAGAAAGAAGTGGAGCTCGGCAACTCGGTATTAAGACCGTCGTAGATTTCTTAATTATTATCGTTCCTGCCTATTCACAATCTGTGACTGCAATATCTCGTAAACACGTCGGACCAACGTCGTTGTGAGCACTAGCTGTAAACTGTAACACCGTTACAGCCTCTGCACCGTCGAGCACCCCAAGTGATTATCATTTCGCGAAAAGAACAAAAAGGAAAAAAAAAAGAAGAGAAACATCATCGTGTACTTGACATAAGATGTGTTTGGCCTTCTCCTGCCAAGTTGCAAAATTCGATACCTTGTTCATACAAGAATTATTGTTCACATTTATATAAGATTAAATGTCTCTTGTTAGATCACATAGCGTTAGCTATAATATATAATATATATATATTCTACGTAATATATATTCGTGTTTAGAAAAAAGCAGATTTAATTGTCCAGAGTTAATCTGATCTTGTGAAGTAATAACGGCTGATGTCTCTTAAGCGGTGTTCGAGGTTTTTAACTTGCCCACTATTGCAGCATAAATCATTTTAAGGAGAGAATAGAATTTTATTACAGCCAGAGAGTTTGTACAGTTGAAAAGTAGTCTCGTGCGATAGGTGCTCGACTCCGTGTATAATTCTTAGGCTTTTATCCGCGTGGAATTCTCCTGTATTTTATACGTACGATGCTCACATCGACAAGGCTTGCAGGCGAATCTTAGCGAGATGATCCCCGTTTTGGCGCGGCGACATGTTCTGAGGAACGCGATTTTCAAAGAATTAATTTTCTGTTCTCTCTTCGCGGAGTGTCAATTCGTGGCGCGTTGTCGGCGGGAGAATCTTTTTTTTTTGCCGTAGCTTCTTGTCGAGGCTTGTACTTTCTTTTCAGTAGCTCGAAGCTCAGAGTCGCTGCTTCAAGCAGCACGTGTATATTCATTGGCACACCGACGACAGAAATTATCATGCGATTTCCACCGCAACGGCGAGTGAATTACTATTGTCATGGTATATGTATTAAATACACCGACGATAATAATATTAATGATAACAACTACAAAATAAATGTTGCCTTTTGTCACATTGGTAAACGAGCAAGATACTAATGAATTATGTGCGATTAATAATGTAATAATCTATTGTATTATAAGTACTAATACCGCGCGATCACGCATTATGTACAACGTCGTGGAGATTATTTCGTATGATTGTAAATGATATGTGTGTTGCGTTGATGTAACGCGCCCCTATATTGCAGTAGGGCTGTGAAATAAATCAACCAGACACTTCGCCAGTCTTATCATTGCCCTGAAAACACAGACGCTTAAGCAAAGCGGGGTTACTGAACTGTTTCGTAAAGATGCATGCCCAACGATTGGGATATTCTTTATTCTTACCTCATTATAGTTTACAATTATAGTATAAATATTTTTTCCATAAGATTAGCGCCATATGCGGTAAATATTTTGATTGATACATATATATATATATATAAATCAGGGACAGTATTTTAAATAAAATCTAATATACACACGTGAGTAGCCAAATTTTTTCGATAGTCTCGGAGATAATTCTGTTATTATCAAATCCGCATCTGGACGTTTCAAGACACTGTCGGCTGTACGACAAAACTATTATTTTGTGCTACTTTATGCAACATATTGCTCTGTGTAGTGGATGCTATTATTTCAGTCACGGTTGACACAGTGCTTTTCGACGGCACGTGAAAGAAATACAGCATAAATCCAGTTGCCAACAGCAGATGCATACCCACAATTATAGCAACATATATAATCCTATGTCTCCCTGTAAAATCAAATTTATAAAATTTTTATATTAATTATTTATTTAACTCAACGCCACATTTTCTATTTGCTAAATTGATATCCGAGTCAGATTGTACATATTTTAAAGATAGTATGTCTCTTACCTGCGATCACTGGTAACAACGATCGTAATAGAACTCCTCCAGATAAAAATGTCACTAATATGACTAGACTCCATTGCAACCAGCCAATTTGAATTATCCACAGGAAAACTACTGGAACGTAAATAGTTAAGGAATATCCATACAGACACAAAAGTTCCAAAAGTCCTGGGACGGCGTAAGACTGTAAAACATCACATAGCGTTAGAAAACATAGATTTATATAACGTCCAATATTATTTATATAACAATAAATAATATTGGACGCTAAAGCAAAAAACTGCTTGATAGTAAACCTCGATCAATTCCTCTTCAGTATTCCTCGAACTGCTGGTCCACTTCAACGCACCCCACAGGGCTAACGGTAGAAGCCACGCATATAAAAATGTAAAAGTGGCCGCGTATGACACGACATGGAAGTCGTATCTCCAGTGATACTTGGCGCCAGTGGCCCAAGTGGTCTGCAGATAGTTCACCACGTTCTCGCTGATCGCGATGGAGAACACGAGAGTCATGCATATCCAGAAGGGCCCATACAGGTCTGGATTCGGCCTTATGTGCGTTATAAGATAATTGTCGCTACCGTGTGGTATCATGGACCGTTTGAGCCTCTCGAGAACGTCATTCGTATTGACGTTAAAGAACTTTTGATAATATTCAACCGTCCAGAAGCTATGTTGAGCAGTATCTGAAAAAAAACCGACATGCTTTCGTTTAAATCACTATAACATTTGTTTGTCAATAGAAAACGGAAACAGAGAAGCTCTTCAAGAGGCTAAATTGAAAACCTTCGGTCTTATTGGGCATTCCTTGTAAATCTTCTATCATGCCGATACCCATCGAGTCACTTGGGAGGTTATTGAAGGGCTGATGAGTGGAAGCCCCGGTGCCCAGCTGTCCCTCGGAGTTGCCAGCATGGCTTATCGATGGGAAATCGTGGAAGGATATAAACTGCGCGTCCGTGTCTTTTGATTGACCACCGTCCATGATTCAGTTCCTCTTTACCTCCAATTTGACAAGTGCCATGTAGACATCGCAGGAAACATATGTAGTACGTAGGGACGGGCGATATCGTGTCGATTATTTTGACATCGATTATTTTTCTTTTACAGAATCGATTATTCAACGATGTTTTCTCAACTCGATTATTCCCTAAACGATAGTTTTTTTTGTTCGATGTCACTAGCATTCGCGAACTAGTATCGAATGTTCGGACGTGGCTTCACGTGGTTCGTCTCAGAAAATTTTAGAAGATTGCTGATGCAACCAACCATTCCCTTCCCTGA
>JAJVSH010000111.1:10728-57132 GCA_021460005.1 Tetramorium alpestre
TCCGCCCGCCCCCGCTACCCCCGCCGCCCCCACCTCCCCCACCCGCTCCCCCCTCGCCACGCGCCCTCCCTAAAGTGGTATAATATGGCTCTAGGCGAAGGTCCACTTTAAAAAAACCTAACGCGCCATTAGTGGAACCTCAAGGGTGGTGTGGAAGTCCGCTATTAATTTCATTTTAAACTTATACACACAAACATATCAACGGTTTTTAGCAACAAAGTCGTATCTCAGAAATATAAAATAACAGAGTCGTATTTCAATAATCAGTGTAACCTTGTCGTAACAAGAACGTGCGAGTAAGAAAGGCGTATTACATCTTTAAAGTAACAAAGTCGTATTTCGGATTTGAATAAATATCAGTGATATAGTAATAAAGATCACTAGATAAAGTAATGAGGTCCTTTTTTGGTGTAGCTAGTGTAGATAAGCAAAAGCATGGAGATAGAAATGTCAGGAGGGAGCATAAGATACTTTTCTTGAGGGGGGTGAAGTTGACCACTCAAGATGGCGATCATATTGGAAGGAGAAAGATAACCGAGGTTATCTTTACCGAGGTATAGATACTTGGTACAGACTGGTACACACTTTGTTCCAATTGAATCGTGCACATCGCTACACTTTGTGCCCCTGTGTATTTGTGTTAAGATGTGTTAAACAATTGGAAAGTACCCATAGTCAAGCCTTTGATTGTAATTGGTTATGGGCATGGAGGTAGGAATAACAGGAGGGAACATAAGATACCTTTTTAGACGAGGGGGGTATATTCTGAGAGGTAAGGAGAAATCGGTCGACGACCATATTGGAAGGAGAAAGATTTCAGAGGTTATCTTTCTCCTTCCAATATAGTTATCTTTCTCCTTCTAATATGATTATCTTTCTCCTTCCAATATGGTTGCCATCTTGAGTGGTAACCTTCGTCTCACGTCTCATTCTTCACCCCCGCGCATTTATGCTCACTCCTGTTATTATGGGCCACTACCTTATGGGCCACTTCCGATAGCGACATACGATTGATTGTAGAACAGGCTTTAGAAATCCGATGACTTGTCGTAAATACGCTTGAGCTTTTTGCACGTGTTGCGTGTTTATAGCTTGTCTATTTTACATATTGGCTTGTAATTTTTTGTATATAGATATTAAATATTAAACTCGTCATAATGGTTGTAATAGGTAAAAAGAAAGTGAGTAAATTTTTTTTAATTTAATGAAGTGTTTTATGAATATCTCATTTTGACTAGACGAGGTTATGTTAAAATCTCGAAACTCAATGCACATTCTTGTAGATTAAAATCGATATCTTTGACATTTACAGTATCAAAGTGGTGAGGGAGCGCAATTTATGACGAGGAGAGCTGCCCTCAGGAAATTACAATTGACGCTGAATGATTTTCGTAAATTATGCATATTGAAAGGCATATATCCAAGGGAGCCACGCAACCGCAAAAGAGCACAAAAAGGTGAACCCGGTATTAAAACCTTGTATCACAAGAAGGATATTCAGTTTTTGATGCACGAACCGATCATATGGAAATTAAGAGAGTATAAGGTATAACAATTGATTGGAATCAAATGTTTACAGTATTATGCTTTATAATTAACAGATAACTTTATAAGCATATGTTTTCAGATATTTAACAGAAAAATTGGACGTGCAAAGGCAATGAGAGATTTTGCCAAAGTAAAAAAATATTTGAGCAATCATCCTACATTAAAGATTGATCATATAGTCAAAGAGCGATATCCAACATTCATAGATGCATTGCGTGATTTAGATGATTGTCTGACTCTTTGCTTTTTATTCAGCACATTTCCGTCATTGGCTCATATACCAAGAGATCAGTCATTATTGTGTAGAAAATTAACGATGGAATTCCTTCATGCTGTTATTGTTGCCAAAGCGTTGCGTAAAGTATTCATATCCATCAAAGGCTACTACTATCAGGCAGACATAAAAGGGCAAACAATAACGTGGATAGTGCCGCACCACTTTTGTTTCGAGCCTCAAGCAAAGAATGAGGTTGATTTTAAAGTCATGTCTACGTTTGTAGAATTCTATATCGTGATGCTTGGTTTTGTGAATTACAGACTGTATCATACTTTGAATTTACATTATCCTCCTAAATTGATAAATTCTGGTAAGTAAAAATACTTATTAATGCTATTTATCAATATGTATATTTCAAATATATGAAATTTAATTATAAAATTATTCTGTTGTACAGGAAATGCTGAAAAAACCTTTGTTGATGAAGAAGCATATGTTTCGGAAAGAATAAGTACATTAAATGTTTCGTTAGTTAATTTAGATTCTTCAGTACCAACGGTTGAGGATGACGATATTGAAATAGATCAATTTTCAAATGTAAATCCTAAGTGCTAACTAATTTTATATTTGGTATGTCAATTATGTAGATAAAATCTGAATATTGATTATGCTTTTTAGGAGACAGATGCTACCAAGATCGAAGCTGCTAGGGCAGAAGCTGAAAAAATACAGAAACTGAAAAATTTGTTTAAAGATGTGAAAGTTTTTATTAATAGAGAAGTTCCCAGGGAACCGCTAGTATTTATTTTACGTTGCTTTGGCGCAGAAGTATCTTGGGATAAGTTACTCTTTGTTGGAGCCACTTTTGATGAGAATGATGAAACAATAACTCATCAGATTGTTGATAGACCAAGCATGAATAAACAATATATATCAAGGTACCATATCTGTTTTAAATCTAATTTATTTTGTTTAATATTTTCATACATACAGATTGTAATAGTCAATTACTTTTGGAAAGCTGCCATTTTTCAGCAACTTGACTGATATATGTATACATACNATATATATTAAAAATACATATTATAAAAATCTGTAATTATAGGTTTTGTTCCTTTGCCGTATTAATAACTTGCAATAATTCTATCAATGTTTTATCCAGAAGTTGTGGCTGTACTTCTGTAAGTTGGATAGCAATGAGATTGGCAATTGTGCTTTATCAGTTTGTGATGGAGAAATAAACGGCGACATGTTAATCGTAACAGGTTGACTGATGGCATGAGCAATATCATCAAAAGATCTCCGAAAGTCATAGAGCGACACTTGCTATTACCTTCAACAATATTAAAATTATGTATTTCCTATTCATTTAAATTATAATATTTATAAGTCACAAATAAAGATAATGGAAAATTAATAAAATGCCAAAAAATTCATAATGATCAGTAAAGAAGGGTGAAATGATGTTTCTTTTACTTTCCCCGAGCCAGGCAAAAACAGGCCCTTTCGTAACACCTTTCTTTAATTTCACAAAAATTTATTATTTGTTATATTCCATTTTTCAATATCCTTTGTAAGAAGATAAATAAAATTATAACTCACATGATCCACGACCACTGCTATCACTGACGTTATCAGAAACAATATTGTCGCCATCATTAAATTGATCACATTCTTCACCATCTTCACATGCTGGAATATTTGTTGCAGTTCTGTAACATAAAATTTTTCTTTAAATTTACATGTATGCAATAAATGTGAACAAAAGTGTTCTGCTGTATTAGGATATGTTTGTATGCTTGAAAATTCCTATATACGTACTCGTTTTCAAGCTGCACATCACAAAGAAATTGCATTTATTCGTAATACACCCAGTTGCTTTTCCGTCCCCGCTGAGCCACTCGGTTGGCGCTGTTTATTTTTATCACAAAAAATTACCTTTTCAAAAAAAGGTACAAAAATGCGCCAAGTATACGCGCTCAGAAAATGCCTAAAAAAACAATTCTTGTACAAAATTACGCCTCAAAAAAGATAATTACTACAAAATGTGTGAAATCCTAACAAAAAGTGCGCTCCAACTATAAAAATAGTTACATAAACTAAAACCTATTTCTTCACTAGTACAATTTGGCCAGTATTCATAGTCTAATCTTATATACAAAAAGGACAAGAAATTTATTTTTCCTACAAAAAATGTGATATCAAGAAAATGTGATATCAAGAAAAATGCGCTCCAACTATAAAAATGGATAAACTAAAACACCTATTTCTTCACTAGTACGATTTGACTAGTGTTCGTAGTCTGATCTTATATATAAGATTGTCTTGAGTTTATCTTCAGATACTAATTATTTCATTGATTACGAAGCATTTGAAGATCAACTCAAAATAATNTATATATATATATATATATATATAAATTTATATAAAACATTTCTGAATTCTTAACATGTTTTTTTAGATATTATGTTCAACCACAATGGATTTTTGATAGTGTAAACGCAAGGGAATTGTTGCCTGTAGAAAAATACTTGATGGGTATTATACTTCCACCTCATCTTTCACCATTTACAGAAGGTCGGCAAGATCAAACATACATTCCTCCAGAAGAGCGTGCTCTCATGGACCCTGATTATAAACTAAACAATCGTAAGATTTTTATTTTATTGTTAGTTAAGTATATAGAAATTTTTTAAAAATTCTATCTAATTTATATTTGATTTATATTTGTTTAATAGAAGCAGATTCAGATGAAGAGGAAGAAGATGTTGATGATGAAAATGAGAATGAAGAAGAGAAGATTGAAGCTGAAAACGATTTGAGTTCAGGAAGCGATCAAGAAGACGAAGAAGAAGAGGACGATAATGTGCAGATTGCTGAAGCTAAAGAGGATATGAAAAAACAAGCTCAATTACAAAAGGTTTTATTACAATTTTTTATAACTATAGTTCTTGAAATAATGTAGAAAAAATTTATCTTTGTTATCAATATTTATAAACTCGCAGAAAAAGATGAAAGTACAGACTGGTGAGATCATAAAGGAAAATTCATGGGAGAAGGACCGACTAGAGAAACAGGAGTACCGTCTCAGAGAAAAGATGATTAAGAAGAAACACCGTAAATTGTATAAGAGTATGATGAAAGGCCGACAAGAAAGAGCTAAAGAAATTTGGCTCTTGCGAAAAAAGAGGCGTATCCACGATACTAAGGAGAAAGAGAAGAGAAAAGAGCAAAAGAAAACAAATAGAAATAAATCTATCAATTAAATAACAATGGATTATTTGAATGCAAAATAAATAATTCTTTATGTATGTCCCACTTCCTATTTGATAACAAGAATAATAAAATAAGAAATAAAAATAAAAAATGTTATAATGTATATTTCTTCTAAAACATGTTAATATGTTACGATTATCTCATATAATAGCTGCATAATTATATTAAATTTTTTCACTTAAGTGAGAAAGTTATTTTACGTATATCCTCTCTTCTACATATAAATCAGCTATAATATATTCTGCATATTTAGTAATTTATTGGATAATTATAATTTAGCAGGATGCGAAGCGAGATTAGCCTCTCTGCCAATCAATAGATACAGTTACGTGTAATGGGAGATGCTTTTTATCTAGTCCTCCCACCGGAAGCCCACGCATTTGACGATCCTGGTCTTTTTCAGCGAAGGACTCTGAAGGCCAGTCCACCCACGCATGTTGGCCCACGCAAAACTTTCTACGTGCACGAGTCAGATCGCCCCCACTTACCCATGCATACACGATCATGGAGATCGGTGAAATTCGAAATCATCGATATAAACTTGTTAAATCATTTAAATGATTTATTTAAGCTTTTATTTTTTTTCTCGTGTATTAGATTTTCGGATACGCTGCAAGCCAGGCTCAACGAAGGTATTTTCTCCTTTAATGCATTAATTCTTTTGGCGATTACATCTCGCAATAGTCTCCTATTGCGCCATGTCTCTATAAAAATTCCTTCGTGTCTCGCTGATCTCCCACGAACGCGGTAGAGGTCGTACGTTGATCTTGAGGAATTGCACAGTGAGTGCAGAAGGCTGCTTTATAATGGAACACGGTTGTCTTTTATTAGGTTGTCGATACCATCGCGCCTGCGATCGTCCCCGTGACTTTCGCTAGGTGAATCTAAGCGAACTAGAATCGAAGGACAGAGTCATTTGATAGCGGATACGTTATTGCAAATGCCGCCGACCGCACTCCGCGTACCATCCGCGCATCACCTTGAATCGAGGCGTGACGCCGCGAGTGGGATGCAACTGAACGTGTTTCTGGAGCTGCATACTTCTACATAACAAATTTCTATTTTTACGTTTATTAATAATCAAGAGTACATCCTCTAAGATATTCGAAAGTCGAAGCTCGTTGTAACTTTAATTATTAATCAATAATTACCCAGATAGGAACGTATGCAAAAAAATTTCAGTATCATTTTAATTATAAAATATATAGTACTATATACTGTATAATAATTAGTTCAAATCTAATTTTTAAAATTATTAATTCTAAATTTAACTATTGCAACATACAACAATCTTTAAAAAATTAGCAAAAGATTTGCGTTTTACAGAATCATCTTATGACAATTATTACGAAATGGTGAATAGAAAGAAACATAACAATAACTGTATATTTATTACAAGTTTCCTAACTGGGTACTGGAGGAACGCGCGATGCATTAATTTCGAGAATTGTAATTAATCGTGGATAATCAGCCGGGAACATTTTTTTAATCAACTTAATTGATCTAATTGAACATCGAACCAGTTTTTTAGTCGATCATTTCCTTTCGCGTCTCACTTTTTAATTCTCGCATACGATTGATAATGTCGCAAGTATGAGAAGCTTTTTTTGGCCAACTATATTTAGCTCCGTGAAAGTAAGGATTGGATTCATCGTTGATGTCATTGCAATTTTCGCCGCGCACCAATCGGCACGTGATATAAGCTTCTTTCAAGTTTCGGATGCCAGGCACGTCTTCTTCACGCGACTTGTCGCCTGTAAGCTCGAATCGCTTCCAGAGTCTTCTGGAATCCCTTCGAGTTCGTTCTCAACATTCTTCGTTCAATCTTCAATCCGCAATATAATTCTTACGTATTCTGATACAGATCAGTCCGGATGAGCGACACCCGACGTTGTTTATTCATGAGCTTCTCTGGATCGCGTAGAGCGAATGCTAAGAAATTCCGAACCGCGCATCGTCGCTTGAATCTCCGAGACATCACTTTAACGCTTCTTCACTTTAATCCAAGAGGAAAAAAGATGAGCGCGATAGAGTGATTAAATTATTTTAATTCCGACCGCAAATTCCTCATGCTTGTCCAACATTCGCGTGTATTCTCGCAACGTAATGAATTACGTCGGCGCGGACGGCGGCGGCTCTGGATGGAAATGCCTCGGCCGAGAGAGGAAAACATCGCGAGCCGGTCGCATCGATTTCTTCGGTTATTTGCAATGGTGACTGAACCGATGTTCGCCGTCGCGACGGCGAGGGACTAACATGGGAGAACGAGCGCGCGGGCATTCGTGTGCGTGCGTACACGCGCGCGTATGCGTGTGCTGCGTGGTACATTGGGCGCTTACGTCATTCTCGCTATTCCTGTTCCAACACTTCCAACCCATCTCCGTCCGGCATATCCTGAAACACCGTTGCCCTTAGAAACCTGCGTGCGAGGATCTTGGAAGAGACCCCTAATCACGTTGTCTCCTTGTTTCTTCGCACTCTTTCTCCTACCCGAGTCCTTCGACTGCCCTAGCTCGCGAGTGACCTTGACGCTCCGCTATCTATTATCCGCAAATCGCGGCTCCGGCGCCGCGGCGACGCCCATATTGTCCTTTTGCGCGAAACCGACGCGACTCGAATAAATATCCTGCTCCATTAGGCAGGACGAGTTAATTTAATTATCACGATTCAAACTTGCCTCAACCTGCTTCAATTTAACACATCAAGAAATTACATTCTTTCAATATTCTGTTATTCCTACACACACAGAAAAATGTATACTACCTACGAGTATGTATACTTGTTTAAAATATTTGGTAAGTTTATAAATCATAAAGTCATCATAAGCATTTATTTAAAACATATTGTGGACTTGTGTTAAACAAAATAAAAGTAATTGCTTTTCTCGTCTGTGGAATGATATTTTTCTGTGTGTACGATTATTTTACACTTGTATTTTCCCAAGAAATTGTATGTTTTATCGAGCTAAATGTAAAGCTGAAAGTTATCTATATTTCCAAGTTACCTTACAAATAATTTTGTTTCTCATATTTTTTTATAAATCGTTCCCATTTCTTATTTCTACAGAGAAAGTAATTGTTATTGTACAGACGTGTTCTAGAATAAACTCTTTATTCTTTCTCTCTTCTTCTCTTTTTTTTTTTATAAAAGAAAGGTTTATTTTGTGACATTTTATTTGCGAGATTTGCGTTTTCTGTGATAAGGAAATGTTTCTTGGAAATTTATTACGGTCGTCAATGACCGTCTTTGGGACATTTTTCTTTGAAATGAAAATATCTACCAATACTCGATTTGGCGCGAGATGTGGAGAACAGCGTGGGACGGACACGGACATTCGACTGCCCACATAGTCTATCCGGCCATACCCGGCTTGCGAAATGTCGGGAGTCTCGAAAATTCTGCTCCGCGAAGCCGCCGATTTCGGAGAAAGTGTCATTCGCGCAATTTTCTGATAACTCGTTCTAAAACAACAGCTCGCTGTGAATGGAATTGGGAATCGCTGAAGCTCGTCGAGAGAATGCATTTCACATAAATTTTATTTTATATTTTATTTTGAAGTTAACGAATAGCATAAGCTAGAAAGAAAATTAATTATTTTAATCTCTTTTTCTAAGATTAATAGAGAAATCACGCTGGCAATTATAATATCTTTAAAGAAAAAGAGAAAAAGAATTCAAATATATAATTTCAAAATTAAGAAAAATCAACCTATATAAATTACATAGAATCATCTATTTTTTTATACAAGATTCTTCTTTCTTGGTGTAAAAGGATTACATTTAACTAGCTGCGATCAGACGCAATCGTAGTGAGAGAAGAAAAATTAAGAAGAGTAAACGCGGGTGCTCACCACGAAGGATAAGCGAATAATTACGCAAGCGAGGTAACTGCGGGATAGAGTTGTTAATGCGCATCGCGGCGGATAATGAGGTGTATTGAGAACCGAAAGTAAAGTGGCTTCCGTTCCTGAGCTTCCGTCACGCGGTGTAGCTCGCGAGCTGAAGGATCCGTTGCCGCATATCCGTCGTGTTCGTGAATCCTTCGGTCGTTGATTCTAGTTAAGAATAACTCGGCGCAGTGACGAACGTAGACGTTTCGGTGCCCTGGAGCTTGCCGTACATGTCCGTGACATCCTTCGAGCGATTTATCGATCTTGCTTGTTTTCGATAATTCCATTAGGTTTTGCATAACGGCGCGATGCAATAAATTATATATACGGATGTTAATTGTTTGCACGACGCGGCTGCTGATCTCATCACTCTTTCAGCGACTTTTACGCTCGACGTGAATGGACGTCACTCGGTGATTTCAACGCCCGGTCTAAGAATGTTATCTTGGCTGCAAGACGTGCTCTTTTGACTTACGTGCTGTCATCGTCGGTTTCGAGTGCCATCGTATCGTACTCTCCGTTAAAAAAAAAAAAAAATATCTTGCTGGCGCCAAGCGTGCTAATTCCGATTCGATACACATAATAATCGCACGTGGAGAAAAAAGTTTAATTAATTGCCTTGATAATAAAACTTTTTCTTAACTTTAATCATGGCAAATTGGCATTATTGGATCCACCTACAGCGGCACAGAAAAACGAAGAAATCGAACATATTTCAACACCTTCACTGTATTATATTTATACACCGATCAAAGATTATCCGATGTAAATTAGATATAAATTTTATATTATCAAGTTAATTTTTTTTAAATTTAACTGAGGAAAACTAAATTAAGTCGAAATTTAGTAAATTACCAATGGAAATTAATTTCTAAACATCTTATAATGCTCGTCACTAATAACCTAATATGATGTGTTCCATTATTTACAATAGATAAAGCGAGATATACATTTTAATACTTTTTCTTCGTTTCTTCAGCTTTTTTCTCTCGTTAGAAACGCATAAACAATAAGACAATAAATATAATTTGTTCAACGCGCAAAGAATCATATTTAATGAGAAATAAGTTTTTGAATATAATTGCTTTAATCGCGTCGATGATTACGGATGTAATCTCCGTGTTTCGCTCTCGCACGACGTTCGCACGTGACACTCGTTGAAATAGCTCGGGATTGTTCGACCTTATCGTCAGAACGGTGAGCGCGTTACGGCATCGGCTAATCTAGGAATTCCTGTTGCACGCGCGGCTCGCGGAAAGAAGCTCGCATTATCGGATGTTGCGATGCGTACTCGCGGCTCGCATTGTTGCGCAACGCGCGACGATGAATCAACGGATCGGCGGCGATCATTCACTGCGCCGCCGGGAGACAGACGCGTGCCCAGCGCCGCGGCGCATTCGCAAATTGGCCAATTATCACGGTAAAACCACCGCCGCGGCCCGGCATGCACGTCGCTATCGGAATGATGCCGTGCGTCAAAAATATCGCTTAGGCGAAGCGTCTAGCTTTACTCGCGCAGACGATAAATATATCTGCCAGTAATTGCGTACTTCTTTTCTCCTCCCTCTTCCTCTTTCGCGTCTATAGACCGCGCGCGCGGTGAGTTTACTCCGCGTGGATAATTATTTACGTAATAAAGAAACGCACGAAGCAGAGTCCTGCGGAATCTCGTCGGCGTGATGCCGCGTGTAAAGGTAAACGAGATCTCGCCGGCCACGCCGACGAGTTTACGTTTTATCGGAGGTTGCTTATCCCCGGCATCGGGTACAGGTAATCAGGTGTGCCTACGCTGATAAATGCGGATGTATAAATTACAAATTTCGTTTGCTTATATTTCACTGCGGTCACCGTCGGTAGATAATTAGATACGGCAAAATTGATCTTCCTTATTTCTCAATATACTTGTACATTCATCATACTTACGGAGAGGCGTGCGAATTTGAACTTGGCAGAGTTTTGTCGTTTCGCAAACGAGAAAGCCAAAGAAAGTGATGATTGAAATTGTCGAAAATCAATGAAAAAGTAAGAGAAATGTATTTTTCTTATTGCTTAATCTCTCGGGATTATCTGGCATTAAGATTATTATCTTAACGTTATTCTGATCAACGGAATATACACAGAAAATTTTCATTCTACAGACGAGAAAAGCAATTACTTATTTTATTTTATTTCGTTTAATTGTAAGTAATAATTTTCTTTAGCAAAGAATATTTTCTTAATAATACTCTAAAAAAAAAAATTCTGGTTAAAAACGGACAAATCAGAAAAATCTTGTAGGATTGATCAAATATTCTGGTTACTACAAGTTATAAAGTATTGAGTTCTATTATAATCTCTCATTACAAATCCAGAATATGTTTTAAGTAGATGTGCGGCTTATGATGACTTTGTGATAGATTTTCGGATATACAAACTTATCAAATACTTAGAACAAATATTTACTCGTAGGTATATAGGTACTTTTCTGTGTGTAAAGATTCGAATAACTAAGAGTACTATCTCATTTCACATATGCACGGGCACGTGTCCTAAAAGACGTCGGTTGCGACTGTTTGCAGGATGGTTTCGCAATAAACGTCCAGCCAGCATCGCAGCTTTTGAAATTCGATCGAGCCGATTGCTGCAGGTCGAACCTGCCGATGCCAGAGCCGTTCGCAGGTCCCGGCGAAGCGGATGAGACACGTCGTCGAAGGGAATACGAAATGAACGCGCTCCGTCGCGAACCCGTTACCCACACCAGCAGGAATCGCCTTACGAGCGCGTCTCGCAGGAATTCATCGGGCGCGTTTGAAAGGTACTTTTATACAGGGCCGTAGGCACGCATTGGCCCGTATTTTCCATTTCGCTCATTCTTTGCGCTAAATTACAATTAATCCGGTTTCTCCTTTCCTGTTGTATCACTTAGTTGAAAGAGCGAAACTCAATGTAGAAATATCTGTATCTGATATTAAACACAATATGCTAAATATAGATGAGAACGCCGACCTTTAATATGGAGAACGGATCACTCGAAGATGCCGATCATGATTATTAATAACGCTCGTTCTGCGATACAGAGACTGAAATATCAATAAGATTTACAAATCCCCCGAGATTCATTTACACGAATATCAAGACAACTTTATCATCCAAGGTAATTATTTCATTAAAGAAAAAAGAAAGATTATTTCGTTCATTGGTACCAATCATTTGGTATCATTTGCAGGAAAGTATTATATCTTCCACATCATAAGATTTGTCACAGCATATTAACTGAAAATAAAAAAAAAAAACCTCTGTGAATATATTCCAAATATATTCCACAAAAAATGATGAAAAATGATTAAGATAGTTTATTATGCGAAGGCATGATAAATGAACAATGTTTTAAGTTTGTTGATTAATTGTCGATCAAAAAATGAATAATTATATTATAACAAAATGTTAATATTAAGTATTGCAAACTGTAATGAAAGATGGAAAGGTACCTTCTTTATTTCGTTTGCGTTCGTATAAATCGCTGTAAATTTTAATAATGAACGGGATCATTAATATGTGAACACAGAACAAAAGCGGTACCAATCACATAATACAGACGACTTTTTGAACCCAATTAATTTATAAGAATAATCACGCCTTAGAAATGATGAGTGAGCATAATAATAACCGCTTCGTGATGATTAGGAATGTAAGAAATGCAAGTTGCAGAGAATGGAAGTGAGTCAGCGAAGAATTTTTTACGTATGAACCGAATTTTCTACAATTATTCATGCATATATATTCTTTCGCGCAAGGCTAATTTTAACATAAAGCATACATATTTGAGATAAAATTTAATCTGTGGAGGGAGAAAAAGAAATGAAGAGTAATACTTTCTTTATTTTTAAAATATTCATCCATTCTTGGATTTGTTCTTTCAGTGCAAAACAAAGTGCAAGAAGCGCTTGCCCTCGTTTAGAAATTAACCCGTTCCTCGGGGCGTAACCTTCAGTCACGGAATTCACATTGTGCAGTATATTGCGAATTTTAGGAAGCGACTGTTTATCTTCGCACGACGAATTATTCAATGCGTTCATTAGAGCTTCGTGACGGCGGCGATGTTTATTCATAACGCCGATTGTCCGTGTACATATCCTCCGTGGAGACCGTGCGGAGGTTCTCGCACTCTCGAATCGGTCAAACTGTGCGTAAGAAGTGCGCGTGATAAATTAAACATAATGGTGCGAACTGTGTATTCGTGCGCGTGTATATCGCGGATTCTTCTCGCGACCCGCGCCTGCGAAAGCCCCGAGGCACCCCAGGTTCACCGACACCATCGTGCTCACAGATTCTACAGGCTACGATATCATTAAAACCAACTGAATATGATTATTATTGTTATTAAAGCTTTGTATAAATAAATCATAAGTACGAAAGAACGACAAAATGCTTTTTAAAATGTCAAAATTTATTTAAAGATTAAATTATTCTGATTCCATTAGAAATGCTAATACTAATTTTATTTACTCGTTTTATGATATATTAAATATTGATAAATTATTTTAAACAAAATTAAATATGATCTGAAATAAGAAACAGTTGAGGTAGCTTTCATTTCTTCTATTTAAAAAAAAAAATTTTTTAATTTTTTCATATAAAGTATTCATACGAAGAATATTAAATATTTTTTCATAAAAAAATATTTGATAAAAGTAAGTTGAAAGGTTACTGAAAGAAATTTCTAGGAGACACCGTGAGGAGACTTGATGCTAGAATTCTTCTTCTTTCGAGAAATATAAGCTATATGTATACAAAGACGGTGGCAAATTTGTAATGTGTAATGATATAAATGTTTTGCTAGCATCTCCCTGGATCCTATGAATTTTTCTCTTCCACGGATCGGCGTAACGATCCGTGGATATACAGCGCAATCTTTTGAGGCATCGAGCAGCGATCCATGAGACTCTGAGTAGATCTGACTTCCGTGAATCCGTAAGCAACAATCTATTGTAAACAGTGACAATTTTGTCTGCAACTTAATCTTTTATTTATTGATTTTCCAATTCATATAAGAAAAAAAACGGTTACATATTCATATTTATACAT
Source organism: Tetramorium alpestre (assembly GCA_021460005.1). Taxonomy (NCBI): domain Eukaryota; kingdom Metazoa; phylum Arthropoda; class Insecta; order Hymenoptera; family Formicidae; genus Tetramorium; species Tetramorium alpestre. The sequence continues at coordinate 24,723 of JAJVSH010000111.1, forward strand.
ATTTATATACATGTACATATTTCTCATCTTTTACAAGTGCATTTAGATAGATCATTTCTCTCCTATATTTTTTTTAAAAAACGCTTTTGTCACATTATTATTGTTACTAATTATATTATGTTATGGCATCAATAATAATTTGCTCCAGCCATTGATTGATTTTATGCATTTATGTGGCAAAAGACTGGACCGTAACTTTAAATTACCTTAAGTAATATCTTACTGATAAGAAAATTATACTCGATGCAAAGATGAATGTAGATTTCATAGTTGTAGTGCTCAGGCGAATGGACTTCAGTTCGTATCTAATCATTATCTGGTTCAACCAGTATCGTTGACCCTTTCAGGAAGGATGTCTGTTACCTTGAAGATAACATCAACGAGCATTCTTTTAGAGCAGTCGCTGATAGCATTTGTAAAGAATATTTCATTCACCGCTATCCAACTGTTAATACCTAGTTAATAACTCTTTCGTAATTCGTTCCATGCTTCTTGGTTTTATTGTATCCTGATATCATCTTCATTAAATTGTACACAGCGGATGCAAATTAACTTAAGAAATAAAAACAGACTAGGTAATTTAACATTTAAATTACTAATTGAATTTCCCTAGAAATCCCATTATTTTATATTATTCTGTAACAATAATGTAATTCGAGGATATTTTTGTACGGTGTCGTTTTTAATGCATTTATACTTTTTTTTATAGTGCCTGTATTAATCACAATGATTAATTACTATTGCTTTTAAAATTCTAAGGCTGCTACAGTATATGTATAGAATTTTTTCAGCCGGCTGAAGAGTTTAGGCGTCTGCTAACCCGTTAACCTTCTAAATATGCATGAAGCGCCGGGTCTACCTTCGCGAGATAACGCTAACTGACCTTTACCTACAGTATCGTCTATCCAACGAGACATTTGAACCGCGGTTATCTGTGCCTCGCGTATATGCCTTATAGAGACCTTCGTGCAAGCAGAAGATCGGTTCCAGGCGTTGAGCTCACTGACTTCGCGCACGTAGTGACTCTACCGCGGGGTTTAATCCTGTCGTGGGAGTGCAACAGAGCGAGACGGAAATATCTCGGGCGGCCACGCGAGAGTGCGAGAGAGAACAGGTGAGAGAACGAGCGCGCGAGGGAGACGGAAGAAGAGGGCCCGAGAGAGGGAGAGGACGTGTACGTAAGCGGCGAGAGAGGAGTTCTCGTGTAGAAGGAAAAGGAGAGGAAGGGAGCACTCAGAAAGAGAGAGGCGAAGTAACTGAGAACCGAGAGGACGGTCGGCCAATGAGACACCAGGCTGGCGATGACGTCGCCGTTGTCTCACATCCGAGTCTCACCAAAAGTCTTCCCTGGGTACCAGTTCGTCCGCGGTCTCCCGGCTGGACGAGGAGAGGTCGTCCTTTCCGTATCACCCATCGTGTGATCATTTTTTTTTTTTTTTGGTTTCTTCCCTCGCGCAGTGAAACACAAAATTCAGCCAAGATTGCATCCTGGATACGCGGAGGGATTGCGGCGGAAGGAGGCTGCTGCTGTCAGCCATGGGGACGGGTAAGTCTTGGTGTTTGCGGAAACGGTCTAGTCCTTGTATCTATCTCCTTCCGAATGTCCCGTATCGCATCTGGGCTACCGCGCCAACGTACAATATCGCTCTACTTTCCAATGGAGATCGTTTTCGCACCGTATGGAGCGACGTGGTGGTTCACCAGTCTCCGTCTTGAGAAACGTTCGGATTGACGGGAAGCAATTTGAAAGGACCGAGAAGTTCCTTGGGATTCGCTTGCCGTAGCAACGTGTACGCGAGGTTCAATGATCTCTTTCGACACGTTTGATCGACGGCGGCTCGGTAGAGGATTCAGCATGATGGATCGATCGGTCTGTGTTGCTGCAGATCGTGTTGCGGTTCCGCCAGGTCGTCGATCGTCGGGACGCTGACGCGACTTCGGCCTCTTCGAGAGTCAAGGCCTCCGAGATTATTCGCCAGTGTCTATCGTCATTTGGAATCACTCCGAGACTATTCAAGGACACAATTAGAACGTTCATCTCTGTTAAAGTCTCAAAATCATTCCTCATCGTCACAATTCATTTTGTCGACTCACCACCCAAGAGTTTCGAAGCCCCCAGAGTCTCGAAGCACGGATTAGCGCAATGTAGCGATTGCGTGTTTCCTGCTAAAGCGGATGTTCATCCTCAACGCTAACAAACACGCTATCGCCGGTATTATTTCCAGTTCACGTCGCGTCTGACGAAAAGTCATCTCGTTCTCCTTATCAAGTCGATCGCCTTCGCCTCGATCTCGATAACCATCGACTGACTCATCCTAACGTACTTTCATCTTGCCGCTTTTAGTAACAGGATCTTCAAGTTCACTTTTACAAAGTAGCCAGCCGAAGAAATGGTGTCAACTGGCGAATATATTACATCTCAATGAACGTTTCTTGTAAAATAACGAATTTACCCGCAGTTCATGGCTACCGACTTTGAGCGTTTCGTGGAAAAGCCGTTGTGTGCTTTTGTCGCGGAATTAAACGTCTACTGGTATTACATCAGGATGTACATTGGTGCCGACCTTTAGCACATCCTTTAGGCAGATGGTGTCAAGGATATGCGCGAGGTGTGTTGGCGGCTCGATCAGAAATTATGCGGTTGCCTGGGCGTAACGCAAATCAGATACCTATTTTTCTTTCCTTTTTTTTTTTACGTGACAGCGAATAAATATACACTTCTTTCCAACGCGCTCAGTTCGTTCATGGACGGACGCTTTCGATCTTTTTACCTTTCACCCCGCGCGTTTATTGGCAATATTGATTTGGCTGGAAAACTCGAACATATTGAAAGCGGTTAATATTTCTAGCCTTTCGTTCGTTCCATAAAACGGTTGAAAGTGATCGCATCATCGGATATCTGTATCATGTCGGTGTGCGTAAGTACTTTAATCACTTTAGAAAGTGGTTGCAGACGACGGTGATATGTACCGAGGCGGACATTCGGTTAGTGGTCCACCTTAAAAAAGAAACGACAGATCCAACGGTTGCCCAGCCAGTTGATCGAAAATTCGCGATGTCTTTTTTTATTTGCTCATTTCGAGCATTTGCCACAATTGACCAGTTTGCGCTAATTAAATTATTGCATTAGCACGTGATTAGTTCGGACTAAATATGGTCGGAAAAGTCGGTGTAGATAATAAATTAACATGACTAAGTGCCAGTCTCTCTACGCTTTGTTACAAGATTGCTATGTTGCGTAAATGAAAAATGACGTAAACGTGAGTATCTGAAATTTCAGCTGCAATTTTTTCTTGTTTCTCGGTGTCTTAGTATTTACTTTTCTTTACAGTTTCTATTACTCACTTTTATTAATCTGCTATCATCGACACGTGATTAAGAGAATTCTCTTATAAACCGCATCTAGATACGCCTGTCGCAAGACATTAGATTAATATGAGAGATACACTGAGAGAAATGTTTTGTATTATGAACAGTAAGTTGTTTTGGTTTAGAGAACAAAACAGTTTTGTTCTCTAAACAATTCTGTTTTGTTCTCTAAACCAAAACGACTTAACAAGATATAAACAAATAACATATTTGTTTACAACAACTAAATAAATTTCTTGAACATATATCAACAAAACTTTTGGTTCATAATACAAAACATTTCTCTCAGTGTAGAGGAGGAGATGCAGAAAACTACATTTTATTTTTTGCATCTCAAGATGAGTCGACACTCATCATTAATCACATCCTTTGTTACCGTTGTCTATCAACAAGCCGGAATTCATCGTTCAGCTTACCAATAAACGCTGCAGACGCGATCTGAAAGCCAACCGTATTGACGCCGCTTTTCGAGCGATCGCGCACCAAAGTGCAGTGATTTCGAGCGAATACTTTCCGTTGACAAGAGACGCATACCTCCGCGGCCCTCGGATCCGGTTTTCATCGCGAGTGCGCACCCGCCCTGAGACGATAAAGTCGTTTGTGCAAAAAAAAAAAAAAAACCTCTATGACGCGACCGGAGACAACTGAAAAAGAAAAGAAAAAGAGGAGGGATGGGAGGGAAGGAAAAGCGGAGGGAGCCGCGAGTGTAGCGTTCACAGTGAGTGAGTAACGCGAGTAACTTATCAAGGATAAGGCAAGGATACCCGCGGAGTGATAGGATTGATCCTCCGGGCGATCCTCCGCGGAGGTGCTGGGCGCCGAAGGTAAACGCAAGTATCTATTTTTGGCTCTCTCATTACCAAGTTAAAAATCGCGAGATCGATGTAAACGCTTGAACAATCCAGTTTTTCTTTTTACAATTTCGATTTAAAATGTTACAATACGAGAATTTAATTCGTCGAGACGTAACTGCGTATCGGGAGCGAGAGTTAACGATGACCCCATTCGATCCGCCCACTGTGTGGAGCGTGACTGCTCGCATCATCTTGCAGATGAATTCGCAAATGCAACGATCGTTTACCTTCCTTCGCTTCTCTTCCCGTCTGCTGTCTGATGAGAATTATTATAGCTTTGTTTCTCGGAATCGGCTTGATATTACGATATTATATTGCCATTACCATTGCGAGCGCAATGCACTCTCTATTACTTTGCCACAGCGATTTATTTAGCTCGATTCGAGCGAGCGTGACGTCGTCGCCGTTGGTTTAGATCGACAGCGAAAGGTTCGACATTGCCGAGGTCGCGGTTGTGCGTAGAACCTGCAGTTTCGCCGATTACAATGGGAAATGTTGGGAATTAGTGTGGTTTAAAGCAAATAACTGCGATGGTCGATTGGCTATGTTGGCGTGTATCGCGCTTAACGGTTTTCTGCCGTATTTGATGACAATAGGAAATGATAAAGAAATACGAGAACGTAACGTAACGGCGATGTAATATCGTAAAATAATTATTAATTGCATAAGTGTAAATCATAAAATAATTATTAATTGCAAAAAAAGAGAATTACTCTTTTGCACAAACTTTCACCTCGTACTTTTGCAAAAAAATTGCTATAACTATTTCCATATAATATATTTATGCAAGTATTTTATATAAATTTATCGTAAACTGTACTAATAATGTAATAAATTAAATTTTATTTTATTTTATTTCTTTTAATTCTTTCTGTTGACGGGCATAATCAAATAGTTGATTTTATTAACAAGAATCGAGTAATTTCCCTGAAAAAGAAAATTGAAGTACTCTAATTTACAAAGCAAATTGTTTTTAACTAGTTCATATAAAATAATTCATTAAAATCTCTTTTGATATGCATTCTTTTGTTATTTTTATCTTTTGTTGTCGTTTCGTATATTGGTACATTTTTGATAGTTTTAGTTTATTTATAATTAAATTAATAAAGAAATTTTTAAAAATATACATATTTATAACACGCTGTTGTTAATTAGATTGACATCGTATTTATTATAATATAAATTATGCAATCTTAAAAATAATAAATAGATTAATATATCAGCTTGCTATCCACAATTTTGTTTAATAAGACAATCCAAACTATGTCGTGGATTATTTGAAGCACTGGGTGCTCCAAATTATGTGATATTACATTCGCTAACTTTCTAACTATTATGGTAAATAAAAGCATTGCTTGAGTTTCGCCTAGCGTGTCCGACATTATTTCTTCCGTAATGTGTGCTTATATTTAACGTCTTATTCAATCTTTTCGAAGGAAGTACTTTACACTCCAAATATTAATTACTTTTTTTGATATATTATATGTATTATAAATTGAATATTAATGCCAATGTTCCAAAAGATGAATCTAAAATATAGCGGGTTAATTGAAAGCACAAATAGAACATCATGATAATTTTCTGATAACATTAAGTTTGCCATTAAAGGATTGAAAGGTAGCAATTATTCATGTAACAAGAATGACAGTGTCATTCTTGTTACATCCATTTATTATTTTTAAGACTGCATAATTTATATTATAATAAATACGATGTCAATCAATTGCTACTTTTCAATCCTTAAGAAACTGAGTTAAAGAAAAAAAAATCGCGTCTTGAACTTCATGGAAAATAAGCCAAGAATACATAACCGTATTAATAATAGATCAGCTTATTTCTCATCGCGCACAAACAACATAAAAACTCTTCAGCGACTGTGAGTGACCTGGTTTGAACTTGGCGCTGACAACTGAACTGATTGCGTAACAAAGTACATACGTATTGCATGCGAGGCCCAGTTTAAAGGCGTTCTATCGACTGCAATTGCCGCGCGTCCCTGCTGGAAATAATTAATAATCATAGCGCAGACGGCCTCGGCGATGCTTATTGTTAGTTATTTGTCTGCGGTGACTCGCGATCGGTCTTTCGTGGTATCACAGCGGTATAACACTTTCATCACCGACGAGTTCAGGAAAATTTCGCCGTCTATCATTACGATGTTCTTATATCGCTTCAAAATTCAATGTTGACATCTTTGTAAAAATTTTATTAAATATTAGTCAGATTTATAAAAAAATATTATAAAGTCTACCTATATTTTGATATTTCAAATATGCAATACGATATTTCTATGATTTCCTTTCATTGCACATAAAAAAAAAAGGAATATTTAGAGAAATCTTTATATTAATAAGAACTCGAGCATTTTAAGCTTAAGCATCATCGAAGATACGTGCAAAAACTTGCATCAAATTGACGTCTTATGCAATCTAAATGAAAATCTTACAAGAGAGCTGGATATTTATTCAAAATGATCGAAACTCGTATGTCTCGCGAAATTGTTGCGCTGTACGTCTTGACGGTATGGAAATCAGGGGGATGCCGTGAGATCTCCGCCAATGGGGATGGTGCTCCGTACCCGTTCTCCTCCCGCGACTCTTTAATTAGCCTGAAAGCTGGAATCAAGCCCGCGGCTTGTGGATTGAGTTGATCAAAGTATCACCCTTCGGGCAATCTTCCGATAGCTCACTAGCAATCTTCGCTTGCGCGACTATGTCTTGTTATTATCCTGCTCTTCTTTCCCTCCGCTTCTTTCCTCCTAGTGAACGAGGAATACAATTTTTTCTTGTTTTATTCTTTCGTTCCTTACCATTGTACAGTGCGGAGCACAGTCGTGAATTTAACAGTAAGTCCATAGAAGACAAAATTTCAGTTTGCCCATCGCAAAACCGGATGAACTTTCGCGTTTTACAAGCGAGGCCGAAAGTCGAAGGGACGAGGCCACGATTTCTCGTGGCGTGCGATTTTATTTTTGCCTCTCGTCCGACAGGTCGAAAATCGGCGGTTTCCTCGCGCGAAACGGCGGAGGATCTTGGGCGCGATCGCCGAGAGCCCCTTGTACCTTCGGCGAATCCCGCGATTGTTTCCGTCGCGGCTGCATTCCCGGCGATCCGGAGCGGCCCCTCTGAGGTCAGCGGTGGCGGCGGCGGCGGCGGCGCGGCGGCTCGCGTTGATCGGTGCGCCGCGCCGTACACCACGCTCGTCCTTCCCGTGAGACGAAGAAGAACACGGGGGAATACCGATGCCCATATAAATCCCGCTCAGAGAGCTAGGCAGCGGGCGCGCGTAACTTTGCTATTCTATATAAATCGCGCTTAGCAGCGCGCGGCGCACGTGCGAGTGCGTATATACGTGCGCAAATCACAGGTGGGAGATGAAGAGCGAACGGTAGAACGAAGGGGTTGGTGCCGCGGTCGTTATGGTTTATGGACGATCAGGGTGGTATAACCGCTCGAGCGTATCCCTCGGTTATGGATAAAACCGGCAAGACGGCGGCGACCGGGCACGCAACTCGAATAATTAATGGCAATTCGTGGAAGAGAAGTCTGATTTATTTACAGGTACCTCGAAGAATGTGCGTTACTTAGCTCGTCGCGTTCCGCGAAGGGCGGACGAGTGTAATTAGCGCGTCTCTCTCTCGTAGATTCGCGCCGGGGTGTATCTGCCGCGCGGGAATTTAATCCGCGTGTCTAATTTTCGCATTTTAATCCGCTACTATGTACCGTAACGAGTACCAGCGCGGTGCGCGCGCTCGCGCGGTAAGATCTCCTAAGAGCCGGTTTCGCCGCCGGCGTTTAATTTCAACCTTGGTTTTAGCCGATTCTCTCGGATTCTCTTTCTAGAACCACAACTAGAAAGAGCAAATACTCTGTATTTTCACAGCCCATTTAAATTTGTCGTCCGACTCTCGCCTCCTGTTGACATTGAACGTGCTCTTACATATTAAGCAAACGAAGACTCGCAAATATTTAGCGGTAAATTTGCAGTGAAGAGGTGGGTCAAAAAGTCACTTGAATCACGGTTGATAGATTAAACGAAGGTAGAAGCGGTTGCTAATGCGTAAAAATAACTGCTCTTCGGACAACGTTGATGCAAGACGAATGTAAAGCAAAGAAAAAGTCTTAATAAGTGAACATCCTCGAAACTGCATTTAAGACAAGAAAATTATATGCGGCGTGCGCGGCAATTTGGAACACTAAAGCGTATCGGAGAATGGCCGAACGTTTCTCTACACGGCGCAAATCGCCATTCCGCGGCAAGGACTTAAAAATGCCTGCTCCGTGAGAAAATTTACAATGTCATTATCGTTACCGACTTAATACGTCACGCCTGGCAACACGATACTCGGCGAACCTCCCTCGTTACGCGAATGGGAGCAAAGATCGCAGACTATTTATCGCATTTCCTCAGGGGTGAGAGATCGTAATTAGGAGAAAGTATAGGAAAAGAAAAGGAAATCTCCGCGGTAAATCTCGGCGTTCCATCCACACAGAAAAATATATACTACCTACGAGTAAATATACTTGTTTTAAGTATTTTATAAGTTTATATATCTGCAAATCTATCATAAAGTCATCATAAGCATTACAATAAGAAAATATTCTTTGCTGAAGAAAAGCTATTATACACTGAAAAAATATTAAGATCGAACGAATCAGAAAATCTTGTAGGATCAAATATTCTGGTTATTACAATAGAACTCACAATCAGTACTTTATAACTTATAATACATATAACTTACTACTACAAGATTTTTTGACTCGTCCGTTTTTAACCAGAATTTTTCTTCAGTGTACTTAAACAAATTAAAATAAATAATTGCTTTTCTCGTCTGTAGAATGATATTTTTCTGTATATATGTCCATAGGCACCCTCTCGATTGTCTGATCCGCTTTTCTGTGGATATTTACTTCGTAGACGTTATAAATAACATGTAACCGTGTATAGACACCGAAAATATTATCCCTCTTTTTCCTTCGGCTCGGTCGATCATCATTTTTCCTCGACGTGCCGCTGAACTCCTGGCTATATTAAAATTACGTTTCAGTTACGCTACCGTGTAATATATGTGTACGCGCGCGTAAAAGCGGTGGTGCGTACGCCTGGGATAGAATCCTGCACGGGGCGATGATGATTAACCGTGAGGTCGATCGGTTACGCCGCGTCGGTGTCCATGTCAAGCCACGCGAAAGTGGCCGAGGCGCGGTCGTCCATTGCCGATTATAGGCATCCTCCGTTCCTGAGAGGAGAGACGACTCTCCCGTTCTCTCGCCTCTTTCTTCGTCACTTCGCATCCGCGCGAGTGCGGAAGAAAGAAAGGGAGAGCGTACGTGCGTGCGTACGTGCGTGCGCGAGCGCGCGCGCGCGCGCGTGAACATCGGTAATGTCGATCTTTTCTCTCCTCTCATCTTTTCCTTCATCATTTTTCCGGTCACGAATGAGTACACCTCGCGACCTTCCATCTCGCATACCTGAGCAAACGCGCGCTCTCGCATCCGTCGTTTGCGTCGACATGGCTACGAGATGAACGATAAATTAGGGTCGACCGCATCGCGACCACTGAATCGTCAATTATCAATTAAGATGATTCGCGAACGCCGTGGCGTCGTTTCAAGCGATCACAATGGAAATTTGCCTTTTAATGCATGTAACGCGTGCGTTAATCGCAGATTTGGTCCTCTTACCAGATGGTAATAGATATATCCGCTCGTTGGATGATATCTCGAAAGCTACAAAAGTATCAAGTGTATATAGAAACTTTAGTTTCTATGATGTTGATGATTGTTGTGTCATTTCCAGGGATGAAAAAATATTCCAAGATCGTAGAAAAGACAAATAATAACCTGGGAAAAAATTCCATCTCTCCGAAGTAGAAAGTTATAATAATGTCAAAGTGACATCAAAATAATGAGAATATAATATGATTACAAAATTCACCTTTTAATCATAATTTAATAATTTTTTTGTCATTTTGATATTATTTGTCGTCACTTTGACATTATCATGACTTTCTGCTCTACTCGGATTTCTACATCGGTCTCTGGCTAATTTAAAAAATCTCGATGTTGGCGTATTTATATGTATTTAACGCGTATTCCCGTGACGTAGGTTTTGTTTCGCGATCGGATCGGGGCGGGCCACGCTCGCGAGGAAAGTCATGACAGAAGAAAGAGGGGGAGCAGCGTGTATAAGCCATCGGCATACACATTTTCCCTCGGCGGTGAGCTTCTCCTTCTTTCTCTCTCTCTCTCTTCCTCGCATTTTCCGCGAGGTGCGCGTCCTTCTCGCGCCCGGTTACGTCTCGGTTGCTACACCGCCGCTCGGTCTTTCCACCTTGTGCCTCGCCGCCCAGAAGCGGAGTCTTCTTCGACCTCTCGCGGCCGCCAAGTTTGCAAGGCGCCATTGCTCGCTGTCTTCCCCTACCGTTGTCCTCCACCGCCGCTCTTCCACAACGTTTCCCCCTGCGCCATCCCTCGTCCCGCGTACTCCACCTCTTCTACTTCTACTACTACTACTACTACTACTACTTCCAGCGTTTCTTCTTCTTCTTCTTCTTCTTCGTAGTTGTCGTAGTCTTCTTCTTATCTCGCTCTTCTCTACGAGTCAAGGACCGTTCTCAAGGAGGTCGCTCCTTTTAACCGAGCGTGTACTACACTCGCGGCCTTTGTCTCCGCGAATCGTCTTTACATAGAACACCACGAGCTACACCATGGGCATTCTTTGTCGAAGTTACTCGCAAGATGGTTTCGCTTGATGCAGCTCGCTTAGTTTTGCCGGATCTATTTACTTGTCGATTATTTTTCTGTGCATTGCTGCACATCTTGGCATGGCATCGGAATACACGGGAAACGGAGGTTTCTATGTATAAAATTAAAATTGTGTTTATACGAGTTCAGTACGGTTCTGTTTAACTGTACAAAATATTACACAGCAAATGCAGCTTGTAATATCTCTCTACTTTTTTGATCGAGTTTATTTTCGAATTATTAAATAAATGTAATAGATAAATAAACTGAAAGAAGGATAGCGTTTTCAATTATGGGTGTGCGTGCCTGTGTAAAATGTAGAAAAAAATCAATCAGCGGATGGAATCTTAATTTAAAAACAATTTTCAATGGCCGCCTTATTACATAGTTTATCTAAAGATTGATCAGCAAACTTTATGATCAGGATAATTGGCGAACGATGCTCAATTATATTGAATTTGAACACACACACAGTGTCTATTTTTCAAATTACTAGATTAGATCTTTTTGAGCTATTATTAAAGGAAAATAGATCTTTTTGGCATTATCTTCAATTTCTTAAATAGCTTTTCGTTCTTGCTCCGAAATATTGATAATTTAAACGTAAATATACGATAAAATCGATCACAATGAAAAGTGGAGTTAAGGATGACTCGGATATCCTGCGAGGGAACAATCTCGTCTATCACTGTGCTTCATTATGATCTGTAATTGCATACTCCCGATGCTTCTGATCATATTTTCCTTTCCCGCTTCCATTCCAAGGGCATAAAAATTTAGTCGTACATTCGTCACACATCGGTAGCTAACTACAGGCCCTAGACAGGTACATACAACCTACGCTAGAGAACCCTCGCTTCAGGGGAATGCATCTCCGAGTGCGGTCACGCATCGCTGATCTAATTGGGCCTTAATCGAAGGACGCGTGTAGGGCGCGCGGTTTAATGTAAGATACGCCAACGATTTGCGCCTGCGTGACACATTGAATTAACGACAATTAATGCTAAATGCAGGTTACTCGAATATTTTTCTTCTTTTTTTTCTACTTGTGCCGCGTCGAGATCTGCGGAATGAGAAAAGGAGGAAAAAGAAAGGGAAACGCAAAGAATAGTTGCCCGGTCTAGTATCCGCAGGTGTAGTATCAATCGTGCGTAATTAAATATAATTTCTCTCTTACTGTAACCTACGTTACGGCAGGAGACGCGCATGGGTTGGTGTCACACCGTTATAGGAAGTGTTGCAATCTCTCTCTCTCTCTCGCGGGAGAAACGGACTATCTCCCGGATCGAAACAAATTAGCAGCAATTTATACTGGATATGCTGGATTAACACGAGGGACGCAAGTAGCAATTTCAGTTTTCCAATGTACGAGGAGCACTCGGAGATGACGGGAACTCCTCTCTTTCTCCCTCTCGTCTTGGGAAAGGTACCCGACGTCACTTCCCTCGAGCCACGGAGCCGCTGCTAATCGACGGAGCCGGAGGAAGAGGCTCTCTCGGCATTGCGTAACGCGTTAGAGGCACGTTCTTCCGTTCGCGCGGATTTATGCGAATTCCGCGACTCGCCGATCTACGGCTGACTTTATATCGCTGTCGGTGCATCGGTTGATGATGATTACAGAAAAAGGTTGCGTAATTTATCTCAAGTACGCGCGATGCGCATAGCATTTGCATAAGGCCGATCAATAAGACTCGGCGTTACCAACGCGCTGCAATATTATTCGCAAATCACGTTTCATCCGAGTCATCGCGTGATGATGTGTATGCACGCGGCGCGCATTGTGGAAACGGTAAAGCGACGATTTCCGCGACGGCGAGGTGTGATAATGACAAAAATAAATAAACGTATTTGCATACGAACGACTGGCCGGACGAGCGGACACTCGGATGATTAATCATTATCCCCCGATGTCTCTGCCTAACTGTAAATATCTGTCTCTACCTCCATCTACGATTTGAGAAATTCTTGCAGTCTAATTATTCAGATTTTATGCGACCATGCAAATATGCAACGATGACGGTTTATATCCCATTTCCCATTAAGACTAAAATATTCAATCATTAATGCAGTTATTAAGTAAAAGTAAGTGGACGAACGCGGATTTACTTAAACGTTTCTAAATTCCATTTAAAATCTTAATAACAATTACCGATCTCGTTAATGATTGAAGAAGAAGAGGAGGGGGGGGGGAGAGAGAATGGAAACATTTTCTACACACTGAAAAAAAAATTCTGGCAAAAAACAGACGAATCAGAAAAATCTTGTAATAACCAGAATTTCTATTATAATAACCATAATATTTGATCAATTCTACAAGATTTTCTGATTCGTCCGTTTTTAATCAGAATTTTTTTTCAATGCATTTTAAAAATATGACAAAATATAAGACAAAATGCGACGGAGCGAATCGTAGGAATTTGAACGCACGTTCCCCATCGTTATTTGCCGATGGGCCTCCTTATAAAAATAATCGTGGGCAAGAGCGCGGGAACAACCCCGGCTTCCGGATGATTCGTGGCCGCGCGCGCGTCTATTAATCGCGCGATATTAACGCGCTCTCTCTCTCCCCGCGACAGGACAGCGCGATAAATGCTACGCGACGTGCAGTCGTGTAAGTACGAGGTAACTCGCGATTCGCGACGTAATTCCCGCCGCGGTGTAATTCCCCGCGATAATATTTCCACGCGTCTCCTCATGCCTGCAGCACTCGCAGGTTCTCCTCTCCTCGACCTTCCACCCCTTAACGGTTACGACGCAATTATTTCAGCCTCGAGACGACGGTGTCGGAGAGGGTCAAGGCGCAAATTACTTTTCGTGTCCTTTCCGGAATTCCGACGACGAACACGAGCGTCCGTGGCGCGTACTCGCCTCGCGCCCGCTCGTCTTCCCCATTACACAGATAATTTGATTATTGTTTCATTGACTGCAGCCGTCACGCTTCTGCCGATAATGATCGCCGGCGACGGTCGCCACGACAGGCGACGACAATTCCTTCCGCTAACCTTGCCTACGACCGAGCCGCACCGAGCTGGCACTCAGGCACGTGAAAGATTCGCGATGTAAAAGGCGGAGCCGCTGCGAATGAAAATCCGCGAAATATTTCTTTTCTAAATAACGTCAGCCGGTTCTGAGTGAGCGCAAGCTCTCTTTAGGTATGTTTTGTATCATGAATATATTCATTGGCCGACACCTACGGTCTGTCTTTTACAATGCTGTAGACCTTGGAGTGTTTTTCAGCAAAAGTAATTGGAGAGAATTGTGAGAGTGCTTTATGGCTTTTCTTGTGCCGAGACTCTTGAATTATACATCTTCGGGCAGTTGAGCCTTCACACCTTCGCCAATTTCGATTGTTTCTCATCTTTAGCCATTTTCCAATAAGTATACATCCTTACTTTTTGCCTAATCCTTGTTATGAAGATATCGATAGAAATATGATTTACTTTACGAAATCGTAGGGCTTGTAGCCCTACCCTTGATCGACTTCCCCCATGCCTCCGAGTCAACTATTCTCTTACTCACTGCCCGAAGCCGGTCTCGTGTAGAAGGATGTACTTATAATATTTCTTCTTCTTGTATCAAGATTTAGCCGTTCCGCTGCTGGCGGAACAGGTACATCCTGGTTATAAAGTTAGATTACATCCTAATTTCCACTATCTGCATGACGCCTAACGACATAGCGGGACAATCTATACGTAAGGTGCAACATCGCGGAGAGGATACATGGCGGACGACGTCTTCACTTCATCCGCTGTCTTCGCGCGGGACGGCCAATAATTTTCGTATCACAGGACAGGTTGGACAGAGATAGATCCATCGCTGCTACCGCAATTATATATCGTATTACAAGAGAGGAGAATCACGCTGTTACGAGCGAAAACCGCGAAAATTAAGCGAGAGAGAAAAAGAGAGAAATGAAATTAATANCTTGTACATACATACATGTGTTTTGGCCCGGTTTTATCGCGGTGGGAGACAAAAGTGGAATGACTGTCGATATAGCGACTCACCGATATATAATACAAACATTTCGCGAGACCTGGGAAAAATAGCTTACGATATGTGCCGTTAAAACGGTGAATTTTCGCAATCTGCGGCAATCAATTTGCCGGCTCGTCACAATAGGCAACACGTGTTAGACGGCGCGCGGCAAGATTGCTGTAATTTACCGTTTCGCGCCAGTCATCTAGGCGTGTATATACGCGTTTCTTCTAAACCAATAATAACGTGGTATTTCCGTGCCGGCTATGTATGTCTAAGTACCTCATAGTTAAGTTCGATAATACGAGCGATCCTCTGACACCCCGCGTCCGTTTTCCCGCGGTATTTCCTCGATCGCATCGCGCTGTTTGTTCCCTCCGTGACTCATCTTCCCTTTTAGCTATCGTATAGGTGTTCGCAATAACGCAATGTTTGCAATCAGTACAAGAGAGAGGTAGTTATTGCCATAAACTACGAGATAATCTTGTTTCGACCTGAGTCACGTCGAAGCTGCAAACTGAGCTTACCCCTTTAACGTTGTATGAATGAAATGTGATTATGTCTTATTCAATTGAATCTCGATGACTTGCTAATTAATGTAATGAAAATGTTACAACGAGAGGTTTACCACGACGATACTTTTGATTTCGACGGAATTTCGCTCTGTTGAATGCATAGTTTTTTTTTGTTACGTACTGTATTATACAGCGTAGAAATTCTCCTGCCTCTTCATCTTCTTAATAATTGATTTTTGATTACCGTTTATCTGAGATCCAATTCGATCCGGTATAGAGATTATAATATTTTATAGATTTCAAAATGTATTCCAACTTGTGAAGAATTAAGGATGACGGCCATTTATAATAGGAGCTTGATTGGAAATTTAAAAAAGTTGTTATATAATAGGCGCTGATTATACATCCTGCGTGTCTCACGCGTGACGGTAAAATCACAACGATCGATTACGCGAGTCCCGCTTATGCGAGCCTTAACTGGACATCGTGCGTCACCCAGTGAGTTCAATGCTTGCAACAGATCGCGCGGGCAACCTCGTAGCCGATCGCGCTCCTGTCACCGGTCTTCCCATGTTTAGGGAGAGCACCCGTTAGCGCGTGTTGCGTGGTGAGCGTACATGAGCGAAGAGAAATTTCTTCGCGACGGATCAATAGACTGTCCGATGTAAATGAGCTCTAAATTCCGTGCACCTTTTTCGCACGCTTTCTGCAAGTGTGCCGTTTCTAAAACTTTCATTTCGAATCATTCTTACGAACAGTCGAGTGTTTTTTTTCCCCGACAAGGTGCTTTTCCGCACTGCAACACATTTTCTACATAATAACTCGATAATATCGAAATCCCTTCAAAAGATGTAATGTACATATGAAAATTTCGCACGCATTAAATTATATCGAGTAATTATTGCAAATTTCCATTTGGGGAATGCAGGACGATAAAATCCGTGCATGCGCGCATTTAGCGTGCACGATCCGTCGACGATTAATCATAAACGTACGTCCGTTACGTACTTCGCTTCCAAGCCTAGCGATTCCCACACAAGCGGGATGATCCGTTTGCAGTCCACGTCGTTTGTGGGATTTCAGCGCGTGGGAAAAAAGCACGGGGAGCAAATCGTCGTGGCTAATATGGCGATAGAAACGTCAATTACCATGGAAGCCGACAGATCGCGCGGTATTAAATGAAGAGGCTTGTCTGGTCAGTGATAATAGTTAACGAGAGATGACCTTGAAGCGCCACATCTCGATTTTATCCGGATGTTTTGTTGGTCGATTCATTAGTTCTTAATATAGGCATTCATTATCACATTCTTATTTTCGTAAATACAAAAATTTTTATTTCATTTATATATTCATTATGTATATATATCTATTATTTATAATTTATCCATATTTTAGTTTTCATGTATATTGTTAAATTAGATTTCGTATGTTGTAAAAAAATTTGTTTCAACTCGAGGAAGATTTGGACCAAACGGAACGAAACTTATGAGAATTATCTAGAGGTATGGTTACGTGGCACCGTGATCATAACGAAGCACGTATCTTACTCAGGCCAGAAATTAATTATCCGCCGCGAAAACGTGTGCCGTTACGCGCAATATAACGCGAATCTTTTAACGAGGTTGGCGAAGCGAAAAACCTTGGCTGTCGGTCGCACGATCCGTGCGGATATGGCGTTATGGATGCACTTGTCGGATCCTTGCTTTTCCGCCTCTGCTTCCCGCGTCATCTTACGCCTTTCTCGCACCGTCGACTGCTCAACGGATAGAAAACTACGAATGTCTTGTCTGCGAAAGAAAGCGCATTGTTTACGAGAAGTTAACTTAAACATGAATAAAATAACAAAGGAATTTTAATAATTATGACATTACAAACACAGAAAAACATTGATCTCAAATCAACAATATTATTCTCATATCTACGTAAAAATATAAAATCTTCTTTAATGATTTTGATACTCTTAAACAGACAATAACTAATTGCTCACATAAAGAAATTTTGTTTCTGTTTAAGATTATCAAAATCTTAAAAGAAGGTTTTATATTTTTGCGTATATATGAGAATATTGTTGATTTGAGATTAATATTTTTTCTGTGCATACAGCAGCCAACATTAATTTATAGGTCTTTTTCTGGGATTTAACAAGTTAAATAATATTTTTAATATTATTAGCTGTAATACAGTTTACGTTACGAACATTAAAACTCAGAGACAATTTTGCTAAAGATAAATCAAATCTTATTTTGTTAAAAATCTGGAAAGAATGCAAGACAGAGGATACACGAATGCAGTATCTGTAATACAGATTATGTTACGAACATTAAAACTCAGAGACAATTTTGCTAAAGATAAATCAAATCTTACTTTGTTAAAAATCTGGAAAGAATGCAAGACAGAGGATACACGAATGCAGCTTGTAACCTCAATGGCGAGAAGCGGCAATCCGTTACATCCAGCAATAGATCTCCATACGGTACACGGCAATTTTGTCACGAACCGTTAGAAAATCGACTGGTGCGGAGGTGTCTTTAAGTCGCGGGCGTTCTTTTTAATCGCTGACACACTAATTTGCCGCGGGGCGGATTGTTAGGATAGTATCTTTGCCTCGTTCGCGATCTCTCTTACTCTTCCATTGACTCACGATGTGTAACCGCGGATTTCTCGACTGCGATTAATTTATCGGGGACTCTCTCGACGAGTATCGGACAAATAGACCTTCGGGAAACGTATATGTACATACAGTTGGAGGCTATACGAAGTGCAATCACGTATGCATGATTTTAGGGGTAAATATTGATGGCTTACATTCGAGTACATGGATAAGTAAAAATATAAAGAGCAGAAGAATAAATATATATTTTTATTACACGGTATGCGTCGTCTATTTAATGTGAGTTTAATCCTTATACGCTGCCGGTCAAAAGGACACTCTCATAATTAACAACTTGTCTATATTATTAAGTATAATAAATGTGTAACTGTAATTAAGAATACGAAAACAAAAATTTAATTTTAATAAACTGAATAAATTTATTAAAATAAATAAAAATACAATTTTAATAAATTGTATTTTAATGAAAATTAACTTAATACTGCGTTATTCAAACAAAAATTATCTGTTAGAAAAGGAGGCATCTGAAGAAATTATGCAGTGACCACCGTAATCTTTTGACGGAACTCTATTGACTTATTACGAAGTGAATCGTGAAGTGACGAAACATCAACTGATATTAGGCGCACAAAACATTGGATACAATTAAAAAAAATTGTTTTAAGAAAAGTTAAAGAAACTTATAAAAAAGTCTCAATTTAATCGATTGAATTAACTTAGTTTTTATTAAAATTAATTAAATTTTTGAGTTCGTAAATTACAATTATATTTACAGTTACACATTTATTTTACTTACAATTAATATAGACAAGTTGTCAATTAATAAAAGTATCTGAAAACTTTTAATCGGCAGTGTATTTCTTTTCATCGCTCTTTACAAATTCAATCCTCCTTTCACCTCGATTCCTAACAATTCGGTAGTCTTCGTGATCTCCCAACTCTTTTGTGCCTTATTCCCATATTTCACGTGACTTGTAACTCGATTCCACTTCCTACATTCGTGCACGTGGAAAATGGCTACGCTGCAACAAGCTTTACTGTTAGACGGCGCGTTTTACGATCGGAAGCTGCTGCAAATCGGCGTATCGTACTTGTAAATAAGCAAACGGGGAAAAATATAAAATATAACGGCTTTGCGCGCGAGCGTCGTTATTGAGCGGTAACTTTGGGACTCGTGCGTTCGGCGCGCCATGCGAGAGTTCTCTCACCATGTGCGTGACGCCAAGGTTGAGCTTATGAAACATGATTATAATTTAACGCGTCAAATAAATTGTAGCGTTTACCATTCAGTAGCTATTATCAATTAGAATACAACATTGAACGACGCTATCGCTCTACTCCGCGTAGTTAATTAATACCATGTCGTCGGTCAATGCGTCTATCATTATTTTCCCGTGTCGAATAGACAACTATTAGATGACGAGCACTAGCACCGTCTTGTATTTTTCTACAGTAAACAGAAGTAATGCACGGTACAATCTTTCGCGCGTAACGGACTCATAGAAGATAATGGGACGTTTCGGCAAGAGTTAGTCGTCTAATCATCGTTCTTCAACCAAGGCCACCTTCTGCATTAATTTACCTGAAATAACATCGCGAGATAAAGGCTTTACGTGCGATGCGATCAACGTTTTTACAAGTGTTTCTCACATTTTGCATAAAGTCAAATAGGCGTGCTGTTGATTATTCCTACAACGCTGAGCCCATAAATTGCGATCGGACAACTGCAAAAGCGTGAGTCATACTCATTTAAAGTTAATTAATTAGCGTTTAATTATTACGTGAGAATGTATTTCTATTATGGGACTCGTTTTTTATTTGAGACACGATTGTTTTTATTTGAACTTGCCGACGCTCTATTGTTTGCACTTATTGAAAAACGCCATATACATATGTTGAAATCGATTCGGCGGTCAAACGAGGTCTACACCCGTTCGGTCTTACATTTGTAGAGTAACCCAAAGAACTTTCACTTCGCCGCAGAATAATTCTGTCTCGCTTCGCTCGCACCGCTCTCTTGTTGCTCCGCAGTGGGCGTAAGTTTTAGGGCTAAATCGCCGTCTGCTTTGTACTTTGTTGATTCATTCCGGATGTTGCCTCAGGCAAGCGCGATCAACGTTCGATCGTGGCTAGAATTTGGATTTCCTAATAGGATGCGGCGGCAGATCGAGGCTGCCTGATGCTTCCTGCGAGATGTCAAATGGTATTAATGGATTACATTCGTCTATCTATATAATATTACGTAGCCTTACTTGGAGTAGAAGTTATTAAAAGAGAAAAGCTGTTAATAAAAAATAATTGCGAAAATCGTTTTTAATATTGTAAAATTATTTTAAAGCTTGGTGTCAGATTATTATGATTTTTAAAAATTATTTTAGTTATTTAAATCAGATTAATATACATATCTAAATTAGAAATTGCAGCAAAAATTAAGGTAATTAAAAAATTGTTTTATTTCAATACTGATTACTTACAATAATATTTAGTTGTGTTATTTTATTGAAATTTATTGAGAATTATTGCTTCCGTGTAATGTGCATTATTGTGGAAATATCGTAATTGCTAATATCATATCATTGCGTATCTCGGAGTAAAGATTTATTTATTCGAAATAGTCGGCGGATAATAGAGATCAAAGGGTAATACAGCTTGGATTGCATATACCTTGGAGTTGATAGATTATATGATGTAGAGATCTCTCTATAAAACATTCGCTGCTTTATGTCAAAGTTTAAACGCCGTCCGTATATCCGACTCATTACTCCGATCATTTTATCGGCGACTCTTGGCGATGATGCATGATAAAATTGTATTTTAATGCTCGTCCCATGAACATCGTCTATCATTTGACGCAATTGTCGGCCGTCGGCACGGATACTGACCTAAACTTCCTCTGTCTGCTCAAGGATCGTTATGAAATGAAGATAATCAGTACGGTGGCAGGTGTTACAAGAACGAAATACGGTCTCCCGGAGAAACGTTTTTCTATACGTAGCAAATCCATCCACGAATTATATGAATTGTAATGTAATTTGGCAAACGTCAGGTTCGCGTCATTAAGTTCAAAATGAAAATGACATGTGATCGCAAATGTGGTGTTTAGCTTTGTTGTCCGTTATACGAAATTCTGCGCGTCGCGCAAGTTGATTCGCTTCTCGGACAGGATTTCTTCCTCTTCGCTCTCTTCCCCCGGAAACCGTTACCCGAAATTATGAATTCAAATCCGGTAATCTTTGTGTTGAGTTTTCTAGAGACGCAGTCGACCGTAAATTTTTTCAAAACGAGAGATACATATATACGTCACACTTGTCGGAATCTTTTTGCATTTGTGCGCAATAAAAAAATGTATATATCGCGAGCATTGAACAAATATAAAATATTTTTTGAAATTTTATATTTCAAGGAAATTTTATATTTCATATATGTATAATATAACAAAGGGATATATATATATATATATATATCCCTTTATTTACAGTTGCCAAACTCTCAAAGAATATTTTTTACTTATACAATGCTCCTTATTATAGTTGTACATTTTTTATTGTTCATAAACGTAAACAGATTCCGACATGTGTGACGAAGAGAAAGCTTCCTAGCATGTTGTCTTTTTGTTTCTCTCTTTATAATTAACATATGTATATAAATAAATATTCATATATGCATACGCGCGATGCATCTTGACACACATGCGGATTTGCGAAACGAAAGGAAGACGCCGGGTAATTAGAACGCTGCGGGGCTGCTGTACTGTTCCTTTATTCCATCACCTTCCATTGTCAGCCGTCTTGTAATTAATTCATTCATATTCATTAAATCAATTTACTTGGCTGCGATAAGTATCGAAATTTAATAGTATATTTCCGTTATTTTTATTTTGAGCTGTGCTTTACATAATGTAGATTCTGCTTCGATACTTTCAGAAAATGCGGATTAACCCCGTGCACTGGCGTAACAAAGAGAATGCGCTCGAACAAAAGGAACTACTTCGTTTGCATTATTTTACTGAGGAATTACGCAAGCGCGTAAAGAGGCTCGTGCGTGAAATCAGCGCCGCACGTAGGAAGCCTTAGCGCGACGATTATGCAATTGAATTGTCGACGGTGGGTGCTAAACATGCAAATTCGTTCGCAGGCGACGTTATAGAGCCGTAAATGTCTGTCGCTAAAGGATCAGCGGCACGATAGTTCGAGGCATCGTGCAAATAACTAATTTATGAAAGAAAAGTGAAATACTGTCTTTATATTACTTGCCGCATAAAAAGATTAATTTCTATAAAAGATGGCTTTACAGCGATCTTATGTTTTAAACGTTGAAATTGGCAATATAATAAGATATATTGCATATTTATTTGTCTTCTATCAAACGATATCTCTCAATCTTTAGATAGTCAACGTTTACCGCTTACAAGTATGAGAGTTGTGAATGCTTTGGGTTACAACCAAGCGACACTCTTTTTGACTTCTTAATGGTTTCGCTGTTTGCATAAAAAGATCAATTTCTATAAAAGATGGCTTTACAGCGATCTTACCTTTTAAACGTTGAAATAGGCAATATAATAAGATATATTGCATATTTATTTGTCTTCTATCAAGCGATATCTCTCAATCTTTAGATAGTCAATGTCTACCGCTTACAAGTATGAGAGTGAATGCTTTGGCATACAACCAAGCGACACTCTTTTTGACTTCTTAATATGGTTTCGCTGTTTGGGGACACCCAGTCGAGAGAAAGTGTCTTTTTGATGCTGTCTGTTATATTGGGTTAATGGTTTCTGTGAGCAGCGAATATTAAATGAGTGGTTCTCAAGCAAAAAAGTTGCGTCCGCGCAAAACAACTGTTGTTAGTTAATATAATCTTATAATAATCTTATTATGTTTAACACATCGGGATATCTTAGATATTTTAGATTTAGTTGTAACTTTGAAATCTCTCTCTCTTTTTCACATGCGTGGGACATATCCCTGGCCCCGAGCACAAGCAAAAGAATAATCTCTACAGACTCAAGATGTTCTCTAGTCATATGTAGACACTTTCACGGCGCGGCGCAAACACGTTGTTCCTGACCTGCAAGCTTCCATAAACTGAGAGTCTCGTGGGCGAAGCAGTATAATAAAGAAGAAATCCGTGAAGCCGATGACTCGTGAACCGGAATCGTTATTGACCTGGAATATCTATTTTGGGCGAAGCTGGCAATTAAGTTGATTCGCGATTATTTAATGCAGTGATTGACGTCATCGAAAAAAATCTCTAATGTAGGATAATATTGCAATTTGCCTGATGGTACTTAAAAACTCGTTACTGTTTGACATTTAAATTTGTACTTGACCAACAGAGACGTTATACTATTAATTGAAAATACAAATAATTAAAATAATAAATAAATACAAAAATTAAAATTGCGCGGATAGTATTAAATAAATAAAGCNAGAAGATTGAGATTAAATTTGAGAAATTAATTTTAATATTTTGACATAAAAAAGCAGTTTCTCAATTAGAAGTTGCGTGTGTTGATTTGTTTCGTTTTAATCGATGATAAAATCGCGATCGCCAGCATTTACATCATAATATCGCGCGTGGCTGGTGTTTTGCGTGTTTCATATAAACACACCTTGTAATTTATATCGCTTGTGTGTCGCATGCAGATATACGATAATGCAAAATTGAAGTATACAATTGCGTAGCTGGATTACCCGAGAGCTATCGACTATTGTAAGATTGCGACAAACTGATATGCTAAAGAGGCATCGATGTAACTAAGTATGTCAATCGCTCGCGGCTGAAAAATCGATGTCAGAATCCAAGAACGATCGCGATGCGACTTTGCATTTCTATCAGTCTATCTCTGCTACTGCTTACAAACTAAATAAATTTATCTGAGACATTTGTTTTTACCGAGACGATATTACAGAAGCTAATTACAAGTGTAATGAGCTTACAATGAACAAGCAATTTCCTTCATTGATTCATTATGTACAAAACAATTATTGTTACTACTGAAATTTATTTCTATAGATGTTACTATATTTAATAAATACTATTTATCAAGGTTATTACAAGCGGAACGCCTACGTTTTAAATTATCAAGCAATTTTATAAAACAGATAAAAGTTAATTAAATAGTAAATAATTAACCTGTTAGAGATTGATCACAAAATAAACACTTCTTTAATATGCACGCATGAGCCGTGAACTGTTACATAATCATTTTATAATACTCTCGTGATACCAGTGAAGCCGTAAACTGTATGTAAAGAATGAAATACATCCAGGCATTACATTAAAATATACATTTGTTGTTAAAGAATTTTTGAAAAAATAAAATTTACTTAATGTACTTACAAATGTTTACATGGGTTTAGTGAATTGACGTTCTAATTATTAGTAATATCTTTTAAGTTTTGACGAATTTTACTTTTATCTTTAAAGGCCGGTTTTTCCAACTTCTTGGTAAGCTAACTAATAGCTAAATCATACGCCTGTCTTTGTTTTATCTTCAAATTAGACAAGTGCAGACGTGATGATTTAACTATTAGTTTAGTTAGCTTACCAAGAAGTTGGAAAAACCGGCTCTAAATCTATCTAATATCTTATATGTATTAATATATCTTACATTAGATCTATAGGTAGATTTTAAAGACCTTGACCATGGGACTGCGGAAGTAAAACCGGGCCTAAAAATATGCGCGGTGGGGTGGCCGGGTTCCCCGTGATAAAATTAAAATAAGGGGACTAGATTACCTCAAGTTGGTCGGCCCGCGTGCAGCTGCGGGTTTATATATCTCGACGAGTTAGGGGATACGGCGGAGGGAGCGACTCGGCGACGTTGCGGGGTGGTTGGGAGGCAAGGAGGGCTACAGGTGCATCGCACTCGCACGCCCTCCTTTATTACGCGTTTCTTCGCTTCTTCTCTCCTCTCCCATCCTTCCCTAGTCGTTCCCCTTCGCGCTTTCCGCTTCTCTTCCTCCTCTTCATCCGACTTGGCGAACGCACGTCCTTCCTTCCCTTCTCCCTTTCGCCCTCCGGTCCTCCTTGGTGAGCTTGGCCGGCGTGTGCAGTCGTTAACATTTCACCGCGCCAGGTTGATCGCCGCGGCTCTAACTTATTGTGCTATTCGCTGCACACGTAGCGCGCTCGCCGCGTCCTCCTGACGAGAAAGAGGCCTGCGGGCCTCAGAACGGAGAACGCTTTTGCGTACGGGGATGCTATCTCGCGAAAATTGCGTTTACAGTTGGACGTCTGCCGGCGGAATTGCGAGAGAGAAGGGCGGTAAACAGGAAATGGTTACCGCGGCTTCCATCGCGAGGATTTAGATTTCCGCGTCTCTGAAACGAATTCCATCGGAGAATCGCCCGGTCGCTATCAGACACCGTACTTTCCCACCATGTCGAGCGGTGCGCGACACGAATTCTGCGGATCGACGAGGCGCACTTGAAACGTCCACGTCGACGTAAGCTTCGCTATAACAGAAATCTGATCTCAGGCTTAATGATACGTAATATCGGAAAAAAAGAGTTATAAGTAATAACTGTTAATGACGCTAATAACTTGTCACCAATCAAGATTTATTTTACATTTGTCATCGACAACTCTATCGATGCCATTAGCGGTTATCCTACGATCTGCGTACGTCTTACAAATGGAAAAATATCATTCTACAAACGAGAGAAGCAATTACTTATTTTACTGTGTTTAATAGTTTTCTTCAGCAAAAAATATTTTCTTAATAATAGTTTAAGATGTACTTGCTACAAGTCCAAAGTACGTGAGTGGTTTGAAAAATCTTGAGTTCTGTTATAATAACTAGAATTCCTACAAAAATAACCAGAATACTTGATCAATTCCTACAAGATTTTCTGATTCGTCCGTTTTCAACCAGATTCTTTTTTTCCAGAGTAGTATAGATATTTCTGAGTGATACTTATGCCCTTTCGTATCGAAATGTCTCTTGCTTAAAATACATTGAAATGCATCGAGGGACAAAGTTACCACGCATCGCGTGGCCTACATGTTGGGGTTGATGGATCAACCGACTTCCCCGGTCGCACATTCGTGAATTAGCCACGCGTTGGAGCGGCCGGCCGAGCGGAGAGTCGCTCGTCGAACAGGTGTTCGACCGGTGTAGGTTTATCCGCTTGCGACTGAAAAACGTTCTTGACGGTTTCTTGCGGTTTTGTATCCACGCTTGATTTTCCAACCATTTCCTGCAACCACGGTGCTTTCCACGTGATTTATACGCCGTGAACATCGCGGGGAACATTCGCGAGTGCCTCCCTGCCAGCCTGTCCTGCCTCTCTTCCCCTCTCGTCCACGCGAGATGCGGCGGGATCGTGAAAAATCGTTCCCAGGGTGCCGCCAAGTGGTAACGTTTTTGCGAAACCACTTGTGAATTCGCGCGATGATGCAATTACCACTGGTGATTCCCGCGTGAAGTCATCGTTGTCGTTGTGTTACGCGCGTGTTTAGGAATCTATTTAAATCTCTTCCGCAACAACGTTCTCCACGGAAGGATGATAAGCCTCGTTGACGTCCAGTCATCACTAAAAATTCTCACACATCGTTAATAATAAATCAAAACCAAACTCGACTCGCGCCGGCGATATCTATAGAATCTGACTAATTCCGGTGTGATTTGATCTTTTTACAGCAAAGATGAAACATCTTTGGCCGCTGCTGACGTGGATACTTCTATCTTCGTATCCGGTAAGGAAACTCTTCTCTAAAATCTTTAATCTTTCGCAGACAGAGAAACTAATTAATTTTTTTCTCTTAATTAGACTTGCAAGTAACACTATTCAAGTGCCACACACCGATTTTAATAAGCTTCGAGTATGTTGTAGTCTAAATCAAAATAGGAGATACATAATTCTTTATATGTGCCCATAAGGCTATCAAGGCTGTGAAACACCCTCTTTAAAAAAAAACGGTTTTTATATTACTGAACGAATACCATCGAAAAAATAAAAGATATAAAAGATATAAAAAAAGTTTCGAATAAAAGTTTTATGGTTCTTAATATATTTTATAACAGTGCAATTCAATTTAAAAATAACATATTTTTCGAAATCCCCTCTTCCCTCTTAATTTGCAAAAAGATGTTTTATCTCCTTAACGTATAAAGAAATATATGTCTCTTATTTTAACTTACTATTATTACTAATTAGACTACAATATATTCAAAGCTTATTAAAATCGGCGTGTGGCACTTGGGTTGTTACTTGTTACAAGATCATTAATTAAATACAACGAGATACGTTTTATCAAAAGAGTTTAACTTAATTTAAAGCTGGATGTACGTATCGGAATACAATATAAATTTATTAAAACGTCAGAGAGCACAAGTGTGATTAATATCCGATAGAATGAAATTAATTAGAGATAATTAAAATATGTACACTGATAATATCCAGCTAACAAAATCCACCCGGCGATCTTTCAGGTCGAATCTCGCAAAGGACTCGGCCATGGATCGAGGCGAGAAGTATTCTTCTTGAACCTCGAGGACGGCTACTTTGGCTGCCAAGTCAACGAGTCAACGGACGTCCTTCAGCTGCTCGAGCTCTCCAAGCTCTGTGACCATCGCGTCGATTGCTACCAGGGCGTGGACGAGCAACGCAACAGGTTAAAGTGCACAGGTGAGTCACCTTGAGAAAAGAGAAGACAAAATCCCTCCCCTCGAGGTAATTCCGTCCGGTGATCGCGTCAGGGTAATCCGCGCACCTCGCGCGCGGCGACAGGAAGGGGCGACATCGCGCACGACATTGTTGACGACATTGTTCACGACGCACCGTCGTTAACAATGTTTCCGTCGTTCTCGATGTCATTACGGTCGCTAAGTAATTTTCCCCCTCGCGTCGTGCAGAAACCGCAGGAACGCGTCAAGCGTCGCGTCTCGTCGCGGGTCAATTAAGGGGATAGGGGGAGGGGAAAGAGGCCAGATCTCTTCTCGCGTCATTATTTCACATTGTACCGAGTCACGCCCACGAATCGCAATTAGCCGCGGAATTTTATTCTCATTTTCCACGGATGTTATCTCTCGCCGGTGAGACCGTAATTGACCGTAGTTGCCGAGGCGCCGCCGCGCCGCTCGCCGTCGAGAGCCGATGGATCACGTTACTTCGAATCTATCCGAACGTATCACGGCTTTTGCGGCTTCTTGTGAGAAAAACTTCGATGTTCGACCGGCGATTTAGGTCCGGCGAGAGAAGATTGCGCGATTAGCCGATGGCTTTAAAGTATGGTTGCAATTTATCCGCCCCTTTTTCTCGGGTAATCTTACTTAATGGCCAACAAAAATGGCTCGTGCCTCGCCTGCGAGATATTTCTAAATGAGTATATCCTCTAACGCTGTCAGGATAAAATCGTTAACTATTTACCTGAATAAATAAAATTAACTTGTTTATACATTGAGAAAAATTATAGTGTCGAAACGTGGATAAACATTTTGGGAGAGTTTAGAAAACTATAGTGTACGAGTTTTCATATTTCGCGGAATTGTATTTCGCGGCGTAGTTAGCCGAAATGTAGTTTGCGAAAATCGCGATGTCGCGAGCAGACGCGAGTCGCGAGAATCATTTACTTTAGTTCGGAATAATTGCGGAATAGTCACAACAATATAACCTTCCATTCTTTAGACATAAACATAAACATACGCACGCAAGGAAGTGTTTGGAATTTATTCGACTTTTATATCCTATTTAAGCTAGCCATCCCAGTTCGGGCTCTATCAAATTATTTTTATAACCTCTAATGTGGTTTATACAATATAAAATATTAAATTGAGATTTGAGACGTATATACGTATAATTTGCAATGAGATATAATAAGTTTATTTTAAATTTTACTAAAAAAATGTTGCAGATGATTGTACAAAAGAAGACGGTACCAAATGTCAAAACGGTGTCTGTCTGGATTCGGTCTGTCACTGTAACGATGGGTTTGGAGGATGTAATTGTCAAGTTCCAGGTTTGTAAAACTGATTACGTAGTTGTATATTACTACTTACTATGAAATACCTTTATAGAATGCTCATTTAATATATACATACATTTTCTACTACATGCAAATCATTTGGATCAATTTAATGCAAGTACATACAACATGTATATTCTTTTCTCTTTTGAATTTCTATAGTTATATATAAACAATAATTTAGGGTAATTTACAATAATCTACAATAAAACTTGATTAAAAATTATAGATGAGAACGAGTGTAAATATCGGCCCTGTGATATATTTGCCCACTGTACAAATACTCTCGGCAGCTTTCAATGTTCCTGCTTTCCCGGATACCGAGGAGATGGATTTCACTGCGAGGGTAATTATCCTGTCGCGCGTTATATGCCTACTTCATTGCTAACGGTATCGCATCCGCAGATATCAACGAATGCGACGATCCAACGATTGCTGGGCGTTGCGTCGAGAATGCCGAATGTTGCAATTTACCCTCAAACTTTCTGTGTAAATGCAAATCCGGCTACATCGGCGACGGTGAGGTACACTGCGAGGACGTAAACGAATGCACGATACCGGGTGCGTGCGGCGACAATACCGTGTGCCACAACACACCCGGCAATTACACTTGCACGTGTCAAGATGGATTCACGGGAGACCCGTTCAACAGTGTGAGTACATAGACGAGAACAGGGATGCAATAAGTTGGAGATTAAAGTGGATAATAACACGCCTGCAAGTCAATTTCCTTATCATGGATATTTTTTTCGGATTTATATAACGATGGAGATATTAAACGTAATAATCATCATTTATTATGACGATGGGCTCCTGGAGATGCCGGCTAATTATGAAGTACATACTGACAAATTCTGATTAAAAATATTAATTTTACTAATTTCAGTTGGAACAGTATGACAAATGACTCGTAATAGTATAGTAACAATTTTGAATTTTTATTTATCTAAATTTTATTGCTTTGTAAAGTAATTTCGAATATTTGCGTATATTTTATAATTTAAGTTTCTATAAATTTTAATTAAAAAGTAAATTTACGGTAAAATAAAAATGTATATACAAATATAACATATATGATATTAAATTAATATAATAAAATGTTAATAAATTTTAGACAACGTTTAATTAGGAAATAATTTTAAATAATTATATTTATTTGTTAAATTTATGAGATTTGAATTTATCTAGTGTATCGATATTGACGAATGCAAATACGAGGGTGCCTGCGGAAGGGGTGCGTTATGCGTGAATGTACCAGGCGCGCATAAGTGCGAATGTCCTGAAGGATATGACGGAAGTCCCGAAGAGGAATGTAGAGATGTCGATGAATGTCTCAGGAGTCCTTGCGGACGTTCCGCTCTCTGCACGAACATACATGGTAGTTTCCGGTGTTCTTGTCCCGATGGAATGAACGGTGATCCGATGACAGGTTGCCACGGTAAGTTTCGAAAATTTTCAATTACGATTGTAACTCATATTACGAGTGGTAAGTAAGGCATAGAATTCTTTATGGCGGATGGAAACAGCTTAAATATTATTTATATATTATTAATTATCATGCTTCAATAACGTAACATCGTTCATTATTACTGACATAACAATGGCATTAACAAAATTTTAATAAAAAATTTATTTCGATAAAATCCATCGGTGAAAACATAGTTTCCTAGAATTCAGATTTCATTATTATATAATAGTATCGTTGATCTGTGTGTGACACATTTGTGACTGACAATCCGCTTGAACTCACAAATCTCCGCAATCATCGGCAGATGTGAACGAGTGCGAGGAAAGTTCGCCCTGCGGTGCAGAATCGGAATGCGTAAACACTGAGGGTAGCTACGAGTGTAGATGCCATGCCGGCTACCGGATGGACCACGCGCACGGTTGCGTCGACGTGAACGAGTGCGTCGGTGGGGACGCTTGTGCGACCAATGCTAGGTGCATCAACGTCCCGGGCTCGTATAAATGCATCTGTCCCCCGGGTTTCGTCGGTCAGGGACTAACCCGCTGCGAAAGTCAGTTATAATCAAGCTCTCACATAACAGACTGTCACACTGCATGCTATAATACTCATTCTGTGATTAACAATATTGATTAACAGACGTGAACGAATGCGAGCGCAACCCCTGCGGTGAGAATGCCGAATGCATCGACACGATCGGTAGCTTCGTCTGCAGCTGCAAGGCGGATTACACCGGCGATCCTTTCAAGGAGTGCAGCGGTTAGCTTACCGATATCTTCTCCTCTCCGACATATTTTCATTTTCATTCTCCTTGATCTCTTAACTACGATTTCAATGAATCGTTTTGAAACTGCTGAACATCAGAATGCACTAATATTTTAATATGTTTATATTTGCCATTCATTCTTTCTTTAAACATTCATTTATGATTAGAAATGGGCTATTTTTTTGAACTGCATCTATAATTTTTCTTGAAAAATGTCTATTTCTTCTAGCCTTTTGAATTTCTGTCATAGGATTTTTTTATTATAGCGTCATTTTTTTCTTTCCTAGACATCAACGAGTGCACGGCTTTGGAGAATCCTTGTGGTAGAAATGCGATTTGCAAGAACGAGAAGCCTGGTTATAACTGCCTCTGCCCGCCGGGGTACAGTGCCAGCCCCAGCCCGGCAGTCGCATGTGATCAGGTAATAATTCAATCACCCCGTTGCGCTCCATCTCGAGTCGTCTCATACATACGTATGTGGACAAGACCTTCCACGCGAGAGATGTCCCGAGACAAATATTTCAAAAGGAGACCTGCTCCTTTGACCGGTCCGCAGTTTCTTTCTACAAAGGCGACGGATAAAAGAAAGCAAACAAAACGAAGGTGGTATCGCGCACAAAACAAGACAAACGTGAACCGGTTTTACATCGTTTACCTCTTTTCCAAACTATTTTCGTCGTTTGTAAAGCCACAAAACTAACTCACAGCTCCATTTATTATTATGAAGGCACGCTTTTTATTCGCGTGTATAAAAAATAACTGTATATACGGTGGATAGGACCGGTTTTCGATTTCAAGTAGAATGTCTCCGAACGCGACAAGAATTATGGATGCAAAGCATAAATTATAATTATAAAGTGTCACCCCATCGCATCATTTTCAGACGGACGTGACGACTCTTTGCAAATCGAATTTCGATTGCGTTAACAATGCCGAGTGTATCGAGGGACAGTGCTTCTGCAAGGATGGCTTCAAGGCCACTGGTGCTGAATGCGTGGATCTGGACGAGTGCCTTACTAATCCTTGTGGGCCAGCGTCGATCTGCACGAACACTAGAGGAAGCTACCATTGCGAATGCGAGTCAGGATTTGTTGGTACTCCGCCCCATATACCGTGTAAAGGTAATCTTAATTAT
>JAJVSH010000111.1:57339-74211 GCA_021460005.1 Tetramorium alpestre
TATATATACACACACACACATATATGTACATACAAAGAGATTATAAAAATAAGAGTTCTTACAGAATTTACACTTATAGTTTGTCATAATTTTTATTGCTTCGTAGCACCATGCGATGAGGTAACTTGCGGCGAACATGCCTTCTGTAAAGCTGACGGTCACGAAGCTTATTGCATTTGCGAAGATGGCTGGACCTTCAATCCGAACGATATAGCGGCTGGATGTGTCGGTAAGCAAACAGATATATTTTTAACAAATCGAAATATTCGATAATTGTTTTTCAACATATACAGAAGTTTTCACTTATGCGAATGAATTTTTTAACGCAATTTTATTTTTTTTTTTAGATATAAACGAATGTGATGCGATAAATGGACCTTCCGGAAGATGCGGCAGAAATGCCATTTGCATGAATACACCTGGTGGCTTTACTTGCCAATGTAAACTCGGATACTCAGGAAATGCTTTCAAGCAATGTATAGGTAAAATTTGCATAAGATGAATTATTAATATTAATATTAATTGTTAATATTATTGACAATTGCTTCTTTTACAATAACTTATTTTTGCCGGTACATAATTAAGTCAAAGCCCGTAGCGCCGGACGCTCCTACAATATTTGGTTAACTCAATAATATTATTCTTTGACTAATATTTGATTATTCTGCACATTAACTAGTCAATTCTAGGAGCATCCGCGCTACGGACTTTTACCATTACATCTATACACATAAGAATTAATATAAATTATTATATTTATAAGAATTTTATTAATTAGTTATTTTACACTTATATTTGCTTATACTTAATTTTTGTACTTACATATATTTTTTAAATAAATGCAGATATTGACGAATGTACCAAATCCGACGTTTGTGGACATGGAGCAACATGTACAAATACTGAAGGGTCTTACGCTTGCACTTGTCCGGAAGAAACCATACCGGATCCCGATCCTTATATTAAGTGTGTTGGCATAGTCAGATGTGAAGTTGACGATGATTGTCCAGGAAACGCTATTTGTGATCCACAAAAGAGATGCTTGTGTCCCGAACCTAACGTCGGAAACGATTGCAGACGTATGTGATATATTCTGCTTTAGTTACATAAGATTAATAATTTTTCTGTTAAATATTAGAGATTTATTTTTACAAAATATCATCAATCCACAATTTTATGTTTGTCTAATCAGATCCATGCGAAGATCTGTCTTGCGGACCCAATGCGCACTGTATGCTCTTGAACGACGTGGCAACGTGTCTCTGCAGCAACGGCTACACCGGAAAGCCCGGAGTGAAGGACGGTTGCCGAGACATCGACGAGTGCGCGATAAACCCGTGCCCTCCGGGCGCAATCTGCAACAACGAGCCCGGTTCCTTCTCATGTCAATGTCCGAGCGGTATGACGGGCGATCCTTACAGCGGCGGTTGCCAGGAATCTAAAACACCTCACGTGTGCGGTCCCAGTGCACCCTGCCCCGCTGGAGAACAGTGCATCAAAGATGAATTCGTGGGCAGCAGCGTGTGCATCTGTCAACGTGGTTATACGCGCGACCACGAGACCGGTAAATGCAGGGACATTAACGAGTGCATGGAGCTTAGAGAAAAGGCCGCCTGCGGTGTCAATGCAATTTGTAAGAATCTCCCCGGCAGCTACGAGTGCCAGTGTCCGCCAGGCTTTAATGGAAATCCCTTCTCGCTTTGCGAAGGTGAGCCTCTTGATTTATAGTCTAGTTATTTCTAATATTTTAATAATTTAATAATTGTAATTATCATTAAAAACATGCGTCAGTCATTAAAAATTCTTACTGAAAAAATTACAGAATGCAACAGCATTGAATGTCAATGTCAACCGCCGTATAAAATTGTCAACGGTAAATGCATGCTGGCCGGATGCTCAAAAGGCGAAAAATGTCCAAGTGGTGCCGAGTGCATAACGATCGCCGGTGGTGTCAGTTATTGCGCCTGTCCTAAGGGATACACGACCAAATCGGATGGTTCTTGCGAAGGTATGATAGAGATCAAGAGAAAGTTTTATTTTTGTTGAACAAGTTTAATAGACGACAACTGCAAAGAAAAATTACAGACATACTTGAT
Organism: Tetramorium alpestre; assembly: GCA_021460005.1. Lineage (NCBI taxonomy): Eukaryota > Metazoa > Arthropoda > Insecta > Hymenoptera > Formicidae > Tetramorium > Tetramorium alpestre. The sequence goes on from JAJVSH010000111.1 coordinate 59,436, forward strand.
CAATTAAGAATTATTAATTCATATGCAGATATAAATGAGTGCATCGTGGGTCACCAAGTCTGTGGTTATGGTGCCGAATGCATCAACCTACCAGGTTCTCATCAATGTGTGTGTCCACACGGATACGGCGGCGATCCATACAACGGACTGTGCTCCCCGGCGCAGAAGAGATGTACTAACGACAACGAATGCAAGCCCAACGAGAAATGCGTGCAGCCCGGAGAGTGTGTATGCCCACCACCGTTCTATACGGATCCTTTAGATGGAAATCTTTGCAAGAGTAAGTCTACGAATTTTAAATTTACTTGTAATGTATAGTTTGTCATAGTTCGTATTACACATTTCCAAACAAACATGTTTTCTTCAAATAATTATCGTTAAATTCTAATTCCAAATTGCAGATCCTTGCGATCGTTTCCCATGCGGTATTAACGCGAAATGCACACCGAGCGATCCACCACGGTGCATGTGCGAGGCTGGCTTCGAGGGTGATCCTCAGCACGGATGTATCGATGTGAACGAATGTGCGAATAATCCTTGCGGACACGGTGCATATTGCATTAACACGAAAGGAGATCACACATGCGAGTGTCCCAAAGGTATGATTGGTGATCCTTATGGTGTTGGTTGTACTGGAGTTCCGACCGGCAAGAGTGAGTGCTCGTCAAACAACGATTGCGAGAATTATTTAGCATGCGTCGAAGGAAATTGCGTCAACCCCTGCGATAACATACCTTGTGGTCCTAACGCATACTGCGAGCCCGATAAACACGCAGCATGGTGCAGATGCGTAATCGGATTTACGGAAGGCAGGAACAACGAATGCGTCTCACGTGAGTGCGAATTTTATAAATCTTCTAATTACATATGTCTAGATAATTTTATATCGGATATAATTTTAATTAGCATATAAAAAAAAATTATTTCTAAATATTTAAAAATTTCAAAAGAGAAATTTTTTATTATGGAATAAATCCAAATTATTATGGATCTATCCAAATTCGAAAAAAATTTGATAATTATTTATAATACAATTTTAGGTTTTATGTAATACTTTTAATCAGTACGTTATCACATAGTCTGTTAGTTTATAAATCCTTACTATGATTTTTTTTTAGATACAATATACATATATGCAAAATAAAAATTGTTCCAATTTCAGAATGCGACGGTTTTGTTTGCGGTACCGGAGCTCAATGTATCGTTAGCTACGACGGACCGACTTGTAAGTGCATCGAAGGTTTCATGGGCAATCCTTTCCCTGGTGGACAGTGCGTTCCAGATGTTTGTTCACCTGAAATTCCATGCGCCGAGCCGAGCGTGTGCATTAGCGGACGTTGTAAACGACGCTGCGAAGGAGTAATTTGCGGTGCCGGAGCCATGTGCGATCCTTTAACGAATAAATGCGTGTGTAATCCTTACTTTGTCGGCAACCCCGATCTGCTATGTATGCCACGTAAGTATTATAAATATAATACATAAAGAGAAGAAATTAGTGATTTATTCTATTTTGTAAATTTTCCTCTATATGAAGAAATTTTATAATATTTAATATTTTATTTAATTTATAAATTATATATAATACATTCTCCCGTATTAAATGATTGTACTTTTTTTCTGTAGCCATTCAACCACCACATTGCGATCCATTCTGCGGGAAAAATGCGCACTGCGAGTATGGTCTTCAAGAATCGAAATGTGTCTGTAATCCGGGTACTAATGGGAATCCTTATCATGGCTGCGGTGTTCAAGAGAAATCTGATTGTTCGACTGCGGTATGCGGAAAAGATGCGCACTGCAACGCGGGTCCCAACGCCATCGAGTGTCTCTGTCCATCCGGCTTCGCTGGCAATCCATACATTCAATGTTTCGGTCAGTTTCTATTAATTAGTTGATGCTTTCGTGCTATTTCGTCACTTAATTTGCATTCAATTTTTTTCTTTAATAAAATTAGCAGTTTTCTATAACCAAAATATAGGATTAGTAAATTTAAATATATCAGTGTGAAATATAAAAAAATATAATCGAATTTTTTTCATATAACATTATTCTTTGCGATATCAAGTATAAAGTATAATTTAAATATAAAGTATAAATAAAATTTAAATATAAAATTATATGCAAATGTATATTTTTCTTTATTAGACATTAATGAATGCAACGGAAATGCATGCGGCAGTAATGCGGTGTGCATTAATACCCTCGGGAGCTACGATTGTCGTTGCAAGGACGGCTTCTTTGGCAATCCGTTTGTCGGATGTCAGCAAGTACAAGTGGGACCATGCGCTGATCCTTCAACCTGCGTTTGCAGCAACACTGTCCCATGCCCCTTCGATTACACCTGCGTCAATCATAAGTGCATAAATCAGTGCAGCGACATAAAATGTGGTCCTAGATCCGTCTGTCAGAATGGAGTGTGCATATGTCCGCCCGGTTACAGCGGTAATCCCAACGACTTGCACAAAGGTTGCCACTTGCACGGTCATTGCTTGAATGATCTTGAATGCGAGCCGCAGGAGATTTGTTTCCAGATCGGCAAAGGTGTCCGTAAGTGCGTAGACGCGTGCAGCAAACTGCAATGCGGACCTAACGCACTGTGCATCACGCAGAATCACGTGTCCTCTTGTCTGTGCATTGACGGTTACCAGGGCAATCCGAGCAATCTAGTCGACGGTTGCCAGCCGTCCAAGTCCGTGATATCCGGATGTGCACACGACTCGGATTGTTCGCCAGGTTCCTTCTGCATCACCCTGGACGGCGGCGTGCGCGACTGCGTAAATCCCTGCAGCAAAGTAGTGTGCGGCGCCTATCAGAAGTGCGAACCCGATATCGTACCCGGTCACGCCACTTGCAAATGTCAGGATGGCTACGAGTGGAATCCGGTACTGTCGTCCTGCGAGAAGCCATCGGTGCCCGACTGTATAAGCGACGACGACTGCCACTCGAGTCAAGGCTGCAGACCGGATGCACTCGGCGTGTTGAAGTGCGTGTCACTTTGCGACGGTTTCACTTGTACCGTGAATTCTCGTTGCGTGACGGAGAACCATCACGGTCATTGCGAGTGTCTGCCGGGTTACACCGGCAATCCGAATGATCGTCGGGGTTGCCACAGTCCGCGCGAGAACCGTTGCTCCACCGACAGCGAGTGCACGGAGGATCAAACGTGTCGCAGTACCCCGGATGGTCCGCTTGCTTGCCAATTGGTCTGCGACTTTATTACATGCGGTCCCAACGCACTTTGCGTCGTCAACAATCACGTGGCGAACTGTGAATGTCCACCTGGTCAATACGCCGGCGATCCGAACGACTCGGCGTCCGGGTGCCGCGCAGTACCCTGCGTCTACAACATTGATTGTCCGCCGGCTCAGCTTTGCAATCGACTCACGCACACCTGTTACGACGCCTGCGACGAGAACGCGTGTGGGGTGAACGCGGTTTGCATTGCGGACGATCACAAAGCGATCTGTCAGTGTCCGCCTGGGTTCCGCCCGAATCCGGTGCCCGATGTCGAGTGCATCGCCGTGGAGACATGTCATCCGGACTCCTGCCATCCAACAGCGCTCTGTATCGTCGGTCCGACGAACAATCCAGTGTGTAAATGCCCGCCAAATCACGTGGGCGATCCTTACGTGAACGGCTGCCAGCCGGAGGGATACTGCTCCGGTCCTAAGGACTGCCCGGTGCATTCCGTTTGCCACGAGCATCGTTGCGTCAATCCGTGCGAGAACGCGTGCGGTCCCAACGCGCTCTGTGAAATCGTGAATGGTCAACCGAGCTGCAAATGCATTCACAGATTTGTGCCGTCCTCGAGAGGTCCGCAACACGGCTGCGTGCGGGGTACCAATTACTGCACGGTGGACGCCGACTGCGTGGACAGCGTTTGTCTTGATGGACAATGCAGAGGTAACATATCCGATATTTTTATAATTAATGTACGAAATATTAAATTTCGAATATTATATATTATGTTAAAAAAAAAAAAACTTCAAACTATAAAACTCATAGAGAATTTGTTGTTTCAGCTGTGTGTCGTTCAGTCGCTGATTGTTCGGATGGAGAGAAATGTATCAATAAGAAATGTATGGTATCATGCATTGCCCATTCTCAATGCCTAGTAGATCAAGCGTGTGTTAGTGGTGGGTGCATTCTCGGCTGTCGCAGTAATAAAAATTGCCCGACTACTGAATCGTGTATCAACAACAAGTGTCAAGGTAAGTCACGAGTTACATTATAACTTTGATTCTCACTTATATCAAATAAATTTATATTCTTTTATATATAATTGTAATATAAATTTTGAAAATAGATTATTTAATATTTTTATTAACGAATTTATCTATATCTATATAATTCTTGTGAGTGACGAAAGAAATTTATGTTTTTAGATCCTTGTAGTAAAAAAGACGTGTGTGGACCAAATGCAATCTGTAGTTGCACGAATCATGCGATCACGTGCACATGTCCTCTCGGTTTTCACGGTAATCCCACCCCGGAGCAAGGTTGCGTTCGAGTGCCAAACGCGTGTCAAACTTCGCAAGACTGTCCTAACCAGCATTTGTGCGTTTCGGGATTATGCCAATGCCAGTGCTCAGAGCAGAACAATTGTGCGCAGGGTGAGCGCTGCAAGAATGGCATTTGCGTGAAGATATGTTATAGCGATAGTAATTGTCTGCCCGGCGAATTGTGTATCGATGGCGCGTGTGAAGCGGGCTGCACCTCGGATGTCGGCTGCAAACGCGACGAAGTGTGCATCAACAACAAGTGCAGGTATTAATTTAGACTTATCGAATTATTATACAATATATCGCGTTTCTATTTTTTGTAATTTTTAAATAATTGAATGGGTTATTCAAAATATAAAGACGGCCAAGCAAACAAACAAATGATACAAATTGTTGATATGAATTCTTGATTATATAATACTTGATATATCATATAATACGTATATCAAATGATCGGTGGAAACTAGGTCTATAACTATAACTATATCGCTAGTAATAGCTATTTGTGACATTTAATTTATTTTTTTAGATGCAGTCACGGATTTATTGCCGGTCCCGAATTTTGTCTGGATATCAATGAATGCGAGGATCAACCATGTCATCCGAGTGCTGAGTGCATTAATTTACATGGCTCTTATCGTTGCACGTGTCCTCCAGGTACCGCGGGCGATCCTAGTGGATCAGGTTGCGTGCTACCGCATCAGTGCACCACGCACAGGGACTGTCTTGATACGCAAGCCTGCATTCAACACAACTGTTCGGATCCGTGTTCTTTCGTCGACTGCGGTTTAAATACTATATGCACTGTTCTGGATCATGCGGCTGGTTGCCAATGTCAGCCTGGTTATATCGGCGATGCCTCAGGTTGCTTCAAAGTAGAGTGCCTTTCTAACAATGATTGCCCAACCGATAAATATTGCAATCAGGAAACCAACAAATGCAGTAGTCCTTGCAATCAAGTAAATTGCGGATATGGTAATTGCGTGGCCATCGATCATGTTAGCGTGTGTAAATGTTATCCTGGCTTCATCCTCGTCGGCGATATCTGCACTGATGTTAATGAGTGTCTGAAAAATCCTTGCCATCCCTCAGCTATATGCCAAAACGCAGAAGGATCGTTTGCCTGTGTTTGTCCCCATGGTTTAGTAGGAGATCCATTTAAAACTGGTTGCAAGCAACCCGGCGATTGCTTCACAGATTCAGATTGTCCAAATTCAGCCGCTTGCATCGACAATAGATGTACGAATCCGTGTGATGCACCAGGAATTTGCGGTAGAAATGCAGAATGTCTTGCACGTGATCACGTTCCGATCTGTAGATGTCCCGGACAAACTACGGGAAATCCGGCAACGGAATGTATTCATCTGGAATGTAACTATCACAGCGACTGCAGTCCATCAGATGCGTGCTTCGATCATAAGTGCGTCGATCCCTGCTCTCTTTCGAACGTTTGCGGACACGGTGCTGATTGTTCGTCGCTTAATCATAGCGCGGTATGCACCTGTCAACCTGGCGGCACAGGTGATCCGAATCTTGGATGCACTCCGCTTCAATATTGTAAGAGCGATTCACAGTGTGCAACTGGTTCAGTATGCAATGGAGGGATATGCACAGCGCTCTGTGGAAGTACAAGAGATTGCATTGGCGATCAACTCTGTATCAATGGGCTTTGTCAGCCTACCTGCCGAAGTAATTCTAGTTGTCCAGAATATCAATACTGCCATAATAACATATGTGTTCAAGAATTACGTTGTACGTCAGACAACGATTGCTCATACGATGAAAAATGCATCAAGAATAATATTGGACAGGCGGAGTGTCGCGGAGCTTGCGACGTGATACTTTGCGGCCGTAACGCTGAATGTAATGCTGATAATCACGCCGCGACGTGTTCTTGTAAGCATGGCTTTTTCGGAAACGCTAAAGACGACAAGATTGGCTGTCAAGCTATCGAATGTGAGGTCAACGAAGATTGTACACAGGAGAAGATCTGCGATCATCACAGATGTAGAATCGCTTGTCTCGCACATAATCCTTGTGGTGTGAACGCCATTTGTACTGCGGAGAACCATGTTCAAATTTGTTCCTGCCAACCTGGATATACAGGAGAACCCACGCGTGCTTGCAAACTGATAGATTACTGCGCGAATGTACCCTGCGCACCGGGCGCGTTGTGCGAAAACACACGAGGGCATTTCAAGTGTCATTGTCAACCTGGCACAGTTGGAGACCCTTATAACAGCGGTTGCCAACCGCCGGTAGAATGTCTGCAAGACGCGGATTGTCCGCTAACTGCCAAATGTGTCAACATCAACAACGTACCGAAATGTTTCGACACTTGCGCACGTATCCGTTGTGGTCCAAACGCAGACTGTGTCGCGAGCAATCATGCCGCGAGTTGTCAGTGCCGTACTGATTACGAAGGCGATCCTAATAATCTGAGTGTGGGATGTCGTCCGAGACCAGTGGTCTGTTCATCACAAGCCGACTGTTTGGTTAATACTTATTGTTATGAGAGTATTTGCCGACCATCTTGCCAATCGGATGAGGAATGTAATTTGTCCGACATTTGCTTGAACGGGCAATGTTTAGATCCGTGCGACGTGAGAGGAGCCTGCGGCATAAACGCCGAATGCAAAGTTAAAAGTCACATTAAACAGTGTAGCTGTCCACCTGGTTTCACCGGCAATTCCGAGGTAGAATGTGTAAGACGTAAGTATACGAACGATTTCGCAACATTTAAATATCTTCTGATCAATATCTCTTTGCACATTCTATTAAATGCTTATTATTTGCAGTCCCAGTGTCCTGTCTCGGAAGCGGAGATTGCATCGAAGGCAATACCTGTCGCGAGAATGTTTGCTTGCCAATTTGCATTGTCGACAACGATTGCGCGTTGAATGAGAAATGTATTCGCGGCAATTGCTTACTGACTTGTCGGCTGGACAACGACTGCTTCCTGGGTCACATTTGTCTGAACAACATGTGCTCATTCGGTTGTCGCGCCGACGAGGACTGCAACGCGAATGAGGCTTGCTTAGGGAACAAATGTGTGAATCCGTGCGAGGCTACGCCGTGCGGACCAAATGCCAAATGCACCGTTTTCAACCAGCGTGCCACGTGTTCCTGCCCTATCGGTTTCATACCAAATCCGACCGCCAAGGTCGCGTGTCTGAGAACGCCGGGTCCGATCTGCCAGGCCAATCGGGATTGCGCCGTGGGCACAGCCTGCATTGCTGGCGTTTGCACGCCCGTCTGCTCATCCAGCGCGAACTGTTTGAGCAACGAGAGATGTGATAGCTCCGGCATTTGCAAGTCACTTTGCAGACGAGACGAAGACTGCAGAAGTGGTGAGATTTGCGAGGGGCTCGTATGCATTTCCGGTTGCCGGGCGGACATCGAATGCCAGGATAGTTACGCGTGTATAAACAACCAATGTACAGGTCGGTCCCATCAATATTTTTTATATCTTTGTTGTTAGTAATTCTATCAATATCATGTTGAATTTACTTTTGCTTGTCTATATCTTATTTTTCTTAATAAATGTAACATTTCTTATTATTGGTCTATATATTTTTATGTTCAATTATTTTTTGCTCGCAGATCCATGCTCGTTGGTTGGCGCCTGCGGTGTAAATGCCAAATGTGCAACCGCCAATCATCAAAAGATATGCACGTGTCCATCACCTTTGGTAGGAGATGCTCGCATTGGATGCAAACAGACATTCCTTCCCTGCTCATCTGAACTCGAATGTTTACCGGGACAAACGTGTTACGGCAGATCGTGCTATTTCACGTGTAGAAGGTAAGAATACATGATTATAAATTTTCATATTTTGATGCTAAATAATTATATCTTATTATAATTATATATTATATCTTTCCAGTGATGCTAATTGCTTGAGTGATGAACGATGCGACGGCGGCATTTGTAAAGCGATATGCAACAGCGATGACCACTGCGTCGCGAATCAAATATGCCACAGTCGCATGTGCGACATTGGGTGCCGCAATGATAATACATGTCCTGGCGACGAATCCTGCATCAATAATCAATGCAGAAGTAAGTATAGTTTCACATGTCAGATATTGCACACGTCAAATACATCTGTTTCTATCGAGCAACGCAATGCAATTGCATGGTATCTTCAGGTCCATGCGAAGGTGGCAAGGCATGTGGAGAGTGCGCCGGCTGTCGCGTAGTCAATCACGTGGCTCAATGTAGTTGTCCCGCGAATTATTATGGTAACGCGTTAATCAATTGTGCCAAGACCATGATTCCTTGCGACGGTTCGTGCGAGTGCGACGAAATCGGTTTCTGCACCACTAGCTGCCACCATCAAAACGATTGTTCTTGCGGCGAGGCCTGTCATAGTGGCAAATGTCGCATTAAGTGCGATATCAACAACACGTGTCCAAAGGTGAAATCTAAGAAAAATTTGAGAGAATGTCTTTTTTTTTTAATTAATGCATCGTGAAACTTTTAATCTTAAAATTACACCTTTTACTAAATACAGGGGTACGTATGTGATGGAGGTTTGTGCCTTGTCGGCTGTCGCACCCATTCTGACTGTCCGTCATCATTGTCGTGCACAAATGGCCAGTGCGAGAATCCATGTTCCGCCCATGGATCGCCCTGCGGAATAAACGCACTCTGCCGTGTCTCGAGCCACCGTGCGGTGTGCTTATGTCCAGAAGGCTACCAAGGTGAGCCGAGTCAGGAGTGCTACCAGCTGGAGTGTCATCATGACGACGATTGCGAGCTGAACAAACATTGCAGCGAATACGGGGTTTGCACAAATCCGTGTTTACAGCACGGCGTCTGTGGCTTTAATGCGCAGTGCCGCGTGATCAACAGGAAAGCACAATGCTCGTGTCCGCCGGGACATTTTGGCAATCCAAAGATCAATTGCAAGAAAGGCAAGTCCATTTACGTTTATATTTAAATACGTATACACACTTATATACATTTATACATTACATTTATATTTATGAACAAGATAATATTTTAATTCGCGCATTCTTTGCATTCCTTAATTGTCCTCAGGTGGTGACGAATGTCTACGACGACCTTGCGGCGTTAACGCTAAATGCCGAGAAACTGTGAATGGTTTCGAATGCACGTGTGATACGGGATGCCACGGCGATCCACATCAGGTGTGTCTCTGTGATGGCGATCTTTGCAAGGACACACGTTGCGGCGTCAATGCAGCCTGTCGAATTTATAAGAATCAACCGCAGTGTTATTGCCCACCGAATAATCCATCGGGCGATCCAATGCACGAATGTACGTATTATTTTTTTTACTGGATCTAACAAAGCATACATTTCGGCATTATATTAATAGAAGAAATAACCTAATCTAATCTTACCGGCTATTTATAAAGTAAATATATAGTATGAAGTAAATTGAAAAAATCTTTTTATAATATATACATATATTTGAAACGATTAAATAAAATTTTAAAAAGTATATAACAAAATATCACCACTCGATATTTTAGAAATATCGATTTTAATATCGTGAGGAGACAATAAATATTTATTATTTATTTCTTTGGTTGGTATTGTCATTAATGATTTGTTGATACAGGTAGCTCAGATAGAGATTTAGGAGATTGTCGAACGAATGGATGCGGAAAGAACGCCGAATGCATTAGAGATGGAGCTATTTTCGTCTGTCGATGCCCACCAGGTACAAGCGGTTCGCCGGATATCGAGTGCACAACAGGTAGGAAAATACGGCTTACTAACTTTTTAACCGAGCCGGTTGATTAATTTTATGTACAGCATTTGTGACTAGCGAGCAATACTGACAATCACAGGAACATGGTCCGTAGAATAACCATGTATCGTCTAGTAGGACTTGAGTAATACATAGATGTATTAATCGAGTGAAAACGTTAACATCGAGAGACAGATGTGATTGGAGCAGTATGTCGCCACGACATTAGATATATACATATATACATATATATATATTTTACTCATAAGCAAAGAGAAAGAGTACAACATTACCTGTACATATTATATACAATATAGGACATACTGTACATAATTTTGAGATGAGAGAACACTTTTTACACATATCTCACACATAACTTCATATGTAGAATGTTTATTTCAGTATCCAATCTGTCTTGAGGATATAATTGAATAAACCAAAAGACACTCATTTGCCTTATAGTGCCACTTGAATACAAGGAGGTACACATTTACAGTCGACACGATATATATATTTCTATTTTAGGATTAATACAGATTGGGAACTGCGAAAGGGACATTCTCATATACCCATGCTTGATATTTGCTGATATTCACGGGTTGTTATTTCCTCCTTGTATTCTGAAATCTGTGGGGGCTTGTGTTGTAAATATCGCTGCTTGCCGTTGTAATTTCTCTGAGAAGATGTCTGATGTTTTGAAAAAGTGTAAAGTCGTTACTCTATACCTCTTCACAGAGCCTACCCTACTTTCATCATAAATACAAAGCATGTGGTTTATGTTATTTGTGAGAAAGTTTCTTTTCACAGTTCTTATAAATGCTTTTTTCTTTTTTTTTCCTGTCCCACCACCCACGCCCCACCGACTCTACACCGACTTGAACACCACTATCGTGACAATAGAGCGCGAATGCACCAGCGACTTAGAGTGCCCCAATGAAAAAGCCTGCATAAATCTACAATGTCTGGACCCGTGCGCGCTACGCGGTGCCTGTGGAATCAATGCCCTGTGCCGAGTGGTTCTGCACAAGCCGCGTTGCTCGTGCCCGCAGTGTTATATCGGCATGCCCCACACGGCCTGCCATCCAGATTCCAAATGCGACACGCTCAATCCCAAACCTACGCCGAGCATCGGTTGTTCCTCTGACTACGACTGTCCGGAGAGTCTCTCCTGCCACTCGCAGACAGGCGAGTGCCGCGACCCGTGTTTGAGTCCTCGGTACACTTGCGAAGTCAACAAGAGGTGTCAGGTGCGGAATCACAAACCTATGTGCGTTTGCAAATATGGCTTCGTGGTCAACGAAATCGGGGAATTGACCTGCGCTCCTGACACGCTTACCTGCTCGAGGGACTTTGATTGTCCCTCGAATGCCGCGTGCGTCAATGGGAAATGCCAAAATCCCTGTAACGTGCGAAACAAAAGACCGTGTCCGGCTGATAAAACCTGCGATGTCCTGGACCACCGTCCCGTGTGCATTTGCACCAAAAACTGCAATCCCTCCCTCTCCATTTGCCTGCGAGACAGTGGCTGCTCTCCAGACTTGGCGTGCCGCAACTATCGCTGCGTGGACCCATGCAGAAACTCTACCTGTCCGGCTGATGCCCCCTGTTACGTGGAGGAGCACAAGCCTATCTGCAAGTTCTGTCCCCCCGGCTTTGTGCCAGATACTAAATACGGATGCATGAAAGGTAAACACAATTTCTCAGAACACTATCTGAGTCTTGTCATTTCTCATAGTCGTTATCACATTCTTTACATTGCCTGGCCTTACACGAGAGACATACAATTGCTACTTTTCAGATTTCCGACCGTCCAAACAGCAGAATGTGCACAAAATTTGATCAACTTGATTTTAATTTAATTTTTTTTAATTTATAAAATCACCTTTTATAAAATTACAGTTGGATACATAGATCTCTTTGTTCTGTTGTCTGGACGCATATTTCAGGTTCCAAGATACAAGTCTCCCATACCCTAGACTCCCGCTCTATTCTGTCGATCTCCTCACTACTAAAGGATTCTTCCGTTACATCTGTCTCTGTAAAGACCTAATAATGTTTCTTACAATCAGCTTATCTATTATAGCGAGCATGCTAACTCTTAATTCGTAGTAATTGAAATAAACTGTAAACTTATCTGTAGCCTAGTCTAATCAGAGTCGCTCCCCGATTAGTAGTCACTTTATCAGATATTATGTTTACGTTATATTGTATCCGCAGCAGTTCTTCATCCCATGCCCAAGCCAGTTTGCGAGTCCGATGATGATTGCAGCGACGCAGAAGCATGCGTCGAAAACTCCTGCGTTGATCCCTGCATCAATGGGTGTCAACTGGCAGTTCAGTGTCGAGTTGAAGTACACAGGCCTATTTGTGATTGCGATCCTAATGACAAACGTTGTTTACCTGGAACGACGTTGCCTTCTATAGATTTAGATCACACTTCTGAAACAATGTACACTACATTACAAACATCAACGGATCTTAGCATTCCACCATCCACATCTATGTCTACTACGAAGATGTTAACCGATATATACACGGAGGAAAGCACGGTTGGTTTAACTGACATTACCGAAAATATTACTACTGAGATAACAAATGAATCAGATACGACAATGGAAATTACTACTGAGTCTCCAAAACGTACGACAATCATACCTTCGATATTAAGTACAACCGAAATTAATATTTCAACTGATACTTTGATTCCAACGACAAACATTGATATTTTAAAGAATATAACATCTAGTCCTTTTACCACTCCAACAACTGAAAGTGATTTTGAAACTACTTCAACGGGATATACAACAACCACACATACTATTACTTCCGAAATCGAACAAATCACGCATAGTACTCCAACTATGTATAATACAGAAGAGACTGTTACAGAAAATGTACCTTCTTCTACTACGATTGAGACAACACAGAGTGAATTTGAATTTGGCTATAGAGAAAATGTTACAACCGAAATAACTGGAACAACTGTTCTTCAAAATGTCACTGCCACTTCTCCAGTTACTTTCAGTCATACCGAGATCACCGATATCACCACTGTTCCTAGCAAAAGCACTGAAACAACAACGATTTCTAAGACAACGGAAGAAAGTAACATTATCGAAGTTCCTGAGAATGTAACTGCAGTTCCTATTACAGAAGTTCCTAATGTAAGTGAAGAAACTACCATAGCAACCACGACACCTTTTACTACTACACAATATTTTACTACCACAGAATTAACTGTAAAGTCGTTAGAAGAAATCACTAAAACACATATGGAAAGTACCACTAGCGCAATGACTACTACATTTGTTACGCAAACAGATCATACGATGTCATCGCCAAATATATTAGAACATACCGAAACATCTACAATAAATATTGAACGCGACACTGCCAAAGAAATTACATCAAAATGGAACACTGCCGAAATTGGCTCGATTGATACAACTGAGCCATATATAAAAGATACCACTTCATTTCCTACAACTACATTTGAGTCTCCTACATCCACGACAAATGTTATTGATGTCAGCAGTTCTCACAGAGGCACCGATATTTCTGCAGAACAGTCCTCTACTACTGAATATATCACATCTCACTTTACCACGGAATACTCAACAGAACGACCCACTACTTTGAAACAGTACACTACAACTGAGGAATTTACGGAGATTTCTAGTACAGAACATTACAGCACATCGGAATATACTACAGAGAAACATTCCACTACAGAGCAGCCTAAGTCATCAGAACAAACAGAACAATATACTACGTTTACACAATCCACTGAACAGATCTCAACTACACAGCAATACAGCACGCCTGAATATTCTACAGACAGATATTCTACAACAGAACAATTTAAAACATCACAGCAACCTACTGAACAATACACTACTTCGAACCAATATACTTCAACTGAAGAGTTTACAGAACAAATCTCTACTACAAAATATTATAGCACATCGGAATCTTTTACAGAAGGGTATTCCACTACAGAACAAATTAAGATGCCAGAACAAACAGAACAATCTACTACGTTTGCACCTACAGAAAAAATCTCTACTACAGAGCAATATAGCACGCCTAAATATTCTACAGAAGGATTTTCTACAACAGAACTATTGAAAACATCACAACAACCCACAGAACAATACACTACTTCGAATCAATATACTCCAACTGAAGAATCTACAGAACAGACCTCTACTATAGAGTATTATGGTACATCTGAATCTTCTACAGAAGGGTATTCTACTACAGAACAATTTAAGACGTCAGAACAAACAGATCGATATACTACATTTACACAATCTATGGAACAAATCTCTACTACGCAGCAATACAGTACATCTGAATATTCTACAGAAGTATATTCTACAACAGAACAATTTAGAACACAAGAACCAACAAAACAGTACACTTCAACTGAAGAATTCTCAGAACGGATTTCTACAGAAGGGTCTTTCACTACAGAATTCAAGACATCCGAACAGCCTACCACATTTGAACAATCTACAAGAAAACAAGTCTCTACTACAGAACAATA
>JAJVSH010000111.1:74611-90171 GCA_021460005.1 Tetramorium alpestre
ATATTCTACTACAGAGCAACTTGCTACATCCGAAAAACTCACAGAACAATATCTGACTACAGAATATTATACGACGCCTGAAATTATTCAAAATAAAACAGATTTGTTTTGTACCTTACATACAGATTGTACAGAATGTGAAACTTGCATCGATGGTCTTTGTCGAAATCCATGTAAAATTGGTAATCCATGTCCAAAAAATATCAACGTCTGCGATGTTGTGAATCATCGGCCTGTGTGCTTAGACTCAAATACCGAGCAGAGTACGTCTAATTGTAGCGTACTCCCAGGTAAAGATTTCTCTTGTCGGGAGTTTCGTAATTGTGGTGTCATTTTATGTTTGTCACCGATGTCCTCTACAAGCTTCCTCCAGTGTGAAGGATTCATATTATTGTATCCAGATAAAAATTGGAAGTAACCAAATCTGGAAGTTGTAGGCATTACTTGCCGAATCAGTTTCATGAAATGGCTCGGTGTAAATTCATGAATGCGATCGATATCATAAGGGCGGCCCATAAATCGAACATCTATCTGTCCGATGTGATGACCAAATCGAAAATTGTCAATAGGCAGTCAGACACTGCTTTCCCAAATGCAGACAAAGGACTGCTGCATTAGCGCTCTACGCATGTTGTATATTAACGCTTATGCACGATTTCCTCTCTTACAGCTTTCTTGTATATTTAACATGTGTATAATGAACTGCAATTTATTCGTCTGCGTTTAGATAAAATTATCTTTCACGCGAATTTATGCTATACAGTAATGTCATATTGTGACATATCGTTAACAAAAATATTTTGTTATAAAATTAAAATTATTATATATCATGAAAAAATTAGAGCGTCTGTGAAAGATAATTTTACTTCAAGTAGACGTGTCAATGTCTTCTTTAGCTGCTGTACTTGACACATGTAACACAAATATCACTATATGTTTTAAGGAAAAAGTACATCGTCCTTGTATATTCATGTTTATGTTTTGCACTGACAACACCCATGTGTTAGATCTAAGTAAATTTGCATTGTTTCATAGCTGCCGTTTTTGATAGAGCATAAAGTGGCAGTTAAAACTGAGATTAAATAAATTTTCTGTTGGGACATGTACATTAACATTTCACGACGCTTTCGTCGTTTGTAACATTAATTCCTGCACCTAATGTACATTTATTTCATTAGATGTGAAATGTACAACGCACAACGACTGTCCCATCCAATTGGCTTGCGTAAATCATCAGTGCGTGAATCCTTGCACTTTGGGTAATCCATGTGACTTCGTCGAAGCTTGCCATGTTCAATATCATAGACCGGTCTGCGTCAAAGGTACATTTGCGTGAATTAAATTGAATAGCATTTATATATCTGCAATAAACAAATATTCATTATTTATACGACATTTATACGATTTTTTTTTTAGTGGAATCCAACGAGGCAGAGTGTCCTTACTGTCCACCTGGCATGCTGTGCGACCCATCGACAAATACTTGTATCAAAGGTTCGTACTACCGCCAGCATTATGCTTGGTTTCATTTGATTTTATTTTCAGTTCTTTTTTATAGCCATCGAGAGATTTGTAAATATGTATGTACTGTACATATCTCACGTACATATTTCGCAACTTATATATAAGACTCTCTTCATATAAAGCACAAAATTCATTCTCGTTATAACTATCGTGCATGATCACGAAGAATGATCTCTTTGAGATATTCGTCATATTCTTTCTGAATCATCTCTTTTGTCTCGGACAATACTTTTCTCTCGATTGATAATTCCCATACTTTTTCGCACATAAAGATCAAGAAAATCACATTGCTATGCAAAGAGAATTCCTTTTATTTCAATTCTTATACTTGTGCACACTTCCTGGGGTTACATGGGCTTTCCCACTCTTTCTCTAGCGGGTTGCACTAGCGACAGGGATTGCCCCTTGACAGAAGCGTGCATTGGGCACACTTGCCAGGAACCGTGCCTAATTCGAAATCCTTGTGCGGAACACGCTGTTTGTATTAATACGAATCACGGAGCAGACTGCAGTTGTGAAGAAGGCTACAACGGAAATGGATTCTCCTATTGCGAATTACGTAAGTTTCACAATAAGATATCAATTTAATATTACAATTTAAAATAGCGTGTGATAAATTGTTATTTAATCAAATATTTAAAAGTTGACGCGAAAATCTAATACAAATTATTAGTACACATAGAAATTCCAAGTAGCTTTATAACTGCTTCATAATTGATTGTAAAATTTTATGAAAATTAAATGACAGATTAGAATAGTTTAATTTATAAAAAAAATTATATATAAAATTATTATTCGATTTTAGTGGAAGAACCGAAGAATATTTGCCAATACAATGAAGATTGTCCTCCACACAAATATTGCGATCGACTCAACAGGCAGTGCATTAATCCTTGCGTCGAGTTTGATTGTGGAGATAATGCGAAGTGCGTCTCCAGTAATCATCAAGCACAATGTACATGCCTTCCAGGTTATCAAGGAAATCCTCATATTGGTTGTCAGGAGATAGTGTCGACTGTCGATCCTTGCGTTCCAAATCCATGCGGTTTGAATGCTTTATGCGAAAATGACAATGGAAATCCTGTCTGTTTCTGTCCAAAAGGTCTAACCGGAAGTCCGTTCGAACAATGTAGTATGTATATATTTTTTATGAAATAGAAATTTAGATCCAAATCGAACCGTATTTCATTCAATTCGATTTGATTTTATTCGAATACTTTGCACGTTTTCATTAAAATTTTATTTGAATAATTTTATAACAAAGTGTAAAGAAAATGAATCCTTTAACGAATCAATCTTTTAATGTGTCCAGTTCCCGAAGGTGATCAGTGCGAAGGTAATCCTTGTGGCGTCAATTCAGGATGTCGGGTAGTAAATGGACAGGTGAAGTGCTTCTGTCTACCAGGATATGAGGGTGAGCCGCCGCATTTTCCCTGTACACTTCCTACTACCTCTTGCGATCCTTCTCCATGTGGTCCCAATACTCGCTGTTCCGTATTGGATAATGGTTTTGCAAAGTGCACATGTCTACCTGGATACATCGAAAGCCCTAATACCATTAGAGGATGCGTGCCAAAAGCTGACCAATGCGAATTTAATCCGTGTGGTTTTGGAGCGAGGTGCAATAGCACGAGGGTACCGCCTTGTTACTGTCCAGATCTCATGATTGGAAACCCGTATAAGAGTTGCGGAGGTAATTATTTTATCTTAATTATATATAATTATATATAATTACAAAATAAAAAGAGTACCTCTATATGATAAATATTAAAACCATTGAAAATTATATTTTGTAGTAACAATTTTTTAACTAAACAAATTATTGTATCTGCATGTACAAATTTCTGAAAATTTATTGAGCTTACTATTTTAATTTAAAAAATTAATCTTTTTATCTTATATATTTATAAACTTTTAATATATAATATTAAGTTAAAAAATTTTTTCGCGATCTTGTTCGATGAGTATTTTGAATAACATAAAAAAACATTTTAAACAATCAACAATAAAACGTTTTATTATTGCAGCACGACCAGCGGAACCGTACGATCCTTGTTTATTATCACCTTGTGGCAAAAATGCTATTTGCACGGCGATCGATGGCATAGCTAAATGCACATGCATACCGCCATTCGTTGGAAATCCTTATATAGATGGCTGCGAGGCTGAGTGCATCATTAATCGGGATTGTGAAAGTCATCTGGCTTGTTTCAATCAGTATTGCAGAGATCCATGCCCCGGCGTGTGTGGCGCTAATGCGCATTGTGAAGTCGTCGATCATCTTCCGATGTGTTCTTGCTTGCCAGGATATACCGGAGATCCGTTCAGAGCCTGTAAAGTAGAGAAACCTCGTACGTGGACATATTTCAATTTATATACCTCGCATGTTGTTTCATTTATTATACAATTATTATATACAATATGGCGCTAATATTTGGATGACAAAACATTTCCTTTTAAATTAAAAATTAAAAATATCTAATGTAATAGTTATCAATTTGTAAAATTTTTCAAAATGTTTAAGTCTGCTTTCTTTATTGAATATGTTATTTTAATCTAAAATATATGATACCAATTGAAAGATAGAATTATATCAGCTGTACTAACAATATTAATGTTACGAGAAATCTAATTTGGTGTCATTTTTTATAGTAGTACCGGATCAGAATCCGTGTATGCCATCACCATGCGGTCCACACAGTATCTGCCGCGTAATGAACGATCGTGCAGTCTGTTCATGTAGTCCGGGTTATCAAGGCACTCCGCCACATTGCCGTCCGGAGTGTCTCGTCAGCACGGAATGCCCGGCTCACCTGGCTTGCATTAATCAAAAGTGTAATGATCCTTGCCCAGGATTATGTGGTTTTAACGCTGATTGCCAAGTCATTAATCACAACCCGATCTGCAGTTGTCCTCGTCAATATGTCGGCGATCCATTCACACAATGCGCCAAGGAAGGTAATATAATATGTCATACTTCAGTTTAATAGTGGATCTTTATTAATTAAAAAGTGTACACCTTCCGAGGTACACTTTGTTCTTGTTTTGCTAATTATCTAGGAAGTGAGATAGTAGTTAAATTGTTGATTAATTAGATTGTTGTTAGATATATTAGTTAGTAAAGTTAGATTATTGAAGCACTTGATGCAAAACTCTCCAATGAAAAGATTTCAGAGTGTAACGCAAACGGACTACAAGTATAACGATATATGAAATGATAAATAATATTATTTAATTCGTCATCGTATTCTTTTCTTCTTTCCAGAACCTTTACCACCAACAACGAATCCTTGTTTGCCATCGCCTTGCGGACCTAACGCTGATTGTCGCGTCCAAGAGAATCATCCGATATGCACGTGCATCAGTGGAATGTTCGGAGCACCGCCGAATTGTAGGCCAGAGTGTGTGATCGATCAGGATTGCATTAGCTCCTTAGCTTGTATTCAAAAGAAATGTTTGGATCCATGTGCTGGATCATGCGGTTTTAACACGAATTGTACAGTGCAAAATCATCGTCCTATATGTCATTGTTACGAAGGGTACGAAGGAGATCCTTTCTCAGGCTGCGCCAAAGGTAGAATTTTAACAATTTTATCTTAAATTGATATATTATTGCATATTCTGGATAAATACATTTTTTTGTTCTGTGTAGTTATCTTTCCAGTGCAATTGCCATGCGATCCTTCACCGTGCGGTACAAACGCCGTATGTAAAGAGCGTAATGGCGCGGGTTCTTGCACTTGTCTGCCCGATTACACTGGTGATCCCTATGAGGGCTGTAGACCGGAATGCGTTCAAAATTCGGATTGTGCCCACACGAAGGCTTGCATTAACAACAAGTGCAAGGACCCGTGCGTGGGAGCGTGCGGAATTAATGCGCAATGCCAAGTCTATAATCATCAACCATCCTGCAGTTGCCTCTCTGGTTATACCGGAGATCCACTTACATCTTGCCATATACCGATAAGTACGGTCGATTCTTCTGACGTCTCCATGACATGGCCATAAATAAGAAAATCAAATGATTTATTATGTGATTTATTTCTTACAGAGCCTTCAGTACCAGGCGATACATGCCAACCATCTCCCTGTGGACCATATAGCAACTGCCGCGTTGTTGATAATCACGCAGTGTGTTCCTGTCAACCTAATTACATCGGCAGCCCACCGTCGTGCCGGCCGGAATGCGTAGTCAGTACAGACTGTAGTCCGAACACGGCATGTATCAATCAAAGGTGTAAGGATCCATGTCTAGGCACGTGCGGCGTGAATGCGGACTGCCGAGTAATCAATCATAATCCAGTTTGTATCTGCGCAATTGGCTATAGTGGGGATCCGTTCTTCGGTTGCGTTAAAGAAGGTAAGTTTTAAAATTCTTTTGATCTTCATCTTGAAACTTTTATCTCTCCAATATATTGGATATTTGAAAAATTTATATATTTTATAATTATTTGAATAATTTATACATTTTTATATATTTTCTCATTATTTGAATTATAAATCAATACAAATAAAAATTTAATATAGGCAGTATTTTATATCTGCAATTATAATGTATCAATGTGCGATTAAAATAGAAGTGACACCGCTACCAAAACCAAGTGGCAACCCTTGCGTCCCTTCGCCATGCGGACCGAATTCCCAGTGTCGGGTGATTGACGGTTCTCCGGCGTGCTCATGTTTACCAAATTATGTGGGCCGCGCACCGAATTGCCGTCCCGAGTGTATCATAAACGAAGGATGCCCTGGAAATTTGGCATGTCAAAACGAACAGTGCGTAGACCCGTGCCCAGGCTCTTGCGGCGTAAATACGTATTGCAATGTCGTGAAACACAATCCTGTCTGCATTTGTAACGTGGGCTACACGGGCGATCCATTCATGGAATGTATACCCATCGTAGAAGGTATGTGTTTTTTTTTTGCAAAGACCTCGCGAAGTGTTAAACAAATATATAGTTGTTTTATTAGCTATTTATTTTCTAATAGTTATTCTCTAATTGTGTATAATTAATTGTTTCCAGCGCCTATTACGACGGAGCAACCACGCACACCGTGCAATCCGTCGCCGTGCGGCGCCAACGCAGTGTGCAACGAGCGAAACGGCGTTGGATCCTGCACGTGTTTACCGCAGTACTTCGGTGATCCTTACATCGCTTGCAGACCCGAATGCGTCACCAACGCCGACTGTGACCGCAGCAAAGCATGTTTGAACAACAAGTGCGTCAACCCGTGCCCTGGCACTTGCGGTCAAGACGCCACTTGTCGCGTGGTCAATCACGCACCGATGTGCTCCTGCCTACCTGGCTATACCGGCGATCCGGTGAACGGCTGTACCATCATCGTCATAACACCGTTGCCCGTGCCGATTGATCCTTGCGATCCGTCGCCGTGCGGACCCAACAGCAATTGTCGAACGCACGACGGACACGCGGTGTGCCTCTGTCAACCGGGATTCTCCGGAATCCCGCCGACCTGCCGTCCGGGTTGCATTGTCAGCTCTGAGTGTCCACAGAATAGGGCGTGCATCAATAACAAGTGTGCAGACCCGTGTCCAGGTTCTTGCGGACAGAACACGAATTGCCTTACGGTGAACCACAATCCCATTTGCAGCTGCGCTAGCGGTTACTCCGGCGATCCTTTCGTGCATTGCACCAGGATTAGTACTACATCACCATTGCCAAAAGGAGAAGGAGATCCTTGCCTACCGAATCCGTGCGGCCCGAACTCGCAGTGCAGAGTTATAGGCTCACATCCAGCATGTTCCTGCTTGCAGAACTACATTGGTCGTCCACCAAATTGCAGACCGGAGTGTACCGACAACTCGGAATGTTTCAATACCGCAGCGTGCATTAATCAGAGATGCAAGAATCCTTGTCCTGATGCTTGTGGCGAAATCGCTAGATGCACGGTGCAGAATCACGTACCAATTTGCACCTGTCCGGAAGGATACGAAGGCGATCCTACTGTGCGCTGCGTCGTGGCATCTCCGCCAGGTGAATAGAAATTCGAATAGCCGTCGAATTAGATTTTCGAAGATGATGTTGAATATACACTGTGCAAATATTATAAACTTTTTTCTCATATGTTTTTGTAGCGACAGATAGAACTGTATCAAATCCGTGCTCGCCGAATCCTTGCGGTCCCAATGCGCAATGTCGTGAAAGAAACGGAGCTGGTGCCTGCGGATGTCCGCCTGACTTAATAGGTGATCCTTATGATATCATCAATGGATGTCACAGGGAGTGCGAAACGAACAATGATTGCGCACCGCAGCTGGCGTGTGTTGGTTTTAAATGTACAGACCCGTGTCCAAATACTTGTGGAACGTTGTCTATCTGTAACGTACAAGCGCATGTTCCTATTTGTCTGTGTCCACCAGGATATACCGGAGATCCGTACTTTGCCTGTGAAATCGAGGAAATGATAAGTAAGTTTTTTTTTGTATTGAAATATACATAAATTGGTAAATAGAAAATACATATTAGTTACATTACAACAAAATGAAAACAAGGCTAATAATAACTAGGTATATTAATTTAGTATTATTAATATGGATACATTTTTATTAATCACGCAAATGAAATTGTAATAATAACAATTATTAAAAAACGCGTTTTTTTAGTCAAGTATCTTTTTAAAATAACTATTGTACAAAATTAAATATCTATAAAAAATGTAATATTTTTTTTTTTTTAGAAACATTGGATCCATGCTCTCCATCACCTTGTGGGCCCAACAGTAAATGCCGAGTCGTTAACGGTCAAGCTGTATGCACCTGTTTACCAGAGTATAGAGGCATTCCACCATCATGTAGACCAGAATGTATCGTTAATGCCGAGTGTCCACCTCATTTAGCATGTGTGAATAAGAAATGCGCAGATCCTTGCCCGAATACCTGTGGATTAAAGGCGCAATGTATTACCAAAAACCACAATCCGATTTGCACTTGTCCTGCTGGTTTCACAGGAGATCCTTTCACTTTCTGTTCGCCACATGGTAAGTATTACATATTTTATATCTTTGCATCAATGTTAACATGAATATTGTAGAAAATTTAATTTAAATAAAATTTATTGTTTTTAAATTTGCGTTATATGAAAATTTAATATATTTTTATATATTGTTACATATCTATTCTATATATTTATTGATTTGTACAGAAATGTGTTAATAATATTACTTTTTCTAATTACGTATATTTTTCTTAGACATAAAAATATATAACTATTTTTTTTAGTTACTACCGAGTTTCCGATAACTGAGCGACCACCATCTTGCACTCCATCACCTTGTGGTCCAAATTCTTTGTGTCAAATAATATCCGGCAATCCTGCTTGCTCCTGCTTACCAAATTATATTGGAGTACCACCGCAATGTCGACCAGAATGCATCTTAAGCTCCGAATGTAAAAGTCACCTCGCATGTGTCAATCAGAGGTGTGCGGACCCGTGTCCAGGCTCGTGTGGAATAAATGCTCAATGTCACGTATTAAATCATCTCCCAGTTTGTACATGCATGGAAGGTTTTACTGGAGATCCATTTACGCAATGCAGTATTATTCCGCCAGGTAAACAAAGCATCGAGTAACATATTATTACAAGAGTTGTTTTATAAAAAATTAATTACAATAAAAATCAATCTAATTTAGTAATTTATCTTTAACAATGTTTTATTTATAGTTACAGAACCACCATCCACGGATCCTTGCGCTCTGTCCCCGTGTGGTCCGAACGCCATATGCGATAATGGTGAATGCAGATGTTTGCCCGAGTATCTTGGTAATCCTTATGAGGCTTGTCGTCCGGAATGCATCCTCAATTCAGAATGTCCCCGCGATAAAACTTGCCTGAAAAATAAATGCAAAGATCCTTGTCCTGGAATATGCGGCCAAAACGCACGATGTGACGTGGTGAATCATATTCCTGTCTGTTCTTGTCCATCCGGATACGTTGGCGATCCGTTTGTCAGCTGTCGTGTTCAACCTAGAGGTAAGAAAAAAGACACTTTTTTTCTTTATTCGTTTTGATTAATATTGCTATTATAATTACATCATATATATCATATTTTCTACAGATTTTTAAGTCAATTTATGATAAGGTAAAATAAATTTGTTTCACAGTGCCAGATTCTCGAAAAGATCCATGTTCGCCCTCGCCCTGTGGACCAAACAGTCAATGTCGCAACATCGAGGACCACGCTGTGTGCTCTTGTCTCCGAGGCTACCTTGGTTCTCCGCCATCCTGCAGACCAGAGTGTCTCGTTAGCTCTGAATGTCCACCAACACGGGCCTGTGTAAACAAGAAATGCACAGACCCATGTCTGGGCTCCTGCGGCTTAAACGCGAGATGCGAAGTAATCAATCATTCGCCGATATGCAGTTGTCTTCCTGGACAGACTGGAGATCCGTTTAGAAGTTGTTACGATATTCCAAGTAAGAAGAATTAAATTATACAATTATAAATAAATGGTATAATTTCAATTGTGTTTAAGAATTGATGTTGATATGATTGATATGATTGATTTAACCAATTTTTTTAATTATAATAAATGCAAGAGATATTTGCAAAAGCTTTGAATAAAGCTGTGTGGGATAATTACAAAATATATTAATATTTTTTAGTACCACCGGAACCCAAGGATCAGGGCGATCCTTGCATTCCTTCGCCATGTGGACCAAACGCGCTTTGTCAGAACGCAAATGGACAACCGTCGTGTTCGTGTATGCCCTCATACATCGGTACTCCACCATCATGTCGGCCGGAGTGTTTAATCAATCCTGATTGCTCGCCAGAAAAATCCTGCATAAATATGAAATGTAAAGATCCATGCCCGGGATCCTGCGGGGATAACGCTGAATGCAATGTAGTGAATCATGCAGTAACTTGTTCGTGTAGAACCGGCTATACAGGCAATCCGTTCGTTCAATGCGAACGGATGTTAGAAGGTACGTTTGTTCATTTATCCTTTATATATTTATCTCATTAATTATATTAGTAAGAGCGTCAACATTTTTCTTTAGTCAAATTGTCCATCTATTTCCATATGATTATTTTTGTACTTTTACTACTTATCTCACAGAAAATTACGTTTTTTGAGATAATCTTGAACCAGACAATTTTTTTTTCTGCAGAAGAACCAATGAATCCATGTGAACCTTCGCCATGCGGAGCCAATGCGATCTGTCAACAACGAGAAAATGCTGGTGCTTGCATATGCATCGATGACTATCAAGGAAATCCTTACGAGGGCTGTCAACCAGAGTGTGTCCTTAGCGCGGATTGCCCTACAAACAAGGCTTGCGTTCGCAACAAATGCAAAGATCCTTGCCCAGGTGTGTGTGGCGTCCGAGCGCAATGTTCAGTGATCAATCACATTCCTACGTGCACTTGCGAGCCTGGATACATTGGAGATCCATTTACGATTTGCACCCTTCAACCGGAAATGGATACCGAACCCACCGTCAGGAATCCGTGCTCGCCGTCACCCTGCGGACCGAATAGCTTGTGTCGTGCTATAAATAACCAAGCCGTGTGCACATGCCAAGAGTCCTTCGTGGGTGTCCCGCCGAATTGTAAACCGGAGTGTGTTGTCAATTCGGAATGTCCGCAAAATAGAGCATGCTACAAATACAAATGTACTGATCCGTGTCCTGGCACGTGTGGAATTGAAGCTAATTGCCGTGTTATCAATCACAATCCGCTCTGCAGTTGTCCACAAGGAAAGACGGGCGACCCCTTCTCCAGATGTTTCCCTGAGCCCGGTAATTATTCTGATATATTTAATTAATTAATAATTTAAACTTGAACTTATTTTACTTATTTGTTTACGTACACAAAAATCATATTAAACAAATATATATAATATCATTACTATCATATATGTATTTAATATTTTAGTTGTGCCGCTACCACCGATGGATCCTTGTTTCCCTAACCCATGTGGACTTTACGCAGAGTGCAAAGTTGTTAATGATCAGGCCGCGTGTACGTGCTTGAAAAATTATATAGGGATACCACCTAACTGCCGTGCAGAGTGCGTAGTTAATACAGATTGCCCGTCGGATCAAGCTTGCATTTCGGAAAAATGTCGCGATCCTTGCATTGGTTCTTGCGGTCAGAATGCTGATTGTCGAGTACAAAATCACATACCAGTTTGCTTGTGTCAACCTGGATATTCCGGCGATCCTTTCTCCCTATGCACAATAATTAGAGGTACGTATTCTCATGTAAATTTCTAAAAATGGCTTTATATATGATACTTTAAAAACACAGATTAATTTTCTTCTTAATCGATCTTCTTATAAAAAATTTTACCAAAATTTAAATATAATTTATACAGTAAAAGTACATAAAAATAAATACAACTATCTTCGAATATTATTAATTGGTATTTGATAGTCCATTATTATATTACTATATTATATTATTACATATTAATAAGTCAATTTTAAAATAACATAAAATAAAAAGTTTTCTTTTTTTTAATTTTTTTACATCATTTTATTTATAAGCGTGAAAAATTAATGTTGCAGAACAACCAAAGGTTCCCGAAGATTTGTGTAATCCGTCACCGTGTGGACCTAACGCGGAATGCAACGAAGGTGTATGCCGATGTTTGCCTAACTACTTCGGGGATCCGTACTCGTATTGTCGGCCAGAATGCACAATGAATTCAGATTGTCCTCGTACCAAAACTTGCATTAATCAAAACTGTGTAGATCCTTGCCCAGGCACATGCGGTCGTGATGCACGCTGTGACGTTGTTAATCACGTTCCAATGTGTAGCTGTCCGCCTGGTTATACCGGAAATCCATTCCTTCTGTGTCGACCACATGTACCGGATGGTAAGTCTGTAAATATGTATATTTTATAATAAAAATATACACAAATAATGAAATATAAATATAATGAATTTAATGAAACATAGATAAAATTTTTGTTGTACATATTTTAATATATAAATATTAAAATACATAATGATTTTGATATAATCTTCTGTTTAACTTTTATTAATTTTTTAATATACATATTTTGTATGAAACGGAAACAACTTATATTTTCGAATATAAATTTTACAATTTAACAAATATAAAGTTGAATTTTATTCTTCGATTTTCTCTCTCTTATTATTTCTGATAATCATTTATATTTTATTTGTAGACACCATTAGGCAGCCTTGTACACCTTCGCCTTGTGGGCCAAACAGCATCTGCAAAGTCGTGAGTGATCATGCTGTGTGTTCGTGTCAGCCAGGTTTAATTGGCAGTCCACCTGCCTGCAAACCAGAATGCGTTGTCAGTGCAGACTGTCCATTGACACAAGCATGTCTAAATAATAAATGTCAAGATCCGTGCCCAGGCACATGCGGACAGAATACAAACTGTCAAGTAGTTAATCATAATCCGATATGCAGCTGTACCGAATCTTATACAGGCGATCCCTTCACCATATGTTATCCACAACCAAGTAAGTTAGATTTTTATGACATTAATAAATTTAATATTTTGTAATTGGATTTATCAATTGCAGTCGATTAGTGATTATGAGAAATAACTAATCATAAAAGCTTTTATTATATACATTGACTAAAATATTGAGAATGAGATCGATATTATTAATATAATATCTATATATATTTTTTTTCCATTAGGCAAAACTCTTATTTTTATAAATTTTTAATTAACATTAATGATCCGAATTATTATAAAAAGGTTTGCTTTCTTATTATTTGAAAAATTTTTATCTTCTGTACGAAGTTAGTTTCTTGGGTAATATTTTAATTGTTCCAATAGTAAAATTCCAATAGTACAAAATTTCTTCATGTAAATATTCATTTGCAGAAACACCACCTGCACCGATGAACCCATGTCTGCCATCGCCTTGCGGTCCGAACGCAGAGTGTCAAGTGAGGGGTGACAGTCCTGCGTGTTCGTGTATCGAAAATTATGTCGGTTTGCCACCGAATTGTCGACCGGAGTGTACGATCAATCCGGAGTGTCCGCCGCAGTTAGCGTGTATGCAACAAAAATGTCGCGATCCATGTGTCGGTCTGTGCGGTCTGAACGCTCAGTGCTCGGTAGTGAATCATCACGCGGTATGTGCGTGCATCGCCGGATACACCGGAAATCCATTCAGCGCTTGTGAACGAGTACCTGAGGGTAAGTACATGATCGTTACCTTTTATTTTTTCTTGTTACAATATGTCCTGCAAATATCGCCGTTTGCATGCGGGCGCGGCAGGTAAGTGCTTTTATTTCCCTACAATATGACTAATGGTAATAATTCAAGACGGTAGCTAAAAAAAAGTGTTTTCTTTTCTGTCTCTCGAACGATACTGAAAGTTAGTGATTAAAAATCTTGCAATTTGCTGAAATTTTTCCCAAGAGATTGTTCTAAATATTACATTAGGGCATATGACATACCGACTGTTTTGAAGATCAGCTGAAGTTTGAAAAAGTTTGAAAACTGACGAATATCACCGTCCTGTCCCGTTAGACATGTTGTTAGACATGTGCTTATATAGTTCTAGAAGTCGCATCAGATCGAAACTTGTGTCTTAACCATCGCATAAGATTAATGCGACGATATGCGCGCGATAGTAGCACGCAACCGCAGAGAGATCTCTAACAGGAGGTGACAATAAACCACGTGTGTTAGGTGGTGGGGCCTATAGATATTAGGCTCGCAATTGCACTCATTCCCAATTAAAAGTCAATAACATAGGATTACATGTCCCGAATCCTTACAATTAACAGAAGGAATAATGCGGCACGCAATCCCCATGCCTGAGCGTACTGACCTAAAGACCTAATACAGGAAAGCAATAATAATGACAAGTAGTCACAAAACTGGTGGCGGGGCCTATGTATCCAATAGGCCTCTTGGCTGCACTCACCCTTAATTGACATTGTGCAACTAAGCGATAGAACATCAATCCCTGCGATTAATTGTTAAAATATTTACTGCACGCACTGATCTATTAAAGCGAGCCCATTAAAGATCCACTCACATATAAGAGCACTCTGACCTTTGATATGCTGTGGACCTCCCAATAATCAAACTGCACATCGTTGTTGAATAAATGAATAACGCAAAAATATCGCCGCAAAGGGCGCAATCCCTAGAGAAATTTTAACAAATGAAACGCACTACAATGTAGATCCCAAAATAGGATAGCTGACCCGTTCCCGAAGAAATAATATATTGCCAACCATTACCTTGTAATTAACTCAATTAATTAATTCGATGAAAGATTGAACATGCTTGATGAAATAATTGCTATTAGAAAACGTCACCCACTAAAACCGATACTCTCCGAGAAGGTCAACCGATAATAATCCAACATTAAAACCACACAAAGCTATTACGTCGCACTATTATATGAGGCTTATTATCGCTTGTTAGGATTTAATCGAAAATGCGAATGCGAGGGAAAATCAACGAAAGTAAAAAAAAAAATCCCTGAGCCTATCACTAGCTTTTGGAGAAAAACACTGCATGTTCGATTAAGTTTCAGCGAAATTTTTCTTTATATCAGATACGCCCCTAGACATTAGAAAACCGTGCCAGCCTTCCCCTTGCGGCCTCAATGCCGTCTGCCGCGAGAACAACGGCGTTGGCTCGTGTACCTGTCTGCCGGACTATCTAGGTGACCCCTATGAAGAATGCAGGCCCGAATGCACGCAAAATTCTGATTGTTTGACAAGAATGGCATGCGTGGGCCTGAAATGCAGAGACCCTTGCCCAGGAACATGCGGAGTGAATGCCCAGTGTCAATCGGTTAATCACATGCCGATCTGTACTTGCATCCCCGGCTATACCGGCAATCCCTTCACGCTCTGTTCCCTGATAGTCGAAACCCGTAAGATTTATTTCCATGATGTTTTATTTATTGCATTTAAAATTCAGATTCCTAATACTAGTTATATATACCATAAAATATTTACATATACATATATAATGCACATTATATTAGAAAGAAGATTTCATTAAATTAAATTCATTAAAAATTAAATCATAAGCAATATATATATTTAT
>JAJVSH010000111.1:90496-126132 GCA_021460005.1 Tetramorium alpestre
TTTTTTTTTTTTTATTTTGATATTTTATATGATAAATAATTTGAGATATATTTATTATTATTTTATCGACACGAGATATATTTTCAGTTAATGATAAGATTTAGTGAGAATGAGTTAGATTGTAAATTTTGTGATTTTATTTTTAATACGGACTTGAATTTATTTTCTTGAGAAAAAAAAATATATTAATCTAAATTTGAACATGAGAACATATTGTACAGAATGATACGTAGGAAATAATTTATACGTAATAATATTTTTCTCCACACAGTCCTGCCAGAAACAAATCCATGCAGCCCATCCCCCTGTGGACCAAATAGTAATTGCCGAGATGTAAATGGCCTTGCCGTTTGCACTTGTCTCCCGAATTTTATTGGCAGCCCTCCCAATTGTCGAGCCGAATGCGTTGTGAACAGCCAATGCTCACAGGACCTTGCTTGCGTCAATCAGAAGTGTGTATCACCCTGCCCGGATCCGTGTGGAATAAACACACAATGCAGAGTGATCAGTCATAGTCCCATCTGCGTCTGCAACCTCGGTTATACCGGGGATCCCTTTACAAGATGTTTCCCCGCCCCACGTAAGAACTTGATTTCTCTTATCAGCTTCATTCATTCCTGCCACAGGTTCACGTTCATCGGTTCTCATTCATTCGTTTATTCACGTCAGAAGTTCATAGCCTTCAAGTTCAGCTTTATTCATTCATGCCATAAGTTCATTTTCCATAAGTTTCATCTTTCATAATTCAATCATGGCTTAATATTGAAACTGACTTTGGTATTAGCAATTGATTTATTGCTAATATCGATATCTCTAAAACAAACCGCGAGGTTTATGCCTGTTTTATTATTGAATTTCAGAACCATTAGATTTTCCCGTAGCCCCCAAAGATCCTTGCTTGCCGTCTCCGTGCGGCATGTACGCGGAATGCAGGAATATTGGTGGCACACCATCGTGCTCCTGTTTGCCGACCTACAGAGGATCACCGCCAAATTGTCGCCCTGAATGCCGCGTAAATTCCGAATGCTCGATGAATCTCGCCTGCAGCAATGAGAGATGCCGGGATCCTTGCTTAGGTTCCTGCAGCATCACTTCATTGTGTACAGTCTATAATCACGTACCCGTGTGTACCTGTCCCGATGGATACACCGGCGACCCTTTCAGTAACTGTTATCCCCGACCAACAAGTAAGAGACTCCTCACATCCTAAAGTCATGAAAGCTTTGTTTCGAAGAAAAATTTCGTGAATTATAATGCACGATATTTCTTGACGTTTTTGGAATTTGTTAATTATACGTTATGTTAATATTATTTTGATTTTAGTGAATGCCAAATAACAAGAGAATTTCAACCTTCTCAGATAATTTGAACTTCTAAGAAATTTTGAGAAGACATTTTCAATTTTTTAATTAATTTCTTTTTAAAGTTTGTGTTATCTGGCTTGGCTAAGATTTTGCTATATTTATTTTGTTTTAAAAACAGAAACTAAAATATCCTCAACAATGTAATGTTTCAGACGGTCTTTAAATTTTTTTCGAAGCTTTTGTACATTCTCTCTCTGTAATTATCATTAAGCGTTCACTAGATACTTAAATCAAGAAATATTTAAATACGCGATGCATCTTAGAATACAATGCCTGAAATATTACGCGGAAGAAATTTATGCATTATATTCACGAAATTTTGTTTCGGGCTCTGTCATGATATTCAATTCCTCATCCGCATTCTTTTACAGCAGCACCTGCAGTTATCGACCCCTGTAGTTTGAACCCTTGTGGGCCGAATGCACGATGCAACAATGGCATCTGCATATGTCTATCCGAATACCAGGGTGATCCTTACGTGGGTTGTCGTCCCGAGTGTGTCATGAATACCGATTGCGCCCACAATCGTGCATGCGTGCGCAACAAATGTGTGGATCCCTGCCCAGGCACGTGCGGTCGAAACGCATTGTGCTCTGTATATAATCATGTGCCTATGTGCACCTGCCCGGCCGGAATGACCGGCAATGCCTTCGTTCAATGTTCTGTAATCGAAGGTATAATCAACGCCATCGATTTGTAATTTCTACAAATATTTATGACTAATGATAATCGTAGATTCAGTCTTCTCGATGAGAAGTAAAATCTTGGAAAATATGAATCTCAATTTTTTTATTTCAACAATTTATTGATTTTCTACGATTTTTATCATTATTGACACTACTTGCATAATTTCTTTGAGAACAAAGGGTAAGATCGCTATTATATTGAATGTTAGATACCCCGAAGGGAGACCCCTGCTCACCCTCGCCCTGCGGACCCAACAGTATTTGCCGAGAAAACAACAGACAACCTGTGTGCTCGTGTGTGGCGGGATTCCTTGGCATACCGCCATCATGCAGGCCGGAATGCACTGTCAGTTCCGAGTGTCTTCTAACAGAAGCGTGTAGCAATCAGAAATGCATAAATCCTTGTCTCGGTGCATGCGGAATTCAAGCCACATGCCAAGTGATTAATCATAATCCCATATGTAGCTGCGGAGAACCATTCACCGGAGATCCATTCATTCAATGTGTCCCACGACGTAAGAACAAATATCAATTACAAGGAATCATTAACGTTGATATCTGTTTTAATAATTCCAACGTAGATATGTAGATATAATTTAAATATAAAAAAAATATATTGCTTTCTTCAAACGCATTAAAAATCAGCAATGATTTTACGAACATCAAAATTAAAAATAGTTTTTATACTATTTTACATAATATTTGTTATTACAAATAAGTATAACAAATATTTTATAAAAATTTAAAAAAGTTTTTATTATGAATACTTAGCAGATTTTATCTAACATTTCGAGTAATTCATACATTTTAATCGAATTATAATGTGAATTTTGAGTTTTAAACTCATTTAGTTCTAAACCTTTTTATTCAACATTTTTCCTTTGCATTAGCACGCGAACCTGTTTTGCAAACAAACCCCTGTGTACCATCTCCTTGTGGAGCGAACGCCGAGTGTCGAGTTGTAGGCGATGCTCCCTCTTGTTCGTGTTTAACTGGATTCCTGGGTTTGCCACCGTATTGTAAACCAGAGTGCATTAGCAACAGTGAATGTCCTGCTCACTTAGCGTGTATGAATCAGAAATGTAGGGATCCTTGCGAAGGCTCCTGTGGAGCCAACGCCGAGTGTCGTGTGGTCAGCCACACGCCCATGTGTGTTTGTCCTAGCGACTTCACCGGTGATCCGTTTACACAATGTATAACAAAACCACGTAAGCATCGATTTCATACATACAGAACTGAAATTATGTTAAGTCTATTTAGCAAAACATTTAAAAATGTTTAGTTTTTGATTTCTTTTAATCAATTATAAAATCATATTGAGACTTTCCGATATAACTCGAGCTTATCTTTCTTAATTTTTCTTGAAAAAATTTTCTTGAATTAATTTTTGCAAATTATTTAAAGAAAAAATTTTTTTGAAAAATTGATTAAAAATTGACTGTTTGAGATATTTCTTAGTTCATATTCTATTTTCAGCCACACCAGTCCTATTGTCACCCTGTAAACCATCACCTTGTGGCTTTAATGCCGTTTGTAAGGAACAATTCGGTGCCGGATCCTGTTCTTGCTTACCAGATTATGTCGGTAATCCTTACGAAGGATGTCGACCAGAATGCGTAGTTGATACGGATTGCATATCTATCCTTGCTTGCGTACAATCAAAATGCAGAGACCCATGTCCTGGTGTCTGCGGACAATTTGCTGAATGTCAAGTTATCAATCATCGACCATCTTGCACATGTATTTCCGGTTATAGCGGCAATCCCTTCCAATACTGCACTATAATGCGCGATATCGGTACGATTGCTTTTTTGAATACCGAGAAACTTCAAATTTCTCTTATTGCAATTTTTTTACTTTCTTTTTCTTTTATTTAAAACTTTTTATTTTATTTATATTTGGCAAGATTTACAATATCGTATTATTTATTTTTTTGCTTTAAATTAATTTTTACTCATGTTAATTTAATTCAAGAATGAGTATATAATTATGTTTTAATATTTTGTACGTAAATGAATATTTTAAATCATTTTTCCTTCTGTAATACCAAAAATTTGAAAGATGCATCTATTATTCTAGTTGAAACTCCGAGGGATGTTTGCAATCCATCTCCTTGCGGACCCAACAGCCAATGCCGTGTTAATAATAATCAAGCAGTCTGTTCTTGCCTTGCGAATTTCATCGGTAGTCCACCCGCATGTCGTCCTGAATGCGTGACAAGCTCAGATTGCCCCCTCAATCTTGCTTGTTTAAATCAAAAGTGCCAAGATCCCTGTCCTGGCTCTTGTGGCAGAAATTCGAATTGCAGAGTCATCAAACATAATCCAATTTGTTCCTGTAGGAACGGCTTTACCGGCGATCCATTTACTGTTTGCTTCCCGACACCTGGTACGATTTCTAACTAATATTGTTGGCAAATATATATACGCATGTTATTAGTTCGCAATTATTATCCGAATTAAGATATTTGGATCTTGTTAAAGTGTCTTTATTTAAAATATTAAAAACTATTCTAATTCTATTTGATTAATTTTCTTCGATTTAATAAATGATAATATTTGTTGACGCTATTTGAAAGTTGGCTTAATTTCTAACACAGTGAGAAATAGTATCTTTCGTTTTTAATTGATATTTACAAGAATGTTGTATCGAAATTGAAGTATATATATATATATGCAATCAATTAAATTTTATAATAATTTTATAGCTTTCAAACTGTTTATTATCATAATTACAGTGAGTCCACCCATTGTAAGTGATATTACGAGAGACCCGTGCGTACCGTCACCTTGTGGCTTGTTTTCCGAATGTCGCGATATAGGAGGAGTACCATCGTGTTCTTGTTTATCAACATACAGAGGCAGTCCGCCAAATTGCAAACCAGAATGTACAATTAATGCAGATTGTCCAGCTAATATGGCTTGCATGCAACAAAAATGTAGAGACCCCTGTCCAGGCTCGTGTGGCATTATGGCCGAATGCAGTGTCGTAAATCACGTGCCAATTTGTTCATGTTTGCCCGATTACACTGGCGACCCTTTCATCGGATGTTCCATAAAACCACGTAAGATTTCCCAATGGAAATATGTAATAATAATTTTTTTGCTATCCTCCTAATAGCATACTTGATCCTCTTTTTCGTGAAATTATTGCAGCCGTTGTTGCCCTCCCTAAACCGGATCCATGCACGCCTTCACCTTGCGGATCCAATACGCAATGTAACGGAGGAATTTGCGTTTGCCTAGCAGAATATTTCGGAGATCCTTATAGTGGTTGTCGGCCAGAATGCGTATTGAATAACGATTGTCCAAACACGCAGGCGTGTGGTCGAAATAAATGTGTGGATCCTTGCCCAGGCGTTTGCGGTCAAAATGCTATATGCAATGTATACAACCATGTTCCCATGTGTAGTTGCCCCTCAGGAATGGATGGAAATGCTTTCGTCTTGTGCTCTCCCGTGCCAGGTATTTTTAGCACGTTTTAGCGTAACAACTGATACATCGAAATATCTACGATTTTTTTTAAACCCTCAAATATCCGCATTTTTAGTATATTGAATTTTTTTCTGTAATTAAAATCTTTTCTTGTAGCACCACCCATTAGTAATCCATGTAATCCATCTCCGTGTGGTCCGAACAGTCAATGTCGAGAAAATAATATGCAAGCTGTATGTAGTTGCATAAATGGATTTGTCGGCGCGCCTCCAACTTGCAGACCCGAATGTGTAATTAGCTCAGATTGCCCGAAGAATGAGGCGTGTACCAATCAAAAATGTCGGGACCCTTGTCCGGGAAGTTGCGGGCGCAACACAGACTGCAACGTCATTAATCACAACCCTGTCTGTGTATGCCGTTCTGGGATGATCGGAGATCCGTTTATTAATTGTTTCCCTCTCCGTAAGAAAATTTTTTTTCTAGAATACTTTCAAGTATTATATTTCTCACATATAAACTGTCTTCGCGATTTATTTTATTTTATTACATCGAATACGTGCGCGTATAATATATAGTACCTTGGCTAATTAACGGGTATTACTTTTAAAGCTGAGGAACCATTACCTGTGCTTAATCCCTGTCAACCTTCGCCATGTGGACCAAACGCGCAATGCCAAGTGATTAATGACCAACCTTCTTGCTCATGCTTGCAAGAATTTATCGGATCACCCCCGAACTGCCGGTACGAATGTATCAGCAATAGCGAGTGCTCGAACAAAATGGCCTGCATCAATCAAAAATGTCGCGATCCGTGTATCAACGCATGCGGTATCAATGCTATTTGCAATGTTGTTAGCCACACGCCGATGTGTGCGTGTACTCCTGCTTATACCGGCGATCCGTTTACGCAGTGTTCTCCTCAACAATGTAAGAGAATTTAAAAAAATAGGTCAAATATTTCAAATTTGAATAATTGCTTAGTGAGTCAAATTTGTTTTAGTTTTTTATCTTATTACTTATTTAAAATTTTAATTTCTAGTAATCTATATAAATTTCTCATTTATTTGAAAGAATTACAAAATTAATATTGCGTCATTATTACGAGTTTATAATTTATCAACAAATACGTTTTCTTTTAAGAATATATAATTACTATTTTATTTTTATTTTAGTCGATATACAACCTAGCACATCCACGCCATGTACACCATCTCCATGTGGTGCAAATGCAATATGTAAAGTTCAGCAAAATGCTGGTTCTTGCTCGTGCACGTCCGATTATATCGGCAACCCTTACGAAGGGTGCAGACCCGAGTGTACGCTCAATTCTGATTGTCCGTCCAATCAGGCGTGTATCGGTTTAAAATGCAAAGATCCGTGTCCAGGAACGTGCGGCCAAAACGCTCAGTGCTACGTGATTAATCATGCGCCAACTTGCACTTGCTTCGAGCGGTACACGGGAAATCCATTTATATTCTGCAGTCTTATCGTCGAAGCCCGTAAGAGATCGTTTAAAGCTCGTGTGCGTCTGTCCTAGGAACAATTACGTGACTATAAATATCTAACTTTCTTGCAGCGGTTGTAGCAGATGTCAATCCTTGTCAACCATCCCCTTGCGGACCATACAGTCAATGCAGAGCAAGCAACGGCCAAGCCGTTTGCTCTTGTCTGCCGACTTATATCGGCGCACCGCCCGGTTGTAGACCTGAATGCACAGTTAGCACAGATTGCGCGACGAATCGCGCCTGCGAGAATAACAAGTGTGTTGATCCTTGTCCCAATTCATGCGGTCAGGGCACGACGTGTAGAGTAGTAAACCATAGTCCAATATGCATGTGCAAACCCGGATTTAGCGGTGATCCATTTGTACGCTGTTTATTCGTACCACGTAAGCGGAACAAATCTTATATACATTGAAATTTTTGCTCTAGTTTGTTATTTTTTCATATTAAAAGTCTGTTAATATCTTGCCATCTTTCTTCTAGATTTTGAATTAAAATTTTTATTTTTATTTAAAATTTTTATTATATAAAATTATTATTATATTAAAATAACAAAATTATATCCTTAGAAATGTCATAATTTTATACATATAGAATGTTACAGAGACTGTTCTATTTTTAATTAAAAGATAATCATATTATTAAATTTTGTTTTAAAAACATTTTTTAATAGTTTCGTTTTGAGATTCAGAGATTTTGTTTTAAATTTTAGCTTCGAGCTACTTACCGAGTCTGCCTTCGGATCCTTGCATACCATCTCCATGCGGACCTAACTCACAATGCCGCAATATGAATGGCTACCCATCTTGTTCTTGTATGATTAATTACATTGGTACACCACCAAATTGTCGTCCCGAATGCATTATTCCTGCCAACTGTCCGAGCAATCAGGCTTGCATTCGCGAGAGATGCCAAGATCCCTGTCCAGGTTCTTGCGGTTTAAATGCCGATTGTACTGTTCACAATCACATTCCTATCTGCAGGTGTATAGAAAGTTATACTGGCGATCCGTTTATTGGTTGTCAACCTGTGCCAATTTGTAAGTTATACCGAAATCTCCTTATATTTTGTTGCATTTATATGTCTTATGTATTTATAATTTAGTTTAAATTGGCAATTGTAATAACGTAGATAACGAACCAGTGCAGCCAATTGACCCATGCAGTAACTCACCTTGTGGACCAAATGCTCAATGCAACAATGGCATTTGTACTTGTTTATTTGAATACTTTGGCGACCCATATGTTGGCTGTCGACCAGAATGTGTACTTAGTACAGACTGTTCAACCGACAAGGCTTGCATACGAAACAAATGTGTCGATCCTTGTCCAGGAACTTGTGGACAAAACAGTTTATGTAACGTGATAAATCACACACCGATGTGCAGTTGTCCCCCCGGTACTACTGGAAATTCGTTCATTTCTTGCGACGTAGTGAGAGGTATGATACCCAGAACGAGAAACCTAATTTATGTGTTTGAAAATACGCTAATTGGTATTTGGTCTATCATACGTAGTCCCACCCGTGACAAGACCATGCAGCCCAAATCCTTGCGGTCCAAACAGCATATGTCGAGAATTAAATGGACAAGCCGTGTGCGCTTGTGCGCCAGAGTTCCTTGGATCGCCGCCTCTCTGCCGACCCGAGTGTACTCTTAGTTCAGACTGTCGGCCAAATGAAGCTTGCGCTAATCAGAAATGCAAAGATCCTTGTCCCGGTACATGCGGCATCCAAGCAAGATGCGTAGTCGTCAACCACAATCCTGTTTGCTCGTGCCCCGAGCGCTACACTGGCGATCCGTTCATCAGATGCGATGTTATGAGTAAGACAATTTTGATTCAAAGTGTAATGCGTAAGTCCCGACCACCAGATTAAGATCGAAACATGTTGTCCTGATTTAGAACCAGTACCACCTGTAGTAATAAACCCTTGTCAGCCTTCACCCTGCGGTCCGTACGCTCAGTGCCAGGTCGTTAATGATTTGCCATCCTGCTCGTGTCTGCCCGAGTACAAAGGCTCGCCCCCGTATTGTCGACCCGAATGTATTTCCAATCCCGAGTGCCCCAGCCATCTAAGTTGTGTGCGGCAAAAGTGCAGGGACCCCTGTCCAGGTCTATGTGGGGAGAATGCCGAGTGCCATGTGGTACAACACGTGCCTCATTGCGTCTGTTCTTACGGTCTCGTCGGCGATCCGTACACGCGCTGCTCTGCGATACGTAAGGGATAAAACCCTTTTATATAAAATCACAAAACCAGTCGACCTTATGTTTATGCGACGTTGCTTAACCCGTTTGCCCTTTATATTGTTTTAGCACGCCCAACAGAACTGGAATCACAACCGTCGCCCTGCGCAAACTTTGAATGCGGCGCGAATGCGATATGTAGAGAGCGAGACAGTGTCGCAATTTGTCAGTGTACCTCTAGCTATGTCGGCAATCCGTACTTAGCGTGTCGACCCGAATGCGTCATTAATCCCGACTGTCCATCCAATTTGATGTGCATAAGAAACAAGTGCGCCAATCCCTGCGCCGGCATGTGCGGCCAGAATGCTGAATGCTCGGTTGTCAATCATCAACCGATGTGCACATGTCTCCCCGGATATAGCGGAGATCCCTTCATTACTTGTTTCGTAGATAGTAAGTGTCCTTAATCAAACAGTTTAATGTTTGATTCAATCCACAAAAAATATTTATCCACAAAAAATATATATAAATAGTTATGTATCTTTTTTTCAATCTTCAAATGAATCTTATTGTATAAGTTTATATTAAATTTTATAATGAAGTATTTCATATAATGTTAAAATATTTTTGTTTTTAAAGTTTTTATTTTATTAGAAAGAAAATTTGAAACAAAAATTTTTTGAACTATTTTAGTTTATATAAAAAAATCTATATTTTTTAGAGAAAATAAACTTTACATTTTATATTCTTTTGTATAAATTGATATAACTAGGATATATACATATATATAAATTATTTTAAAAAGATGAGGATATTTTGTATGAGACATAATTACTTTTTGATAATTTTCAAACAATTGAAAATTAACATTGCTTTTAGAAGCAAATTCTTTATGGATGTTTCTATACTTATCTAATGATTTTTACTAATGTATTAAATTTTTCTCAGAAATAATACTAGATGAGAACGTTTGTGCCCCATCACCCTGTGGACCCAACAGCAAATGCAAAGAAGTATCCGGACAGGCTGTCTGTTCATGTCTCCCGACGTACATTGGAACCCCACCTGCATGTAGACCTGAATGTGTCGCTAGTTCAGAGTGTTCCCCGCAATTAGTATGCAAGGACTACAAATGCGTGAACCCCTGCCCAAGCCCATGCGGACTCAATACCAATTGCGTGGTCGTTAATCACAGCCCTATCTGCAGTTGTATGTCCGGTTACAGCGGAGACCCATTCACCATATGCTCGTTAATTCCACGTAAGATCATCATTGAATGCATGAAGAATTATTAACCCAGTTTCTCAACATATACTATCCTATGTCTTTTATGATCGTCATCAACCATAACTCCGAA
The DNA here is from genome assembly GCA_021460005.1 of Tetramorium alpestre. Taxonomy (NCBI): domain Eukaryota; kingdom Metazoa; phylum Arthropoda; class Insecta; order Hymenoptera; family Formicidae; genus Tetramorium; species Tetramorium alpestre. The sequence continues at coordinate 101,023 of JAJVSH010000111.1, forward strand.
TATCTTTCAGCTGTAACACCACCACTAGTACAGAAAGACCCTTGCGTGCCATCCCCGTGCGGTAGTTTCTCCCAATGCAGAAATATTGGTGGCTCTCCCGCGTGTACCTGCTTGGAGAATTACATGGGTCAACCGCCCAATTGCAGACCCGAATGTACCATACATTCAGAATGCCCGAGTGATAGAGCCTGCATCAATATGAAGTGTGTGGATCCATGTCCCGGCTCCTGCGGCACCAATGCCCTATGTTCGGTCATTAATCACATTCCCACATGCAGATGTCCCGAGGGTTACACTGGAAATACGTTTGTCCTTTGCGAGATATTACCAGTGACACGTAAGCGTTACGAGCCATCCAATAATACCCTATTGAAAACACATTATTCGAAATTTTGACATGACTCGAAGGATGATTTGAGTTCGAGCTTGTTAATCCCTATTTCAATTATGTTTTGCAGCGATTCCATCCCCGGTCGAAGATGCCTGCGTCCCATCACCCTGTGGTCCTAATGCACAATGCTTTAATGGTATTTGTACTTGCTTACCGGAGTTCCGAGGAGATCCGAATATAGGTTGCCGACCAGAATGCGTCCTAAACGCGGATTGTCCCCGCGATAGAGCGTGCATACGTAACAAATGCCTGGACCCATGCCCCGGAGCTTGCGCTGTTAACGCGTTATGCACCGTGATCGGTCACGTTCCCATGTGTAGTTGCCCTGGAAATATGACTGGCAATGCATTCAGCCAATGCACACCTTTACAAGGTATATTAGCATCCCATAGCATTGAAGATTGCCCCTATATTCTTGATGTTATAAAAATATGTGAGATAATTGCTCTTTCGTAAATCAATCTCTGGAGCTAAATATCTTATTTTTGTACATTAGATATGCCACCCGCTAATCCATGCGCCCCTTCACCGTGCGGACCAAACAGCGAATGCCGCGTTATAAATAACCAGGCGGTTTGTTCTTGTATAAGAGGATATTTAGGTAGCCCTCCAACCTGCAGACCCGAGTGCATAGTCAGCACAGATTGCCCCCAGAATGAGGCTTGTAGTAATCAGAAGTGTACGAACCCTTGTCCTGGAAGTTGTGGGTTAGGCGCATCCTGTCAAGTAGTGAATCATAATCCAATTTGCACTTGTCCACCCTCTCAAACGGGCGATCCTTTTGTTAGATGTTATTTACAACCACGTAAGTATCGTTTGCTACGTTCACATATTCATGACCAACGCGATCCAAAGAAAGTTTTAAGAAAATTTTTATTTCTTTTTTGTACATGGAACTTTACCCTTTTAGAAGAAGCACCTACGTTACCTCCTACGCCATGCAGACCAAACCCGTGCGGCCCCAATTCACAATGCCAACCGCGCGGCGACGAGTCTGTGTGCACATGTTTACCCGATTTCATAGGCAGTCCGCCTAATTGCAGAGCGGAGTGCATCAGTAATAGCGAATGTTCTAATCATTTAGCCTGCATTAATAAGAAATGTCAAGATCCATGTGTAGGCTCCTGCGGTGCGAACGCTAATTGTCACGTTGTCAGTCACACCCCGATGTGTTCTTGTGTGAACGGTTACACCGGTGACCCATTCACACAATGCATCTTGAGAGAACGTAAGTACCGTTCAGGAATTAAAACTGATATAATTTCGGTGACCTACTGAATGTACTTGATGCTATAGATACAGGAAAGTGCATCTTACAGTAAAATTATTACGTATCACGAATAAATCTTATTAAATAACAATCCTTCCTATATCCATTTTATTGAAATGAAAAATCATCGTAATTATATTGATTTTGATATTGATATCTGATTTATACAAGGACATTCGTATCTTTCATCATAAATTCCATGTTCACTGATGTCATCTTTTAGCCACACCATTACCTGCACTTGTTGATCCTTGTACGCCTTCTCCTTGCGGCTCCAATGCAATATGCAAGGAATTCAACGGTGCCGGTTCGTGTACGTGCTTGCCGAATTACACCGGCAATCCATACGAAGGATGTAGGCCGGAGTGTATCTTAAATTCGGATTGCCCCGCCAATCTGGCTTGTATAAATACGAAATGTAGAGACCCGTGCCCGGGCTCATGCGGGCGCAATGCGTTATGTCAGGTGGTCAATCATTTGCCGATGTGCAACTGTTACCCTAGATACACCGGCGACGCCTTCTCATATTGCACTCCGGTAGAAATAGGTACGATTACACTGAGTTAAAATATATTATCGTTTGTCATAATTGTTAAATTAATAGCGAAATGCAATCGTGGTTGATTTGTGAAACAATGCAATTTTTAGAAGCAGATAGTGCCGTCAGTAATCCTTGTCAACCATCGCCATGTGGACCTAATAGCTTATGTCGTGTTGTGGATAGTACGAGTGTCTGCAGTTGCTTACCCGATTTCCAATGGGTGGCCAGCCCACCAAACTGTCGCCCTGAATGCACTGTTAGTGCCGAATGCGCCTTTAATCTGGCGTGCATTTCGCATAAATGTAGCGATCCTTGTCGTACATTGTGCGGTTCTAATGCGAGATGCGAAACGATCAATCATAATCCTATTTGCTCGTGCCCACCTAGTTTTACCGGTGATCCATTTGTTGCCTGCTTTGAAATGCCACGTAAGAATCATTGAAAATCTCGTAAATTGAAATCGTAAAGAGAAATAAGTCAATAATTAAAAGAATTAAGAGATATTTTCTCAAATTTCAAATATTTTCTTCAGAAAATTTTTCTTCCTTATGTGCTCTTTTTGTTTTGAAATAAAACAAATTTTAAAAAATATTAATTATTTTTTCTCGTTTAGATGAAATATCTAATTTATTTTTCTATTATTTTCATTAAAAACCATATTAAAATCTTATCAAAAATAAAATTCAAGACAAAAACCACATAACAAATATATTTGTATGCCCATAGCTAAAGTTGAAGAACCTCGTCCACTCGTGAATCCTTGCGCACCTTCACCTTGCGGACCTTATTCGGAATGCCGTGACATTAACGGTCAAGCATCTTGCGCTTGTTTGTCAACATATATAGGAACACCACCCAATTGCAGGCCCGAATGTTCAGTTAATCCAGAATGCCCGACTAATCAGGCGTGTATACAGAGAAAGTGTCGAAATCCTTGCGATGGAGTATGTGGAGTAGGAGCAATTTGTAATGTCATTCGTCACACACCTACATGTTCTTGTCCCAACGGGTTTACTGGGGATCCATTTATAGTGTGTAGACCAATACCTGAGGAAGGTAAGAAGAATACTTGTGATGTTATTTATTGAAATAGATCTGAGAATATCTTTATTGTATTTAGAATATAGAAAATATTTCAAATTTAGCTTCATCATAAACTGAATATGAAATTCATTCCTCAGAAATATCACTCAAACCGACGGATCCATGCTTAAGTTGCGGCGCGAATACGCAATGCTTTAACGGTATATGCAGTTGCCTTCCCGAATATCAAGGAAATCCAAACCTTGGATGCCGTCCTGAATGTATTTTGAATTCGGATTGTTTGAGAAACCAGGCTTGCATTAAGAACAAGTGTCGAGATCCATGCGGTCTTGGAATTTGCGGCATTAATGCCGTGTGTTCTGTTATCAATCATGTACCAGTTTGCACTTGTGCGCAGGGAATGTCTGGCAACGCGTTCATGCAATGCTCCCCACTAAATGGTATTCACCCGAGCGATCAATTTCAGATTGTGTTATAGATGATTGGTATTGTAATTCCTTCTGTAATCGTATTTTTTTTTTACATTTAAACAGACATAATACCAAAAGACCCATGTAACCCGACACCCTGTGGACCGAACAGTCAGTGTCGAAGGATAAAGGAACAAGCTGTCTGCTCGTGTCTCCCTGGATTCTTGGACGCGCCACCTAATTGCCGAGCTGAATGCACTATTAGTTCCGATTGTCTCGCTAATATGGCTTGCAATAATCAAAAATGCATAGATCCCTGTCCTGGAACTTGCGGTATCAGAGCCCAATGTACCGTAGTTAATCACAACCCGATTTGTTCTTGTCTCTCTGACTTGACCGGCGACCCCTTCACTCAGTGTATTCCAAGACGTGAGTAAAAAGCAGTAGTTAACCAACCGCATTAAACATCAGAACATTTACTATTTATTTTTCCAACAGCGGCGGAACCTCCAACGCCCATTAATCCTTGCGTTCCATCTCCGTGTGGACTTAACAGCAAATGTGAAGTTGTAAATAATGCATATTCATGCTCTTGCTTGCCAGAGTTTGTTGGCAACCCACCGAATTGTAGACCCGAATGCATTAGCAATAGCGAGTGTTCCACGCAATTAGCGTGCATTAATCAGAAATGTCGCGATCCATGTCCCGGTTCCTGTGGTATTAATTCTGATTGTCGAGTAATAAGTCACACGCCTATGTGCGTATGTCTTACCGGATTCGAAGGAGATCCATTTGTATTATGCAACCCCAAACAAAGTAAGTGCAGTAATCGTGTAATAATGTCTAAAGTGCCTTAGAATCACAGAATGTATTTCTAATAACATTATGATAAATTTTTAATTTTCAATATTAAATAATGATTAAATTAAATTCTTGTTAAGATTAAATTTACAATAATTGAAATTAAATTAAAAATAAAATACACATTATCTATGTATTTATTTATGCTGTTATTTATATATTATTTTTATATTATTTTATTGCAATATTTCATATACATAACTTATATATTTAGTATTATTATGGTTATTTATTATATCTTTAATGCTGATGATTTAAAATCAAAGTCTCGCTGTTAGCAATTAATATATAATATTAATATATATAATATATATATATATTATATATATATATATATATATATATATATAATATTATATATAATTTTACTAAAATTTTATTTTGATTATAATGATTAAATTTATTATTATAATGATTGACCGTGTATCTGACACGATTCCCTGACACAATATTTGTTACATTGAAGATGATTTACAAGAACAATTGCTTTAAGAAATAAAAAATGAATTTAATATTTTTTTTATAGACGATATTATAAATGCTGTAAAACCAACACCTTGTGTTCCATCGCCGTGCGGTTTTAATGCGGTGTGCCGCGAATCGAATGGTGTCGGTTCTTGCACATGTCTACAGGATTATACAGGCAATCCATATGATGGTTGTCGACCCGAGTGCACGATAAACTCCGATTGTACCGCAGATCGAGCGTGCGTCGGATCGAAATGTCAGAATCCTTGTCCAGGTTTCTGCGGGTATAATGCGATTTGCCAAGTAATAAATCATGCGCCGTTGTGCACATGTCAACCTGGATACAGCGGCAATCCGTTTATCTCTTGTAATAGAATTGTGCAAGATACGAGTAAGTTAAATTCTTAGGAGACACGTAATTTAATTTAATCCAACAATTAATTCATTTATCAGAATATTTAAAAAATTTTTAAGTTAGTTACTATACAACTAACTGTAAAGTAAATTTTATATATGATTCAGTGTAAGTCATAAATCAATAATTTTTAACAGTTTTGCGCACTTAGTTATTTTTCAGTCATCTCAAGAATTCTCGCAACTTTACGAAATTTAACTTGAAGTTTTTTTTTTAGCGTTAGAACGTAATCCATGCAGTTCTTCTCCCTGTGGACTTAATAGTCAGTGCCGCGAATTAAACGGTCAAGCGATATGTTCTTGCTTACCCACATTTATTGGAACCCCACCGAATTGTCGCGCGGAGTGCACTGTTAGCTCTGACTGTTCCGTAAATCGTGCGTGCAAGAACCGCAAATGTGTTGATCCATGCCCCGGAATCTGTGGCATCAACGCGAGATGCGAAGTGATTAATCATAGCCCAATTTGCAGTTGTAATCAAGGTTTTACCGGTGATCCTTTCGTAACATGCTTCCAAACGCGTAAGTACGCTGTAAAATACAAATCCCTTTAACATGTCGTTGCATAATTGCTCTACATAATTTTATTTTTGAATTAAAATATTTTACTAAAACGCTCTTTTCTGAAAGATAATATTAAATAGAAGTTATTCGTTTACAGAGATAGGTGAAGATACCCCTCAGATGCCAGAAAATCCGTGCATTCCATCTCCCTGCGGTCCATTTGCCACTTGTCGCGATAGCGGCTACGCGGGCGTGCCGACGTGTACATGTCTGGAAAATTACATTGGTAGCCCTCCGAATTGCCGACCAGAATGTACTGTAGATTCTGAGTGTAGCAGTAATCAAGCCTGTTTGAGACAAAAATGCAGAGACCCATGCCCAGGCTCGTGTGGTATTGGTGCCCAATGTCTCGTTGTTAACCACATGGCCGTCTGTCTTTGTCCGAAGGGTTACACCGGGGATGCGTTTGCCAATTGTTTCCCAGAACCTCCTCGTAAGCATTTCTTCCTCGTTATTTTGTAATACATCACCCACATAATCGATAAGAGAAAATGAGAAATTGATTTAAGTTTTCTAAATTAATTCCTTAATAAGAATTTCTAAATAAATTATAGATATAAAAATACATTGAGCAAATTAAAGTCGGTTATAAATTTATTTATTATTTATTTATTAATAAATGAATATGATTGGATATTTCTGCTTTTACTGATAGTGATTATTACAAAATAATAATACATTAAGATATTTTAAAATGTGAAACTGAAATTATTATGTTCTGTAATTTCGTAAGCCTTTTAACTTATGAGCAAAAACATTTATTCAAGATGAATAATGACATTTGCAGCTGCACCTACGCCACAAGATCCTTGTAATCCATCTCCGTGCGGAGTCAATGCGATATGTCGCGACGGCATCTGTACTTGTCAATCCGAGTATCGCGGTGATCCTTACGTCGCATGTCGACCCGAATGCGTACAAAATCCAGACTGTCCATTAGACAAAGCATGCGTTCGTAATAAGTGCCTCGACCCGTGCACTGGAGTTTGCGGACAAAATGCAAAGTGCACAGTCATAAATCACACCCCAATGTGCGCCTGCCCAGATGGAATGTCCGGCAATGCGTTTGCGATGTGTTATCCTATCATTCAAGGTAAAATTTATTGACAATCGTGTGTTATTTGCACAATAGAAACAGTTATTAACTAGAGATTCCTGTGTAAAAGCCATTCTGTCACAAAGTAAGTTTATCTGTCCAAATATGGGAAGAAAATGGTTTCGTTAATAATTACTTTTGCAGATCAAACTGTTAAGAACCCATGTAGCCCGTCGCCCTGTGGTCCGAACAGTCGATGTCAGAGCTTTAATAATCAAGCAGTATGTACGTGTATACCTGGATTCATAGGAAATCCGCCAGCCTGTCGACCCGAGTGCATAGTTAATACTGATTGCGCGTTGAATGAGGCTTGCATCAATATGAAATGCGGCAATCCATGCTTGGGTGCGTGCGGTATATCCGCTCGTTGCCAAGTGTTGAACCATAATCCAATTTGTATCTGTCCTCCTGTATTCACCGGCGATCCATTCATACGTTGCATACCAAGACGTAGGTTTCTCTGATTACTATAAACATTGATAGACATATATTTATGTCGAGTATATAACAATTTGAATCTTTTTATCTTAAAGCGGAGGATGTTCCAAAACCGATAAATCCATGCCAACCGTCACCTTGTGGCCCTAACTCTCAATGCCAATTTATCAATGATACGCCGTCGTGCTCTTGCATGGCAGAGTTCATTGGGACACCGCCAAACTGTAGACCGGAGTGCATTAGTAACAGCGAATGTCCAAGTCAAATGGCGTGTATTAATCGCAAATGTAGAGATCCATGTCCTGGATCTTGTCACCCTCTGGCTAATTGTTTTGTCGTTAATCATGTGCCCACTTGTACGTGTCGCGTCGGTTACACAGGCGATCCATTTGTTCAATGCACGATCATGCCTAGTAAGTTTATAGATTTGACTTCTGAATGTCTTACTTTATAAATGCTTTGTTTATCGAAATATTCATTGCTATCGATAATTTTTGGTAATGTTATATTTCGATTATTAATCACGTAATATCGCGATTATAAAATTAATAGAGTTCTATTGATTGTGAATGTGTTAATCTGAAATTGATGTTATGAATAGGATAAAGCTATGATTCTTTTAGGCGAACCACCAGCACCGAAACAACCTTGTCAACCATCCCCTTGTGGAACAAACGCTGTATGTAGAGAACAAAACGGTGTTGGTTCTTGCACATGCTTGTCTGAATATGTTGGAAATCCCTATGAAGGATGCCGTCCCGAATGTACCATTTCGTCAGACTGTCCCGCGCATTTAGCTTGTATCGGATCAAAATGTCAAAATCCATGCCCCGGTTCATGCGGTACCAATACCAATTGCCAAGTTGTCAACAATGTTCCCGTTTGCACTTGTATTCCTGGTTACACCGGCAATCCGTATATAAACTGCATTTATCAGATTCTCAGCAGTAAGTAACATTACAGCGTAAGAGAGAAATTAAATAGAGTATAGATAAAAAAAGTAATAAGAAATTTCTTAAGTAACGCTTTAAATACGACATTATTGTAGTTTCCGATGAGAAGCGTGAACCATGCAAGCCTTCCCCTTGTGGCCCCAACAGTCAATGCGCCGATAATAACGGTCAAGCCATTTGCTCCTGCTTGCCCCAGTTTATCGGAACTCCGCCAAATTGTAGACCGGAATGCTTAGTAAATTCGGAATGTGGATCGAACCGAGCATGTGTAAATCAAAAATGTGTAGATCCTTGTATCGGCACTTGTGGTCGTGATGCTCAATGTAAAGTCATACATCACAGTCCCATTTGTATCTGCGCAAGCGGCTTTACGGGCGATCCGTTCATCTACTGCTTTGCAGCACCAAGTATGATGTCTTATTTTATAAAAATTTAAAATTCGTTAGAATGAACGATTAACGTTATCGGTTTCTGATTGAATTTTTTACATATATGAAGACTATCAGTATAATCTTTTCATAGTTCCAAAACCAGAAGACAACTATCCGAAGGATCCATGCTTGCCCTCACCTTGTGGCGTCAATGCCCTATGCAGAGCCATTGGTGATGCACCAGCGTGCAGTTGCATGCAGAATTACATAGGTGTTCCACCTAATTGCCGACCCGAGTGTTCGATAAATTCAGATTGTCCGGCTAATAGAGCTTGCATCAGAGAAAAATGTAGAGATCCTTGTCCAGGATCATGTGGCCTCTTGGCGCGCTGTTCGGTGATTAATCATACGCCAGCTTGCACATGTCCTGAAGGATATACCGGCGATCCCTTCGTCAGTTGCAACGTTTTACCTCAGATACCTCGTAAGAACTTAAGAATTTCCGTCATATTATTGTAATGTTACTTATTATTCTAAATTGCTACAATTTGACCTGTGCGTATTTCAGTACCTCCCCCAGATCAATGCAATCCGTCACCGTGCGGTCAGAATGCTCAATGCAACAACGGAATTTGCACATGCATACCCGAATACTTTGGAGACCCGTATGCCGGTTGTCGACCGGAATGTGTGATTAACACCGATTGTCCCCGTGATAGGGCATGCATGCTCCACAAATGTCGCGATCCATGTGTCGGAACATGCGGTTTTAACGCGGAATGCATTGTTGTTAATCATTTGCCCATGTGTAGTTGTCCGAGAAATATGACCGGTAACGCATTTGTTTCGTGTACACCCCTTCAAGGTATCGTATGACTTTTGAGTACGAAAATATTCGCTTCGAGAATATGTCTCAATATAAACATGAAATAATTATCGTTAAACAGATTCGACCATTGTGAATGAGCCATGCAATCCATCCCCATGCGGTCCGAATAGCCACTGCCGTGCGTCAAATGGCCAAGCGATTTGCGCGTGTATCGCTGGATTTAGAGGCGCCCCACCATCCTGTAGACCAGAATGTCTCATAAGTGCCGATTGCGCTCGCAACAGAGCTTGCAGCAATCAAAAGTGCATCGATCCGTGTCTCGGTGCATGTGGATTAATCGCGCAATGTACCGTCGTAAATCACAATCCCATCTGCAGCTGCCCGCCTTTGTATACGGGAGATCCATTTGTTCAATGCGTTCGGCAACGTAAGAATTTTATGCACATAACTGGAAATTTAATCAATTTATATCATGCGCCAAAACACAAGCGTAATACTTTGTAAATTGCAGCGGAAGAACCACAGCCACCGATAGATCCCTGTCAACCCTCACCTTGTGGCCCGAACGCGATATGTCGAGTCCTTAATGGCGCCCCGTCGTGCTCATGCTTACCTCAGTTTATTGGCACTCCGCCTAGATGTAGACCAGAGTGTATCAGTAACAGCGAATGTCCTAGTCAACAAGCTTGCATTAATCAGAAATGCCGTGATCCTTGTCCGGGATCATGCGGTAGGAATGCTGAATGTAGAACCGTCAGTCATACCCCGATGTGTATTTGTGCCAGTGACTTTACCGGTGATCCATTCATCCAGTGTAATCCCCGACCGAGTAAGTTTCGAAAAAATGTAGCAATCATCACGAAAAATATGTTGGATTTTTATCATCAATTACATGACATCATTGTTGAACAATCTATGGCCTCTATTCTAGTTGATACACCACTTGTTCCACTAAATCCGTGCCAGCCGTCACCATGTGGCGCGAATGCTATGTGCCGTGAAATTTCTGGTTCGGCCTCCTGCACTTGCTTGCCCGATTTCTACGGAAATCCGTACGAGGGTTGTAGACCTGAATGCGTAATTAATTCCGACTGTACATCCAATCGAGCTTGCATAAGGAATAGATGTCAAGACCCTTGCCCAGGAACATGTGGTGTCAATGCGATTTGCGAAGTCATCAATCACATACCGGCGTGTAGCTGTCAACCAAGTTATACCGGAGATCCATTCAGATACTGCGAGTCTATGCGAGAAACTCGTAAGTGGAGCAAATTCAAGCACCTGCCTGTCGTTATTAATTGTTTACGGAAACGCATCATCTCACTTTTTGATCGCTCTCGTATATATAGCTCCGATGCCTGTAGGCGACCCTTGTCAGTCGTCTCCGTGCGGTCCAAATAGTCGATGCCTCAATGTAAACGGAAAAGCCAGCTGTTCATGCCTGCCCACCTACCAAGGAACTCCTCCCGACTGCAGACCCGAGTGTGTCGTTAGCACAGAATGCCCTATGAATCGCGCGTGTGTCAATCAGAAATGCATCGATCCGTGTCCAGGTGTGTGCGGTATCAATGCCAAGTGCGACGCTCTGTCCCACAGTCCATTCTGCAGTTGCGGACCCGGTCAGATTGGAGATCCCTTCGTCAAGTGTTTTGACATGCCCTGTAAGTCTCGGAAGAAGTCCACCGCTCGAACATCGCGTTGCTGAAAACGTCCTGCGTACAGAAAATGTTATTAAATTTTATTCCAGTAATGCCTGCACCACCGCTACAAATAAATCCCTGCGTCCCATCGCCCTGCGGCCCGTTCTCCACGTGTCAAGACAGAGGAGGATATCCATCTTGCACGTGCATGTCTAATTACATTGGATCACCACCTTACTGTCGCGCCGAATGTTCAATTAACTCTGATTGCACCAGCAATAAAGCTTGCATCAGAGAAAAATGCAGAGACCCCTGTCCTGGATCCTGTGGTTTTAATGCCTTGTGTTCTGTAATCAATCATACTCCGGCTTGCACGTGCCCCGATGGATACACGGGTGATCCCTTCAACAATTGTTACTTGGCGCCCATGCGTAAGAATTTTCCTCAAATTATTGCCCATATATCTGTTGTATTTTTTTAATGTAAACTTCATAGAACAAAACAATAATCATTAAATTCACACTTGCATCTACAGAAGTTCCTACAGTAACGTCAGACCCATGTAACCCGTCGCCATGTGGGCTCAATGCAGACTGTCGTAACGGACGCTGCACTTGCATACCTGAATATCGTGGCGATCCGTATCGAGAATGTCGACCGGAATGCGTGCAGAATTCCGATTGTCCGTTTAATAGAGCTTGCGCGAATAACAAATGCGTGGATCCCTGCGTCGGAATTTGTGGTCAGAATGCAGAATGCGCGGTTATCAATCATGTATCCACCTGTAGCTGTGTCAAGGATTACGAAGGCGATCCGTTCACTCTTTGTAGACGCGTGCAACGTGAGTCTCTCTTCCTTTTGTTTACTCCCTGAGAGAATCTTGTGAATTGAAGAAAAACCCACTAATTTAATCACCTTACGTCTCAATAGCACGCGTTAAACCTTGCGAGCCCTCCCCCTGCGGACCCAACAGCGTTTGCCGTGAATTCGGCGAGCAAGCCTCCTGTTCTTGCCTACCTGGTTACTTCGGAATCCCGCCAAGCTGCAGACCTGAATGTCTTGTTAGCACCGATTGCGAGCAGAGCAAGGCTTGCGTGAACATGAGATGCCTCAATCCCTGTGAAAATGCTTGTGGCCAGAATGCGCTATGTGTTGTGCGAAATCACAATCCAATTTGCAGGTGTCCCGTTCAGCATTCCGGTGACCCGTTCATCAACTGTTTCCCCATAAGTAAGTAACCGCCCAAAGTGTTCCAAACACAAACATCTAAAAGTCATTGTATAGGTATCTAAAATTTGACGTCTCGATCTGTGAGAGATGCGAGTGCGTCTTTTGGATGTCCCTTTGATGGCTCTTCGATTGTGTTTGTTGCATTTGAAATCTTTTGAAGTCTTTTCCTTAACTTTAAAACAAATAATGAATTTCTTTTTTTCATCGCCAGCGATACCGGACGTAGAACCCACCAGGGACCCATGTTACCCCTCACCGTGTGGATTGAACTCGCAGTGCACGGTATCCGCCGATAATACACCCTCCTGCTCCTGTTTGCCCACCTTCATAGGATCTCCACCCAATTGTAGACCCGAATGCCATGTAAACAGCGAATGCCCCACCAATCGAGCATGTATTAAGCAGAAATGTACCGACCCGTGCGTTGGATTATGCGGATTCAATGCACTGTGCCAAGTCACTTTGCACCAAGCCCGATGCACCTGTCCCGAATCATACACTGGAGACCCATTCACAGTTTGCTCTGAGATACTATGTAAGAAAATCCCCACTATCTTTACCCGTATCAATTGATCTGATGGATATTACTCTGGTATCTTGTTCCATCAGCATTTTGATCTCTAAAACTTGATCTCTCGATCTTGTAAATATCATTATTGTACATAACTGATGTATTTAAAAGAACTGCACGTCAGTTTCTTTGTCACATATGTATCTTGCATCATTTTTCAAATACTATACTCAACTATCCGATATGCGCAAAATATCTTTTTAAATATATGTATGTATTATATACATGTTGCACTTTTACATGTATAAAGGACATGTACGATGCATGCAACAGACATGTACATTTATTTACTTTAATTCTTATGTGCAAATATCTCTATATTTCTGGAGAAATTTTACTTTATAATGTATATTATAATATACACTGTGCATGCAAGAACTTTAAATCGTAGCTATGAATATGAAATTAATTATGTATTTTCTGCTGTCATTTTAGCGACTCCAACACCGTCAGTACCGTCTAGACCGTGTAGCCCTTCACCGTGTGGAATAAACGCGTATTGCCACGAGAGATTCGACACGGCCATTTGCGAGTGCGTACCAAACTACAGAGGCAATCCATACCAAGGCTGTCAACCCGAATGCCTCGTGAATACCGATTGTCCAAAATCGCAGGCGTGCATAAAGACGAGATGTCAAGATCCTTGCCCTGGTACTTGCGGCGTTGGTGCGATCTGCACTGTGTCCAATCACGTTCCTATTTGCTCGTGTCCATTGCCGACGATCGGAGATGCTTTTACACTTTGCCAAGTCCCCGTTGAAGGTAACTTTACTATTCATATTTCTAATTACATCATTATTTAATTATCTAATTCTTTTAAATTGAAAAGAAAAAAGATTGAAGATTTCGAGCATGAAAAGTTAAACGAAGTTGCATCTCTTAAGTTTCCTTTCTTTCTCCTTGCGATGGACGCTACTAATTGCCACGCTTATTTTTGTTTTTATTTAGATACTAAAGAAATGGATCCATGCTATCCATCACCATGCGGTCCGAATACTGTCTGTGAGAAAATTGGCAATACTGCAGTTTGTAAATGTTTGCCTGGGCTGCAAGGTGTTCCAACAAGTGTAACTGGTTGTCATCCGGAATGCGTTCTCAGTTCAGATTGTCCAGGCGACAAAGCTTGCATACAGAGTAAATGCAAAGATCCCTGCTCACAGAATGTTTGCGGCAGCAAGGCAGTGTGCAAGACAATCAATCATAGCCCACTTTGCAGTTGCCCGTCTCCATTGATTGGCAATCCTTTCGAGGAGTGTTATACAAAGATCGGTAAATATAAAAAAAATTAAATTTGATATAAAATATATTGTCGGATTATTTCCGCTGTTTTCCGTTGTATTAAAACACGCGTTTTTCTATTTTAGAAACCAATCCTTGCAGTCCATCGCCTTGCAATTATAACGGCGAGTGTAGAGTGAGAAATGGTGTCGCGATTTGCATCTATCCTGAGTGTGTTATCAATTCAGACTGTCCGCGTGATAAAGCTTGCTTCTCACAAAAATGCAGAGATCCCTGCATCGGCGCGTGCGGCATCAATTCTATCTGCCAGACCGTTAATCACAAACCAATTTGTTCCTGCCCGGTTGGATTTACAGGCAATGCGCGAGTGCAGTGCACAATTCCAGCCCTTGAAGGTAATATCTATATATATATAGAATATACTAACGTCTAATATTTTTTAAATAGATTTTTTAAATTTTGATATGCAATATTAATATTAATTTTTATATATATTTTATATTTTATAATTTTATAATTTTTATATATATTATATGTAAAATTTGCAATATTAATTTATTAATTTTAACTAAAAAGATTTTTTTTAATCATTTATTTTATTTTCTTAAGTACATATATGTATATATTATTTTACAAATGTACAAGATATATGTATGTGATATTTAAAATATTGATATTAATATTTAAAACATTTTGTCTAATAAATTCTAAAAAATTAATTTATTTTGTCTAAAGTATTAATATATCGGAAATAATTCATTTGAGAGTTAAATTTATTATGAAATATGTTTTTTTTTTATTATGTGCGATAAAATTTTAAATGTATCTTTGCAGAACCAGTCCCAGAATGCACACAAAATTCTGAGTGTTCAAACGACAAAACTTGTTTCAATCAAAAGTGCGTTGACCCGTGTACTCTCGATTCTTGTGGCTTTAATAGTCGCTGCCATGTACAAATGCACAGAGCCATATGTGTCTGCAATGATGGTTACACCGGATATCCTCAACAATATTGCCATCAACGTACGTTAAACAAACATACATTTAATCAACATATCTTTTTTTGTTGTTACACAACATCAACTTTATTAATATTTTCTTTTACAGTCGGTTGTCGTAGCGACAGCGAATGCTCATTGGTTCAGTCTTGTATTAACAACGAGTGTGTTGATACCTGCCTGATTACGCAATGCGGTATTAACGCATTATGTACCGCTGATGGATACCATAAGACTCGATGCTATTGTCCTGATGGATATACGGGTAATCCTTACGAAGCATGTGAAAGACCCGAGTGCACCAGCGACAGCGATTGTGCTCCGTCTTTGGCCTGCCGCAATTTGAGATGCGTTAATCCTTGCAATTGTCCACCACCGGCATTGTGCAATGTCGTCAATCATCGGCCGATATGTAAATGTCCACCTGGTTATGTGGGTAATCCTTATACTTCATGTCTCATGGGTAAGAATCCATCGTATAAAGTTTATATAAAAGTTTATATAAAAGTTTTTAAAGTATATTAAATTAAGAGAAGTAATATTTTTTTCTATAAAATGAAAAACAAAAACATAAAACATTATATTGTTAAATTATATTTAATATAAAATCGAGAAATATTTAATAAATAATAATTTAGATTATTATTGCTGCTGCCTACGAAAATTGTTGAAATAACTAATAATTATAATTTGATAATACTTTAATATTTATTACAATTCTACATTGCAGATTTATTAGAACCAGAGACCGAATGTCAAGTCGACGCTGACTGTCCCAGCAAATTGGCATGTTTCAGTGGTATTTGCAAAGATCCATGCGCAGAAACGAAACCATGTATTGTTAGTGCCAAATGTAGCGTTGTAGATACTTTACCGATGAGAACAATGATCTGCGAATGCCTGCCGAACTTTGCTGGCGATGCCACTATTGCTTGCGTGCCAGGTATATCTTTATCCAAATAAATAAATAAATAAATATATATATACTATTATATTTAAATAAAATAAAATAAATTACTTTTTCTTTTGAAATATAAATAAAAATTTTCAAATAAAATTGATTCAATTAACTTGATACAAAAATATTGAATGGTAACTGAAATGCGAATATTTGATGTATTTGCAGTGGACAAACAAGTCGCAGCGATATGCGAGAGTAATTCGCAATGTACATCAGACATGGCCTGCCTAAATCGTCGATGCATCAATCCGTGCACCGTTAATCCATGTGCAGCAAATGCAGAGTGTCATATTGAAAATCACCATCGTATATGTCAGTGTCCCCACGGATACGCCGGCGATCCGTTTATAAATTGCTATGAAGGTACCGTATCGCATATTTTCTTTTTCATTTCTCAATATAGGCGATCTTTTACATCTCTGTCTTTTACCTCTACAGAAAATATAGTTCTTCCGGAATGCAGATTAAATACCGAATGTCCATCTGACAAAGCGTGCATAAATCAACTGTGCCAAGATCCATGCTCCAGCAATCACTGTGGGCTAAACGCGGAATGCATCACAATCAATCATCATCCTTCTTGCCACTGCCAACACGGTTTAGCCGGTGATCCGCAAGCTCAATGCTTCAGACGTAAGTTTTTTTATAGATTTCTCATTTTTAAAAATTGTCATCTTTATGAAAAATGTATATATAAATCTTGAGATAAGATAATTAAGATAATTAACTTCACTATTACTGATTGTATGTGACTTAACATAATTATTTTCTTTGGCTTTTTTAAACAACAATAAATCTGATGCATTTTAATGGCAAAATTAAAAATTTTAAATATATTCAAGACTAATTTAAAAGCTTCTTATTTGAATACATTGTATTCATTCGTTAACTTTCTCTTTTTTCTTTAGCGGAATGTAAAACAGACAACGATTGTCCTTACGACAAGACCTGTCGGAATGACAATTGCGTCACTCCATGTCTCATCGGTGATGTCGTGTGCGGTCGGGGTGCGGAATGCAGAGCGGTGTCGCATAGAGCTCAATGCATCTGCCCGCAAGGTACTCAAGGCGATCCACGCGTTGCGTGCATTTCTGCGATCTGCCATTATAACGAAGATTGCGCCGATCACGAGGCCTGCGATAGACTGAACAGAGTCTGCAGACCGGTTTGCGACGACGATGCCTGTGACGAAAGTGCAATTTGTATCGCGCGCGATCATCAGCCGAAGTGCACATGTCCTCCGGGTACTGTCGGAAATCCATATATAACATGTATTGGTATGTTGATTTTTAAAATGTTATTTTATTGTTAATTTCATGGAAAAAGAATTGATTTTAAATTGAGCGACAAAAAAGATGGTTTAAATATAAATTTGTATGATTTTTAGGTGAACCTTCCATTGAGCCGGAATGTACGCAGGACAGCGAATGCGCGTTGAATCTCGCTTGTGTTAACACCAAATGTCAAGATCCATGCCTGTCTGGTGCCGGTATGTGCACCAGTGAACAAGAGTGCAAAGTCCTGAACACGATACCGCTTCGTACGATGATCTGCTTGTGTCCACCGAACACGATCACCGATGTGAACGGCCAGTGCAAGCAGATTGGTACGTGTCAATCTTATAAATTACATTAGTAACGTAATAATATTTCATATATTGTTAGTCAGTATCCTTTTTAACTATATGAATGTGTTTGCAGTGTTGGGCGACGTACAATGTCATCTGGATCAAGATTGCGCAAACCACGAGACATGTCTGGACGGAAAATGCGTAGATGCCTGTTTGACCACCCAGTGCGGTTTTAACGCGCAATGTAAATCCACGTCTCACACTGGTATCTGCTTCTGTTCTCAAGACTTCACTGGCAACGCTTACATAGAATGCATAAGAGGTAAATGCGAAAATTTAAATCATAAGTTAAAGCTTTTAAGTTAAAGCTTTAACTTAAAAACTTTAAGTTAAAGTTTTTTACAATTATTACTGTCTTTCGTCTCCTAGGATATATATGTCACTAATTCTATAATTTCTTTTGCAGTTCCAGTCGCTTCATTGCCAGGACCTCGACCAGAATGCTATACGAATAGCGAATGTGCGCGCGATAGGCAATGCATAAATTCACTCTGCGTAAATCCGTGTGTTGCTGGCGATCCTTGCGGCAGGAGCTCTCTATGCCACGTCGACAATCATAATCCAATTTGCAAGTGCCCGATCGGCTACATCGGCGATCCTTTGACCAAGTGCATACCACGTAAGGATCATTAAGGATAAAGATTATATTTTCGGGAAATTGTATTTCTCATAATTTTCTTATACGATATTTTCAATCGCAGCGGAGATCACGCCCGAGTGCGTATCGAACAGTGAGTGCGCAGGAAATTATGCGTGTGTCAACAGTGCATGCATTAATCCTTGCAACTGCGGACCCAACGCCAAGTGCAACGTCGTAAACCATTATCCTACTTGTGTGTGTCCTCCGAGCTACTCTGGAAATCCTCAGTTAGGATGCTTCAAACGTAAGGAGCATCTTTTTTCTATCCTATCTGTACAGCGAGTGACGTTGTTAATATTAACAATATAGGATAAGTTGGTACAATTTCGAACGAATTTGTAAAAATTCATAGTTATAACCAATTTAATAATTGTTTGTACTTTATTTTTTAAAAATCGACTTGATTGCTAATTTTCAAATTACAATAAATTTGAAATGATCTTATGTTTATTATTATGTTCAGAAAATAAAAATATATGTTTAGTGTTCGAAATTGTACCACCTTATCCTACTTTACATAGCAGGAATTCCTCAATTTTTAATGCATTTTCTATTGCGATTGTCTATTTCAGTTGACTGCGAATCTGACAGCGAGTGCGATTACGCGGCTACTTGTTACAACGGCCAATGCGTGAATCCTTGCATCCTGGATAACAAATGCGCCATCAATGCAGAATGCTACGGCAAGAATCATCGGTCAGCCTGTCGTTGCGGACCAGGTTATTTCGGTAATCCGCAGGTTCATTGCGAGAGAGTCGAATGTAACACCGATCACGACTGTCCTTATAATCTTGCTTGCAACGATGGCCGCTGCATTAATCCATGCGCCGAGAATTCGCCGTGCGCGCAAAACGCCGTCTGCTACGTCCAGGATCACGTTGCATCCTGCCGCTGCCCTGTAAACATTCCGCTGGGAAATCCATTCTCCTATTGCGAGCGGCATGCCGCGGAGGAATTCGAGGAGCCGGAATGCAGAGTCGACATTGATTGTTCGGACAAGTTGGTATGCATCCGGGAGAAGTGCATTGATCCCTGTCCGGTCATCAAACCGTGTCTGGAGAACGCTCGTTGTGACGTTCTCGATACGGTACCTGTAAGGACCATGATTTGCACGTGCCCGGAGGGTTGGATCACCGACGTCGACGGTGTATGCAGGCCAAGTAAGCGGAGCTAAAACTATTTGAATTCGGAAACAATATAAAAATGTTTGAAAATAAGTATTAAATAAATTATTGCAATTTTCTAGTACAACTGACGGTCATTGGAACGTGCACGACGAACGCGGACTGCAGTGATCGCGAGGCGTGCATCAACAGGCAGTGTCGCAACCCCTGCAACTGCGGTACCAACGCCGCTTGCTACGTGAGGAACCACAAACCGATTTGCTCGTGCGAGCAAGGCTACCAAGGTAACCCCGAAATCGCCTGTCACTCCGTCGAGTGCCGGCACGACAGCCAATGCACGCTCGACAAGACCTGCGAGAATAACAATTGCGTGAATCCGTGTCTGGTCGCGGACCCGTGTGGCACCAATGCCGAATGCTTCCCGAACAACCACGTGGCCGACTGCCGTTGCCGCAAGGGCTATCATGGCAATCCTCTGGATCGGTGCCGCGTGATCGGCTGCTACAGCAACGGCGATTGCCCAGGCGATCATTCGTGCATCAACATGCAGTGCATCGATCCCTGCGTCCACGATAATCCCTGCTCGCCTCGCGCGGAATGCAGGGTCCTGAACCACCTGCCGATATGCCGCTGCCCGTCAGGTTTCACCGGAAACCCATACGTCAACTGCCAACCGGAGATCAAGCCCGAATGCAGGGAGGATAGCGACTGTCCGGATTCGCTCGCCTGTCTGAGCAACAAGTGCCAGATTCCGTGTCCGATTATACAACCGTGCACCGAGCCGTCTGAGTGCCGTGTCCTGCCGACGCATCCGATACGCACCATGGTATGTGTGTGCCCCAGCGGGTACGTCAGCAGCGGCAGCGGTACTTGCCGGGCTACCAAGCCGATCTTGAAAATCGAGTGCACCAAGGATGACGACTGTCCCTCGGAGCGATCCTGCGTGAATGCAATCTGCAGGAATCCTTGCGCGTGCGGGCCCAACGCGGTTTGCAATGTCATCAATCACAAGCCGATATGCTCGTGCACACTGGGATACGACGGAAATCCGGATATTCTTTGTACAAGAGGTGAGTTTTTGCTCAAAGAAAATCATTTCTCTTCTTAAGACACGTTAATAAAACTTAAAAGTTTTATATATTTTATGATATTAGCACGTTTTATGTAATAATGTTGTATTTTGATATTTAGTTGCAGGATGCAGAACGGACGGCGATTGCAGCGGCTCGCACGTGTGTGTTCAACGCAACTGCGTGCCGGCGTGTTCGCCGTCTTTGGTTTCCTGCGGCAAGAACGCCGTGTGCCATGGAATCCATCACAAGGCTATCTGCGAGTGTCTACCCGGTTTTGGTGGCAATCCGCGAGTCTCTTGCGTCCTACTAGGATGCAGAACCAACTCGGACTGCCCTACCAATAAGGCTTGTATCAACAACCGCTGTGAAAATCCTTGTGTACAAAACCCGTGCACCGGCAACATGGACTGCAATGTTTACAATCACGTTGTGGAATGCGCCTGTCCGCCTGGTTACGTCGGCGATGTTAAGTCAGGATGTACTAAAGGTAAAAATTGAAATCCATTTTATTTTCGCTAAAATAAATATATAATTCTTCGATTTTTATTTCTCGTTTTTCTTGCAGTTAAAGAGAAGTGCAAGGCAGACAATGAGTGTCCATCTCAGACCGCGTGCTTCAATGGACAATGTATCAATCCGTGCACTAAGATCGCACCGTGCGGCATTAATGCCGAGTGTAAAGTTCTGGATACTAGCCCGATCAGGACCATGATATGCGAATGTCTCCCAGGATATCGTGGTAATGCGATTGTCCGCTGCGATCTAGTTCCAGCGGAAGTATGCCCGATCGGGAGAGGCCAAATTCGCGATGAATACGGCAATTGCGTTTGCCCGCTTGGATTCGGTAAGGATGCGAATGACGTTTGCATACCTTGCCGCAGTCAGTCTAACATGGTGATAAACGAGGAAGGTTACTGCGTATGCGACTTAGAAAAGGGTTTCAGCATAGACGAATATGGTCGCTGCGTGTGCCCGACGCGATATGGATACGGAATAGACACCCATGGATATTGCAGACAGAGTAAGCCGATCGTTTAATTTCGTATGTCGAGCAAAGAATATTTTCCCTTCCACATCATCTTGCTAATCTATTGTCGCGGTTAATTTTAGTTGGTATAATCGAATGCAGACGTAATGATGATTGCGCCGACGATAGATACTGCGATAAAGTCACCCATACTTGTCAAGACCCCTGCAAGAAGCAACAATGTGGCGTGCACGCGCTCTGCAACGCTACCAGACACCAAGCTGTCTGCATCTGTGTCAACGGTTACTTGGGCAATCCAAACACCCAATGCTGTATGTTTTGCAAAAATTTGTAAAAATAAGCACGTCATAAGGTTGCGGTCTACTTGATGCTACAATGTATTTTTCTTCTCTTTTTTTTATTGAAAGAAGAATGCTTTGCTGCATTTAGCATCAAATGGATCGCAATTAAGATTCGATATGCATGAGCTTCTAGATACAACAGGATATAACTTGTCTTTTTAATCAAGAATTGTCTTTTTTTAAATAACAAATTAATCAGTATGAACATCAGTAACATTTGAGGAATCCTTTTAATGTATATATTTTTATTTTTTTTCAGACGACAAAAAGGATGGCCGAACAGATTTCCCTAGACCAGAAATGGACGTGAGCTGTCTGTCGGATGGAGTACAAGTAGTAATACATTTGCAGGATCATGACTTTGACGGAGTCTTGTATGTTAAAGGACGCAGCAAAGACGAACAGTGCAGACGAGTTGTCTCGATACCAGCCGAAACCGATCACAAAACAGAAACGTTCAAAGTTGCATTTGGCAATTGCGGACTCATACATGTGAATGTTAGTTGTTGAACAGCATTATTATAATTGTATCAATGGCTTATTGTATCAAAATATATTTATATTATCCTGACTCATCTTTCAGGGACAAGCCAGCTTTGTGCTCGTTATACAGAAACATCCGAAATTGATGACATACAAGGCACAAGCTTATCATATCAAATGTATATACCAAACTGGAGAGCAAAACGTTACCCTTGGCTTTAATGTCTCCATGTTAACGACTGCTGGAACTATTGCTAATACTGGTCCACCACCTATATGCGTAATGAAAATAGTTGCACAGAATGGAAATGAAATTAATTCGGCTGAAATTGGAGATAATCTAATGCTCCAAGTGGAAGTTCAACCTTCAAGTAAGTATGGAATTTTATTTGTAACAACGCATTTCGTGCATACTTTTAATTACTATTTCAGTATTAGGCTACTTTTGCTGTAAGATACGATAAATAAATGTTAATATATTGCAGCTATTTATGGTGGATTTGCGCGAAATTGCGTCGCTAAAACTATGGAAGATAATTTGGAGAACGAATACATCGTAACAGATGAGAATGGCTGCGCGACAGATCCCACGATATTTGGAGAATGGGAGCAAAATCCCGATACTCAATCATTAATGGCTAGCTTTAATGCATTCAAGTTTCCCAGCAGTGATAATATAAGATTCCAGTGTAATATACGCGTGTGCTTTGGACGCTGTCAACCAGTGAGTACTGACTTGCTATCCATAATTTGCGATCATTTAATATGCGTGTGCTGAAATGTAAGTTTCGACAATAAAAATATATTTCTTTTATCAACAGGTAAACTGTCGTGGCTATAACGCCTTCGGCCGTCGTCGCAGAGACGTTGATTCCGAGATTAACGACACATCTCTAAGTGTATCATCCGATGAATTCGAAGGTCAACTTCGTGAAGAGATAACTATTCAATCGAACTTAATATTCACTCTGGAAAGGAGAGAGGAAAGGTATACAGCAGATCCAGCTGAAGGTAAGGCATAACATGCGCAAGGAAATAATAACTCACGTATATAGTCTATTATAATGAAAGGAAATAAATCTTTCTTGCCGTACATTTCAGCTCCTTCAGCACAAAGAGTGGAAGATATCTGTGTTTCTATGGTCGGCTTTATCATAGCGTTAATAATTACGGCGCTTTTGGCACTGGTTGCCGTAGCTATCGCTGTGTCATGCTGGCTTATGGCGTATCGACGTCAGCCAAAGACTGCTGGACCACTGCCACACCCACCAGAGTTCCCAAATCCCTTGTTCACTACTGAATCTGTAGCTGAACCTTCTCCTGACTATCACCTATCATAAGTCCCTTAGAATAATATTTTATAAATAACATGAATTTTTTTTATAATTCTCGTGGAATGCATCTCAGACCATTCGTCCTATTGGTCAGTTTTGTATTTCTGTATACAACTCCTCCAGTGACTATCACTTCATCTCTTTGTACTCTCTCTTCAAGGGTTCAAACAATAAGTCACTGTTATACATTACGAGTCATAGTATATTCATACTATTTATGGTGATGGTTTGCTTCCATTATCTACTTGCGAGCAAAAACACGGGACTATCTTTCCTTTCCTTGTATTATCTTCTCTAGTCAGTGGAGGATTTGTTAAATATAATGCTGCGAATTTAATTCCTGTGTAAAGTCAACGAATTAGTCTAATATAGCTTTCTTATTGCGAAAATAGGTAATTGTACATTTTATCTAATAAAACGCTAACGAAATATTTTTAAAAATGGTTATTCTTTATTCTTTTTTCTCCATTATAGCTCATAATGTACGTACAATATTCTTAAATTATAATTTTGATGGATTTATTATGGCCTTATTTAATGAGTACATGCGTTCATTCAACAAATATATATGTACACATAAAAGATGTTTCTTATACATCATTAGATATTACATAAATTTACAACAAATTTACATTACGTATGCATTATTTTAATATAAGGAGTGAGAAAACTAATGGAATATCAATATTTATAATCTCATACCGCAAAGTATATTTTATACAATTTGTAAAAAATGCAATATTATGTAAATAATTTTACACGATTTACGCTTTATTGGTCTCAATATCTTAACTTCAACATTCTTTAATAAATATATTTACCATACGCTATTCATAAAAAGAATAGTAAAAATATTTTATTCTGCAGATTATCCTTTTATAACCGCGATTGGTCGCAGTTTAATACATTTCTTGGAAATTCCAGCTGCATGACAGGTATTAACAACATCGGTTACATTTTTATAGGATTCCGGTGCTTCTTCCATGACTAATTTTGGTGAAGCAACACGAATAGATATGCCTAATTCTTGTAATTTTCCCAAAACTTGCATATAATCCAAGTTTCTACGTGACTTCGCTCTTGAGAGAGCACGACCCTGTATGTACATATATTTTTTTTATATAGGGGATTTTTATATCTTCTTTATATCTTACCTTATAAATGTGTAAAATTAAAGTTGTAAATTAAAAATTTATATATATATATATA
>JAJVSH010000111.1:126754-167848 GCA_021460005.1 Tetramorium alpestre
TATATCTCATAAATGCTTACCTTTCTATGTACTAAAAGTGTCTTCTGTTTTCCCTCAACTATGTGTTCTTCTATTTTGGCAATATTATGAGACACATCATAAATAACATGCATATCTAAATCATCGGGAGATGAGTTGAATTGTTTTGCAAATGCCTATTAAAAGTATATTATGTACTATTTTGTATTTCTATTAATTAGCATTTATATAGGGTGTTTCTTAAAAACAGCCTATTAATTACACAGTGTTATTGCTTCAAAAATTGAATCGTTAATATAGTCAGTATTATTCTTTAGACAGATATCAGTGAGTTACGTGCCTGACAATGTGTGTGAATATTTTGCTAAGTTTGCCACACATACTATTAGAAACATGACTCATTGACATATATTTGTTTCAAAAACGATGTCAATTAGATTAACTTTATTCAATAATAACTACTTTATTTAGCATTGTAGGAAAAAATAATTCAGGACTTTTTGATTCCATTTTTAATAAACAATAATGCTATGTAATTAGTGGGTGGTTTTTAAAAAATACTCTGTATATATTTTTTTAAGTACCTGTCGGCTAAGGAATGTCATAGAACTCCTGTTAACCCATGCAAAATTGGCAGCAGCTGCCATCGCTTTTAAATAATCTTGACCTTCTTGAGATTTAATATGAGCACATGCAAGTTGCCTGTCATTGGTTTCAATATTGTCACGCTTCATAGCTTTTTCCATTTGTACAAGTGCATCTGAAATGTTATTTCATTATACAAATCATACCATATTTACAATAAAATTTTGAAAAGATTTAATACAATTTTTACAATAGAGATCAAAGAGAGAGAAACGAAAAACACGTATAAGTAATGTATAACCTGTAGCAACTTGATGACCAAATCCTCTGCTCCCTGAATGGATCATAACACAAATTTGTCCTTTTTCTTCAATGCCCATTTTATATGCTGCCCATTTATCATATATTTCATCTACCACTTGAATCTCCGCATAATGGTTTCCAGCTCCTAATGTACCTAACTAATATAAAGTATACTTGTAATATATGTATATATATTTATAAATAATTATTTTGTCTCTACTGCGTACGCTGATTGCTACCTTCTTCGGTACAGCTTCGATATAAACGTATCATCTCTAAGCTTTCTATTGATCTTTGAATTCAAGTCTTCCACTGGAAGGCCTAGAAATGATGCGCTTATCTACACTAGCTTACCGAAAAAGATATATATAAAAATATATATATTTAAACAATATAAATTTAAACAATTTCTAAATATGTATCATGTTATAGGGAGTTTGCTTATTAGTTGCTAATGTAAGTGATTAGTAATAGAAGGGTCTCGAGTTCAAATCCCGGTCATCCCATTTCAGAAAATATTCAGCGATACAAAGGATACATAAGATTACAAAGGATCTCTATAGATATCTGCGATCTATAAAGATTCTCTGTGACTTTTGACTGAAAATTTTTTGTGGGATGGAGACTCGGGATTTAAACTCGGGACTCTCTTCTATTCTAATCATTCGTGTTAGCACGGAATCACGCCTTTACATCTAGGGACTGAAATAGATCTTCCTTCTTACATTACTATTACTACTACTATTATGTCATACTTGAGGAAGTCCACGTTTTTTAGCTCTCATTGATACTTTTGATGGATCAGCATTAAGCATTCTTCCATATTCCTCGCAATGTTCTTTGTCCTCAGCCCAAATATAACCTAAGTGCATTTTATATGAGTATTTTTATTTCATCAATACTTTTATTTCTCATTATGACATATTTTCTCTCCTCACCTTCCCTCAAAGACCAATCCATCCCCATTTCTAAAGCTTCCTCTAAATCCCGTGCATTCATTGGTATAATTCCTTTAGATCCTACGCCAACTGGGATGTGATCAAACATACTTTGTGCAAGTTGCTCCTAAAATAATTTTTTTTTACACTATATAGATACAACGTATATATTGTACATTATTATTTTACACGCATAAGATTATAAAAATAATTATTGAAAAGAAAATAATTATCAATGAATTACTTTCACTGGTAAAACGTCACGTTCGAATAAATTTGTTCGCAATAGACGAACACCACAATTAATATCAAAGCCTACACCACCGGGTGATACAATTGACTTTGGATCATCCATGTCGAATGCTGCCATATTACCTGAATGCACAAATATTCATTTAGCGTATTATTTTAGTCTGTTGATACATGTAGTTATGTATCACAAATTATTTTGGGTTCTTGGACTTGTTTAAAAAATATAATAAAATGGAATACATGATAGTTTACCAATAGCAAAGCCATATCCAGAGTGTACATCTGGTAATCCGACAGATCTCCATACGATACCAGGTAGAGCCGCAACATTAGCAATCTGTTTCATCCCAGGAAGGAAACCTCCAATTGCACCTGGTCGACACGCATTGCGTAGCTCATCAAACATTAAACGTTCCAATGTGTTATTCACATAAAACACTCCTTCAACCTTGAATTATAATTTCGTCTTATAATAAAATAAGTGTAGCTATAAATAATAGTACGGAGTTAAATTTTATGAAGTGGTTAGTATCTATATATATTTTCTACGGTTCATCTTTCTATACCATTAAATATAAAAGTTTATGTAGACACGAGAAAAAAACGTACCTTCATATTAGGTTGAAAACCTTTCTTGATTCTCCAACAACATTCATTAATTTTTTCCAAATATTTAAGCTCTTCTTGATACTGCCTTACAACCATTTTTCTAAAAAATAAAAAGTATGGTTGCACATCATGTGAAAGATATAGCACGAAATTTAAAACAAAGAATATACACGGTTAGAATACAGATATAGTTGCATATATTAAAAATAAGAAATATATCAATATTAAATATAAAAAACGTTTATTTTTTTATTTTTTTAAAAGGTTATCTGATACACTGCTTGAAAAGAATACCTAGAATACCTAGAATAGAAAGTTTTGATAATATTAATATCGTTCTGTTGTGCACGTGGCACAATACTTACCACAAATTTAAATAATTCGTCACAAATATTCAACACAACACCAGTTTTCTGACAAATTAATTGTTTCGGCACTGTTCTGTAATGATAGAAATTAATATACAGACATGGGTAGCAGCAGAGAGAGGAACCTGAGAGCGGTTATCCGTGGGACCGATCGTTGGCCTAGTCGCCGCGCCAAACGTGGATGTAGAACTACGTGGCCACGTTTACTGTCGATCAATCGCGTTTTGCATGGTGTATATCCGTGCTACGTCTTTTTGACCATTGTCGATAAATCACTTTTGGTATTGTCCATTTTTGCTGTTAAACTGCTAGGCCAACGATCGGTCCCGCGAAAAAGGCCGAGATGGCTGCTCTCAGGTTTCTCCTTGACGCGACAAAAGCTTCCATATCATTTATAAAAATTGATATTCCAAGAAATCAATATTTTTCAAAGAAATATAAAATCAAAGAAATACTAACATCTATTTCTTTATACGAAAGTTTTATAAAAAAAAAATCTTGTATATTTGATATTTTTTGTACGTGTGTAGGGTAGGGTTAGTTAGAGTTCCTCTAGTAAGAGTTAGGACACCGTCCGCCATTAATAGGTAATCTACAAAAGAATTATGCACTCTTTTATTGCACTCTATTACACTTTTAAGCACTCGTAACTCTCTCTATTTCCTTCTCTTTCCTTCTTTATTTTCTTTCCTTTTCTCTCTTACGATTACCTACAAATGGCGGAACCAATCAAAAGCTGGCCTTCGGTGTCCTAACTCTTACTAGAGGAACTCTAGGGTTAGTCAGGGTTAGAGCAAAATGGCTAGCCAAACTGCAGCCGTCGTTCGCCAAGTGAAACCAATTCTGTCCATTAATCGGGAGGATGCGCGCCGAAAAGTACTCACGTTGTACAAAGCGTGGATCCGTCAAGTGCCAATTACACGTACGCTACTCTCACTGTCATGTAATACAACGTATAAACTGTTGTACTTCCGTTACCTAATTTATAACCTAACAAATGTTTTAGTCATTATGTTATTTATGTTCCCTCCGTGCTCAAATATCAAAGCGACAAGATTTGTCTTATTATGTGCACGTACATCACGATTTATTAAATTCTATAATAAAACTCGTCACCTTATTCATCTTTTATTTGTCACATAAAGTACGCTCTTGTCATTTCATATTTTACACCCTTAAACGCATTCATCTTCATTTTGCAGTATTAAGTTACGATATTCCAAAAAATGAAGCAGAATGTAAGCGAAAAATACGTGAGGAGTTCAAGCGTCATTCTCATCTGACTGATTTAAGGCTTATTGACAAACTTATTATAAAGGTAGGAATCTCTCTAGTCGAAAAATTTTTTTTTATATAAATGGATGAATTTTATATAAATAGATATCAAATTAATTCTAGTTATTTATATGTAGTACGAAAAACACGCACGCACACATACAGAGTGTATCTATTTTCGTGTCAGACTTACTGTATCATCTGTTAATGGCAGTGTCTCTTCAGAAGTTCGTTAAAGACAAAAATCCGAATATCAAAATATTGAGATTACAGTATGATATAATAAGAAAATAGTTTTTAAACAGAAAGCGTTTAAAGATAACCAGACTTTATGAATTTATCTATTGCTGATGTGCAAAGTTTTGGATATTCTACATACACAAGATGATTCTAAATAAGTGCGACGTTGAATTTTAGATGATTCTTTGTCATAACATAAAGGTCTTTTTTATATAAACATCCTATACCCTTTTTTGAAGTTGTGTTTCTCCAAAGGAGATGAAATGTAGATTTTTTTCACAAATTTTAGAAAAACAATTTAAAAAAAAATAAAATTTAATGTTTTCATTAATAAAAAGGATACTCGCACTTATTTAGAAGAGAAGCATTCTGTATATTACTGAAAAAATTTTGTAATATATTTAAAATATTGCATGTATATATAATTTATTACGCATGATATAAAAATGTTTGTGTCTATACTGATTTAATAATTAAGTTTTATTTTCGATACAAAAGTTTTATATATTTATATAATTTGACAGGGTCAAATGGAATTGCAAGAGGTAGCTAACATATGGAAACCTAAAGGAGGACTTATGCACTATTGGAGAGAAACATGGGAAAAGAAGCCGACTGATTTCATGTCAAAATTTCTCAGTGGGCGGGATTAATCTGCTCTGTTGCTAGTTTACGAGATGCATCATAGAGACATGTGATTGTCATAATTTATGTATATAATGTGTAAATACAAAGATTTCAGTTAAGGTGGATATTGTGTCGTAAATATATCTCACTGTAAAATAAAAATGAGACATGACATCAACGAAAATGGCCAATATTTCGAGAAGACTTTAATTATTTCCTACAGAAGGTCATATTTCGAGAAAATTCTTTAATTGTCTCTTAGAGAAGGTAATAATTCTTTTAATTTACATTTTATCTTTACATTGATATATTATTTAATTATATACATTTGACAACATGATATATTACTAAGCACCTTAAGTATAATCTAGTTTACTTCTCACAGCCATACGGACAATTTATTTCCTTCAATGAACAAGTAGACTTACAGATACTATAGATATACATGTGTGTTAATATATGTACGTATTATATACACACGTCCTATACACATCCTATATTTATGTGCTTCATATTTGATTTTATGCGCGCGCGTATGTATAGTCGATATTGGAATGCTAAAAAAATTTTTCGTTTATTAAGTAATCTTTATAGATTTATTTACCTATATAAATTTAAATTATATTAAAATTTTAATTGAAATTTATATAGCAATATATAGCACTATATATTATATATTATTAATTTCAATAAAATTTTTTTCGCGCAATTCACGTAGAAATAAAACTATAAAAATTACCTACAAAATAGAAAGTATCTTAATCATTCTGACATCGACTATACGCGATGTCATCCTACTTCTTTTTTTATACTATTAAACGAAATGAATTGTCGGATGAACTAAGTGTCCGTGGTGTACTTTGGTCATGATTTTTATAAAATAATTTGCTGTTACACATTCGAATTAAAATCTTAACAAAGAAAAGAGAACAGGAGAGTAGTCCTGTATTATGTAAAAGTTGTTTTTACATTGTCTCGATGCACACATTTTAGTACAAGTTATAAAATATCTATATATTAAAAATATATACATTGTAGTCGGTAACTTTCATATACATATAAATTGCACATATCTAAGCTAGAAAAAAAAGATGGCAACAATAAATCAATCATGCTTATGATTTGTAAATGTAATGTTTCACGTTGTTTATGCATCTGACAACAGTTTTTTTACACGTGATTCTATTTTTTGCTACTTGGTTCGTCGCATTAAAAAAAAAAAGATTTTTTAATGCGTACTAGACCACACTTTCGCGCTCGTTTTGCTTATCATACCCTGCTAATATGCCTCTTCTTAAAGAGACATTGCTATTACGCAATCCATTACCATTGAACATCTGTATAATAGTTGAAACAGGCGGAATTTCTAATAATTTTCGTGCGGAAGACTTTTTATCAGGTACACTGTCCATGCTCGATGCAGATACCACCTGATCTAGCGAGCGGGAACGCTTCTCTCGTATTTCTCTCTTGTCCATATTGTCTATCTCATCATCTAACAATGGATCTGCTTCATTCGGGGGATTCTCGGTGTGAGACATCATTATCACATTGCCATTAGAATAATTGTTATTCAGCATTTTCTCAGAAATGTCCGCTTTTGAATTGATCCGCGTGCATTCGTTCTCTTTCCAGAAATTCGGCGATTCAAATCGTTTGTTATACATATCAGTTGGAAGCGGATCGAGTGAACGAGAGCCGCGTATGACAGTCTGGGATGGATAATCGCTTGATGATGAGGATGCGATGGTAGATAATGCACGCGCATTTTTTCTAAGTTTTGGCCCTGTGCTTAGAAATAAATCGTCGACTGACTTGATATTTAAGCGTCTCTGCTCTTCTTCTTCTTCTTGAACTGAAACATTGTCTAGTGTGGTTTTGGAGACACTTTCAGTTAAAGACAGGGGAGATCTCTCGAGCTTGCGAGCGTATAACGGTCGCGATCCTGGACTAGATCCATCACACTGCGAAGAAGAGTCGTCTGCTGTTGGATATGGTACACATGATTGTCTGCGACTACCAGCACCTAGTCCAGCACCTAATCCATCTAGTAGCGACGCGTATCGCGAGTCCGGATTTAACTTTGGACTTCTTCGCGGTCTGCAGAACAGCGGTGGCAGATTTTCATCTCCAATAGAATTCTGTAAAGACATAAAGATTAAATCTATTAGAAAAAAAGGGTTATAATTGAGAATAAATAAGAATGTATCTTTTTTTTCTTAGCGATAGCTTTATTAGATTCAAAACATGACAGGCTCACTAATTAATTTTTAATATTAAAATAAGCAATGATATATCTTTTAATATAAATTTAATAGAATTTATTGACACTAATTTTTGACTTAACATTATTAAATAACTTTTAAGAGTTTATTGAGACAAGAACTTTAAATTTTGAAAAATTCTTATTCTTGTTATACCATTCATGCTTTCTTATTAAATATATCAGTTCATATATTTAATTTTTAGTACAAACCTCTGTATTCTTCCTATGTGTCACAGTAGCTCCTGTGAGCCAAAAAGTTTTTACTGTTCCTTTTCCTTTCATTTCAATGAAGCCTCGATCTTCAATTGTATAACCTCCGATTTTATCTAGCGCTTCTTTGCATTGCTTACTGATATGTATTCGCAAGGGTTCTCCGGTAGATTCCATACGAGACGCGGTATTGACAGTGTCACCAAATAAACAATATCTAGGCATCGTCAAACCAACAACACCTGCTACTACAGGACCTGTAATTTTATATTCATCTTATCACTGAGTAATGTATCAATGTATATATGCATATATACACATACATATATGTGCATATTGCATGTTCTTAAATACATCTTCTCTTACCAGTATGAATGCCGATACGTAACTTGAGAGTTTCTTGAGGCCGATGAGGTATCGTATGATGCTTAACAGCATTAAGTAATTCCAGCGACATTGATGCTATCTGGCCAGCATGCTGATCTCCATTTCTTATTGGAAGACCGGAAACCTAAATAAAGTATTGAGCACTGAGAAATGATTTTTTGTAATTAATCTCATTTAGATAAAAATGCTACTTACGACCATGTAGGCATCTCCGATTGTTTCTACTTTATATACTTCATATCCTCTGATTATACGATCGAACAAGGTATACAGATCATTTAAGAAATTTACAACCTGTAATCATAATTATCACATAAATATATTTTCGTTTTGTTAATAATTATAAAAGGATATGTATGAAATATATACCTGAAAAGGTGTGCTTTCTGCGGACATTGCAGTGAAACCAACGATATCGCTAAAGTATATAGTAACTAAATCAAAAGCTTCCGGTTCTACTCCAATACCGTTTGTTAAACAATTCGCGACAGGCCTAAAAGCAAACAACACAACAATATTTTATAGATATATATATATATATATATATTTATATGCATTATTCGGAATATGCATATATTTATATGCATATTACGGCTATACTATTTTTTATTGATGAGCACAACGTCTTGTGGAAACTTACTTAGGTAACATTCTGTGAAGCAGATCTTCAGTTTTCTTTTTTTCATCCAAAAGAAGTCCTGTACGCTCGGTGACTAGATCTTCAAGGTTGCTCGCATATTTCTCCATCATATTCATCATTTGATCCATTATATTTCGATGCCATCCAGCTTTCATTTTCTTCAATCTGGTTCGTATAGTTTTGAAGTCTGGCCTAAATTCTGGACTTTCCGCCCAACAATCTGTAATAGTGCTAACGACATAGTCGGCACAATTTGCTTTCGCTTCAGAAAGTATGTTTAAGTTGGGCCTAAATGGCGGTTCACCATCTTCCGGAAATCTTTTCACTCGATCTATGATTTCTGTCACAATATTATTTAAAAATTATATTTAATTTTAATCTTTGAGTCAAATACTAATCAATATATAATTATATTTACAATATTCTTTCATTGTACTAGCTTTTATAAATACCTTTGGGTTCCAGATTTATATTTCCATACGGTCCCTTGCGTCCAAGAATTTCATATAGAATAATGGCGAAAGAATAAATATCTCCTGCCTGAGTGCCTTTAATCGGAGCATGCGGGTTTCTTAATAGTTCGGGGGCTTTCCAAAATAAGTCTGCAAAGGATGATTTGGTAAAAATAATGATTAAAGCAATGCAAAATATAATTTGTTAGAAATATCTACATACTTCGATAATACTGATGTTCACCGATGCTGTCTGATTCGGCGCAATGACGCATATCATGAAGACCGAAATCGGAGACTTGCAATACCCAACGTGAGGTCACAATACAATTGGAAGACTTTAGATTACCATGACAGACTAGTAGAGATGACTCATGAATATACAGCATACCCTGTATAATAAAATCGCAATTAAAATTCGCAATATAGCTCAATTTCAAGAATACGTACCTTAATGAGATCGTGAATTAACGATGCAATGAACATATCATCTAATTTTATATCTTCATTTTCAATGATGTCCTGAAAAATATATACGCATATTTTACAAACATTACTCGATTCTCTTTCTGTCTTTTTCTTACTGTCTTATCTGAACTTAAAAAAAAAGCGAATACATTTACGCTATGTGTACAACTTTTATTTATGCATGATAATATATTGTTCTTATACATAATACACTATACTATGAATAATAGCAGGATGTCACCGTGATTTCGCTGTGACGTACATAAAGACTTCCTTTGGCACAATAGTCGGTAATTAACAATATCCTCATTGGCTCCACGCATGCTCCGATGAAAGAGTTGAGATTACCATGTCTAATTTCACGGAGAATGCGCATCTCCTTCATAACGTCCCGTGAAATGTCTTTTTTCTTCGAGAATTTCAGCTCCTTTATCCGTACCATTACACCGTGGTAATGTCCAGTTTGCGCAAACACTTGGCCGCCGCATCTCGACTCGTAAGACATTGCACTAACTAAACTTAACTGTAAACGAAAGACGTTTATTTCTTACATCATGTGCGTGAGGAGATCGACATACGAATAAGTACTTTGCCATCTATCTCAATCACGATAATACACGCGCTATTTACCTTACTAGGTGAGGACATCATGTTATCAAGATGAGGATAACCGTGTATCTCATTCGGATCAATCTTCCAAAGCAATCCTTCTATCTCCTGTTCTATCTTCCATCTTCGATATATGCTCATAGTGATTACTGTGGCGCAAAACAGCAAAACGGCCAGTGCTGCAGCGACGATGATACTGCGGAGATGCGTGTCATCCTTCGGACAGTGTTCATTGAGAAAACCGCAACCAGGTTCTGCTTCTGGCTTATTTTTACCGGGCCAATCCATAGCGCCTGGCCAGGACTTGTATACCTGTATCATGCAATTACATATTTGTTCAATATTATTATAGTGGTTTCAATTTACATTATCTTATTATTTTGATATAATCGTTTTTTTCTGACTTCGACCTGCCGTAAAAACATCTCGAACGCTACAAATGATTCACTCACTAGAAAATTTTCACCCTGCTGGAATTGGCCTACAGGCATCATCTGATAGTCACAAGAGAAGTTATCAGCATGAAACGGTTCTTTTTTCAGAGCAAGCACTGAAAAGTTTCCCTCAGAGTCTCCAGAGGGATCCAATTTAATGGTTGCCCCGCTCACACCTAATAACGATAGTTATTTATTTTAAAGTATATTTATTTAAATATTTAGATAATCTACAATGTTTACACAAAAGCAAAGAACCCTACTTAGGAATTATATCGATTCATCTTCGATTTAATTGCTTTCCTCTCGTTTATCATCAATTACGTCGAGTATTAGATTATGTAAACCACTTGAGATTAATCCTATATCAATATAGATTATATCTATCTGACATTATTATACGTACTTTGATATGTACGATTCTTGAGAATCATCTCGGTTATAAGAGTGCCGTTTTTGGCTAATTCCTCGATAGAGAGGTCTGGGTAATCTCGTATTAGCTGATCCAAAGCTCTCGCGTATAGCTTGACAGAATCGTAGAGATATGCCGCATAAATGGATACGTACTGAAATGTAGATAAAATGTGTAACAAAAATTGCACGGTACGAGCGTTTACGATTGATCTAACTGCTAACATTTCAAAATACCTTTTCATACTTCTTCAGAAGTTCGGGAACTACGAACTTGAAAGGTTCTATGCTATTGTACTCTCGAACCTTCTTAGTAAATTCTTCGTAATTCTGCGTCGGCGGTGTTGATACGACGACCATCAAAGAACGTGCCCTCTTTAGAAAATCCTTCGGCTCGAGACAATTCTTCAGATTAATGAAGTGGTCCGGTTCTATGACGATAATAACAAATTATTATTATGAAATCAAGATGGACATAGTTGTTACGTAAGATTTTTAAATAATAAATTTTTAAGTTTATTGCAAAAAATATGTACGCACACAACAGCTTTGAATTTACTAAAAGATTAGTTTTGTAATATTATGCTTGTATGTACGTTATAAATAGCACAAGATTGCGCAATCGGCTTATCGGAGCTACTGTTCACAATATAAACGTAACGTTTGATAAAAGATTCGCTAGATTCACTCACTCCACAAATACTTCTGTGCTTCACGTTGCGAATACGTCATCATGTCCACGTGTATTACCATGTACTCTCCATTATCTAGGAGCCTTTGGCCTTGCATCGAATTCATCATATCTATCAGTGACATTGGCGTACCCAGAAAGATGTAAACTAAAATAAAAACGTAAATATTATGTGAAACTAAGAAAATTACGATAATTATTATATAAATATTATATAATAAAAATCTGTATAGACTCTTTTTTAGTATCTTTAGTATGCATATACAAAAAATACACGAAAAAATTTCAATAAAAAATTCTAAAAAAATTAACGTATATTACATTTATTAATATAATATATACATGTAAAAATAAATGTATTTTATAAATAAAAACTATAGAATATAAATATTTCAAGTTGAAATCTAGTCCGCGTTCTTTTTTTTTTACTTAATCAATATATTTTTTTTTTAAACAAAAATCGTTTTCAACTTGAAATCGATAGAATTAGATCTTAAGAAACGATCGCCGAATAGTCAGAGTCAAAATTAAGACATTTAAATTTAATCGCGATTTTTCGATAAAAGGCTCCGGCGATTGTCCTTCGCAAAAGTAAAGAAATGTGAACTAACTGCGGGTCATATTTTTCGTCTCCTGTATAAGTTGGAACCATACGCTGACTTGACAGCACGGCAACCTGTCCTCGCAACACGTGTGCCGGTCCTCGACGGTCTTGTAATGGTTTACGGTGAGATTGTTCTTAGCCGCCTGTTCCTGAAGCGAGCGGGCGACTGTCGACCAAGCGCGCTCGGTCACGATCGTGAATTTGTTCCATCCGTAGTGCACCAGCAGGGCGATCACCGACTTAGTTACCTGCGTGTCCGGCGGCTCGGTCCTCACGAAGGTCTTCACCTTCGAGGCCTTGTAGTCCGAGCATTTCTGCAAGCAGAGTGAACGTCGTATACTACTCGCGCGACGTTATTTGACGGATTTTCCTCCTTTGCTGTTACAATTCCGCCCCGGGAGTCTTATTTTTAATTGACCCATTTAGCTTTTCCTCCAACAGAGCTCGGAAATATAAATCGGTTCAAGTTTATTGGATCGCAAACAGAAATTTCTGCCGATATTACGACGCGTGTAATCGAATTTGAAACGTCGCAACTTAATTAAATAAGAAAAGTTATAAAAAGTGCACACACAAATTCAAAAGTGCACACAAAATTATGTTAATATTTAAATATTAATATCTTAGAGTAACTTTTTTTTCATTATGTAACAGACTTGAACGATATCCTGTATAAAAATCTTACTGCATGTACAGCATTTCAATGATCGTAGATCTAAATTAACATTGCACCCAGCTCTCTTTAATACTAAACTTACTGAGACTTTATGTATACCAATTTCTAATGTGACCGGTCAAATGACTGGTTAAAAAAAAATCATATTTCTTACAATTAAATGCAAATAATAATCAATTTGATAGTGGATTAAATAATAAATAAAAAAATTTTTACAAAATGACAAAATAAATTTATTTAGGTAGGTTTATATATGAAGGTTTGTTAATATATGAAGTTTGAAAATTGAGGGAAAGAATAAGAACGCAAGAGTTTTTGAGAATTTCTCCTATTATAATTTTTCCTACGTCCTTGTTTTGAATGAGGAGCGCATATACGCTCCCAAATGGAAGAAACGGGATCACAAAATAATATAACTATTTTTATGGCGTATAATCGATTAGAGAATTAATCGCTCATCGATTCCAATGATTCCTGAGATTTCTATAAGGGCAACCGTAACGTGGGAGGAAGCGCGCGCGGCACGAATCCGTCCTTTCCTTTGAAAGTGAACGAGCACACGCGTTGTATGAGGAACTCGATGCGTACCCGTACAGCGGGCTGCCCCGTTCTCTCCGTCGGCGCAACGAAAACGAGCGTAGCCGCGAAGGGGGATGGGAAAAAAGGGAGAAGGAAAAAAAAGAGGAAACGGACCGCCGCGAAGGGGAAGAAAAAGGAAGAGTAACGGAGGAACGGAGAGGAGGGTAAGCCAAACTGTGGCAAAAGGAAGAGAAAGGGAGGGAAAGGGATGGAGATACGCCGGGAGTAACGCGGCAAAGTTGGCTGCGTCGAGTGCCATGGTGTGTGGCGCGTTTAAATATAAACCCGAGGGCGAAGGAGGGCAGGAGGAGGAAGAAGAGGAAGAAGAGAAAGAAGAAGAAGAGGAGAGACGAGAAGAAAGGGGAAGAAGAAGAGGAGAGACGAGAAGAAAGGGGAAGAGAAAGAGGATGAAGAAGGGGAGAAGGAGTGGAATGAACGGGGCGAGTCTCCTCACGCGCGCTTACGTACCCAGAGAAGAGGTGGATGGGGCGGCTGAAATGTGACATGCGCTCCTCATTAACATATAAATTAAACGTGACAGTCGTGGGGGTCAGTTCTTTCTTAGCGACCACCGCCGAGCCGCGGCCGCTCAGGGTCTCTCTTTCATCCTTCCTGGACGGGCACGGGCAGACTTGCCTCCCCGTCCTCTTTTATCCGGGAATCCGGGATGTACGAACGCCTTTCAGCGGCACGATCGCGCGGCAAGTAAATGTAACACAGTTGCTCGTCGTCGATTTTTCATTAACATTCAGTTTCTGGTAGCCCTTGGCCTAACTTTAATGCATGAACAACATTATGTAAGTCAAGAGCGAATCGAAAAAGAGAGAAATGTCGCTGCGCGAAAGCAAGTATTTCACGTCTCATCGTCAACGATATCATACGTCGGTGGCAGCGGGCTTTTATCAGATATTTCTTCTTTATTGATATATCTTATTTTTATATTTTTTAATAAAGGGAGATAAATCGTTAATTAAAATTTGTATCCGTGTGTTCACCAAAGTACTTACTCGAATAAATTAGTGATTCTTGCTATTACTATGCATAATAAAATTTAATGATTCATTGATAAGACTTGTAGGATGATTTAATTCAAACCAATACGTTTTCATTGTTTTAGATAGTATTTTTCACAAAATTGAGATTTAGGAAATATAAACTTGACAAAACTTGAAACCCGATATTGGCAGATATTAACAGAAAAATTTCACGTTTCAGTATCCTCCTATTTTTCACTCTGTATAATATGGATTTTTCGTTTTCGTCTAGTTCTATTTTCTTTGACATTCACGCATCGGCAATTTCTAGACAGAGAAGCGCTTGTTTTACACTCAACTGTTACACGAGCGTGATTTATCGTTAAAAAAAATTAGCTTACGCAGACCCACGTGCCGCGATTACAAGCTGATGACCAGTTTCTCAGCAGCAGCTTCGTCATCGAGCTGGTAGGAGAAAGAAACCGCGTACATACATATTTGTCTTTCTCGCGAGCCGCGAATAGAAAAGAGAGCCGAAGCGAGTCAGGTTTGTTTATTGAAACCTGGACTTCCCGCTTTTTCTCCCCGCCCAATGGGATTGGTATCTTCGATAGGCGAAACTGACCCGATACGCTCGAGTCGGTTAGCCTAGTTCGTGGGCGAGACGCTAATTTTAGAATTATGATTTCACGTGGACTTTTCAACATACGTCGGAATGCTTCGTTACGGTAACATCGCAGGCCAATGCCCCTTGTCCTCCCACGTATTTCACATCCTAAACATGACCGATCTCTCTCTCTCTTGACTATCTCGCAGAAAAAGTATATATGTATAAACGAAATAAGAGGTAAACAATTATCTGAGACATTAATTAACGAATTTTAATTGGCACTGATACGTTTCTTTCGTTTTAGGATCATGGATTTTTTGTGCCTTCTCGACTTTCTACTATTGAATTTAAGATTTTCCAATTTTACTATCCAGATTACCATTTCTCTGCATTGTAATAATAATCTCGTGATTTCAATGTCAATGCTCAAGATTGCGAGTATTTTCAAAAATTGTACTCATAACAGCACAAAACTTGCAGCAATTACATTGTAGCTTAATATTACTGCAAAATTGCAATATTGCTATAATGTAAGTGCAAGTTTTGTGTATGGGAGTGTTGTTATTCTGCAATTGCCACGCCACTCTCCGCGTCCGACGTTTCT
This sequence comes from Tetramorium alpestre, assembly GCA_021460005.1. NCBI lineage: Eukaryota > Metazoa > Arthropoda > Insecta > Hymenoptera > Formicidae > Tetramorium > Tetramorium alpestre. The sequence continues at coordinate 142,546 of JAJVSH010000111.1, forward strand.
CGGACGCCAAACGACGCGCGATCGAGAGAGTATATTTCGGATACGTTATCTCACTCTTCTCTCATTATACGGGCCGCCTCCGAACGGGCCCTCCCGTTAAGTTTGTTTATCTTCTTGTTTATCTTTTCGTTGGGTGAAAGGACGATAGTTAGAGGGACCGGTGAACGAAACTGACCCGCCACTCGAGGCGGTTATCCTAGTTCGTGGACGAGACGCTGGCGAGGTGAGCTTTGGTCATTGCCGACTCGGCGTGATGTTATTCTGGGCTTCTACTCGGCTATATTTAGACGAGACCACCTTGAGGGAGCTTAAGACTCGAGACTTCTCTCTTTCTCTCTCACTCGTGGCACAACGAGCTGGTTTTATTTACCGGCCGATTGTGTCTGGTTGTGCAACGAGACTGCTCGAAAAACAGTCGGGGAAATCCTCTTTCGTCCGACGATCGCGCGACAGCTTTGCATCCTTCGTCGCGGCGATCCGCCGATCGACCGTCGCTTTTCGCCGCTCGCGCTGAATACGCGCTGCTTCGACATTGCGCAACAGGCCTTCGCGACGAGTTTGCTCAACTTTTCAACGGCACAATTAACAATAATAACGGCGATGTCCTCGCGACAGGGCGCATATTTGCCTCGTATTGCTCGCGAAATAAAGAAATCTCAATGTTCTTAATTGCCCTGACTGACGTCTTGAAGGGATTACGGAGACACGTACTCTTCTTCGGCGCCGATCTCAGCTGCCTCACGTGAACTTACGGCGACGAGAATCACTTGGCTTGGATCTCGCGGCACGTTTCTCGGAAAATAATTTCGGGTTTGTATGTCAACGTCCTTCGATTATACGGCAACGCACCACCTACAGCCTCGTTCTAATTCCGTTTTTGTCGTGAAATGAATTTTTTAACCGACTCGCAACGGCTCGGTTTTGCGTTAAATGTGACCGCTGTGCAGCGGCGCCTTGGCGATCAAAAAAGAAAAAGAAAGGAACAATTGCGGAAAGACCTCGTTCCCGCAGCGGCCGGCTAAACTTTAACGATCTCTCGATCTGCATCATGGATTCTCGTTGCAAATAAGAACAATCGTTGATCGATTTTTCAATACTCGAGATAATAATACGCGATCTCTAATGTTATAAATAATGCCGCACGATGTGCCAATTCGTTATCTTGAGATATACGTATTGAGTCATGCATAAAAATTACGCTGAACGAGTGTCGATTGCGATTTTGTACACAACTTCTTCGCCGACGTCGATCGATTTAAGTATCGCGCAACAAACATTCGCGTGAAATTTGATAGCGAAGCCATATCGTTGCGATAAGTTGACTGGAATGGAAAAATGAAAAAAGTCCCCTTTTAAACAAATAATTAAACAAAACGAAAGTGACCGATTATTTATAGCAATATCTAATTGTCGCTTGTATTTATATCGTCTTTCTTTTTGAGACTAAAGTATATTATTAGCTGCTGCTGAGATGTTGTCAGTACGATTCGTTATTGTCGTAAACATCCGAAATAATGTCACAAGTTCATGTCAGATTGTCGGCGGATGTGTCGCGCACATTGGTATTCGTGTCATTTAAACTGTTTCATATATCGTTAAAGAATAACGTGACGCGTCTTAACTCAACTTGTACGCATTTCACGTCGATATACACTTGGTGTATTCTTTAATCGCATACAAATCAACGACTCTCATTATATCTTCATCCTGTAGAATGGAACGGAAATGATCTTCCTGAAGAAAAAGAATCAAGAAAAAACCGAACACTTGTCAGAATATAAAGCAATGTTATTATTCTCACTTTTACACGTATACATATAATTAAAAAGACTAATTAATAATGTCTATCAAAATGATTGGAAACAATTTCCCATACTTTTATAGATTTTCATAATAAGATTACATATAAATAATATATCGAAAAAAATGTACATATACATATACTCTTATACAAGGTGTCCTAGACCTGCTGCACTACTTGGCAAATTCCTAAAGCTATTTGAGAAAAAAATCCCAATTCCAAAATGTTTATAGTTTTTAAAATGTTTATAGTTTTTAGCTAGACTGTTCAAAATCCGCGCGTTCAGATTCGATGCATAGTGAAAAAAAGTTGCTCTTAGATATTAATGTTTAAATATTATCATAATTTTTGTGTGCATTTTTAAATGTATCTTTTTATAATTTTTCTTATTTATTTAATTAACTTGCTATGTGTATTGATAATAGTAATAGTAGCATAAATATTATTTTACAGAATATTTTTTATTTAAACATATATACATATATAAAATAAAATAATATAGAACTTTATTTTATAGCAACTTTTATAACCGAAAGGAGTTGTCTCAAACTTGAAGGATGCAGACAACAAGAAAATCGTTTCCTAGAATTTGCGAATATAAAAGGAACAAATCGATGATTGCATCCAGTTAATAACGGCTATTAACTCTTGGTTGCCGACGCCGAATACAAGGTGTTCCAATCTCACTAAATTATCCGCAAACGATAATACTCTTTGATAAACGTGGAATTTATTTTACAAAATTTAGTGCAAGATTAACGTCCAGTATTATTAACATTACAAGATTTTTACAAGTTACAACTTAAAAATTAAAAATAAATAAATCGATTATATCAGATATAACGTTGGGACTCAATAAAATCTATATAAAAACAGGTGCAAAAGATTTTATAATCTTTTTAGATTCTTGAGATTGAAATTATCAGTTGTTTGTGTATCTATCAAAACTTTGAATAAATTATTCTTACTTATTATATTGCAAGAGAATCTCTTTATATAATGAACTAACGATACTTATAATTTTTAACTTTAGATGTTTGTAAATACACTTTACGGCTGATGAGAAAGGAATTTTTCTGATAAATTTAGGTTGATTCAATTCTGAATGATGTAGATTTGTTTCTTTCAAGTTTTACGACGGAACACACCCACCGAATAAAAATATATTCAAGATACATTTAAATATCTCGTATCGATATAATAAATTCTTTTATAACTGTAAATCCGCATTAACAGCTATCGTTCGACGTTTTTTTCCATCGTTATTTACTCGGCCGGAAGAATCAGTGATACAGCAGACCGTTTCGTCGTATAAATCGCGATATTAATACTCACGCGTGCAATTTATTTCAGTTGTATTATCACCGAAAGTGTTTCGTAAGCTCTCGCGAAGTTTATTTCAGATTATTAAATTTTCGTTAATCGCGTAACTTAACCTTTGGCAACCTTATCAATGTGGGATAATTAAAAATATTGGTCATATCTATTTTGATGGTCCCGATAATTTTGAAAAATGTTAAATAACGACAAACTCAAGACGGCAGTAAGAGTGACAACGATGACGATGAACGACTTTGCTTTTGCGGAATCGTCAGTTTCCTGTGTGGCAAAGGTCACGATCGGCAAGCATGGATCGTGGCATGTTTCGAGGTCACCGATGGAACATCTTTAGGCCGTAGTCGTATCATATTATTATATTCTCTGGAATGCATTATAAAAACACGTTGCGGTTTCCTTACGGTTTAAGAACGCAAAAAGAGACATCAATCTCGAATAGTAGGCGATTAGAAGAAAAATCGAAGAGATAAAAAAATGCCAAATAGAGAATCTGTAACTTTCGTCCTTCTTTATGACGAAGAATTTCTCTCTTCGTTTCGATTTCCTATGATGGTGAGCTCTTTACTATGCGAGCTCTTTTTCTCTCTCTCTCTCTTTCTCCTCTTACGAAAGCGTCGATGGACGCCGTCGATATTTAAAACTGTCGGAACTATATTTAGACAGTGTTATTCATCGGCGAACGTATCTATACATAGAGCACGAGTATATTTACTACTAACCCATGCCGCATGTGGGGAGTCTGGGTGTCAAAAGTCGAAGCGTGCGTTATAATCGGCGAGACGACACGATCAGGCACGTACACCCGGAGGACTCCCCGGGGTCTTTTTATCGTATCGCGCGCATAGTGCAGGTTTTCATATCTTCTACATTCCGATACGGCGACTGTTTTACGATGTCTGACTAGCGTCCTCGCCATGTAATGTCATTCCGATCAGGCATCAACTACGAAGTACAAAGCGTTCGTTTTACGAATTCATGCCTCTCGTTACTTTACGAAAAGTGGACCGCAAGTCCGCGAAAGAATTTAAAATTAAAATACCTAAGATTAATAATGCGACAAATAAGATTCACTAATAAGAGGTACGAGTGGTTCTTTTGTATTATTATAACCACGGACGGAAATATTAGCTGTTTTCCAGCTAGGCACGCAACGTTATACTGTGTTTCACTGTGTAAAGTTCTTTGTACTTTGTATCTTGTTGGAACAATTAGAACTTAATTTAATCTGCTAAGACATTAATATAACAAATATTCTATATCTTTAATTAAATTTAAATTATTTTATGTTAACATGTGCGAAAGAAGAGCTCTTACCACATGTTAAACATAAAATTTTTTAAAAAGTTGGTAACACTCATATTTTACACACTCGTACTTGGCTTTCTACAGCGTCACGCAGTTAGGCCCATGGCAGCCACTGCCTTACTGCTCGTCCATGATTGATGTCAATTCGCTTAAATTTTAAGTTTTATTAGTTTTTCTATGTGCTATGGGCCTAACTCTGTGTCATGGTTGAAACCCTTTCGACACATGTTCGAAACATGTTCAACACAGTGTCACACTGTGTCATCCGTGTACCTTGTTGTAAAACAGCCATTATTATAAATACACGCATCCGTGTAAAGGGAAAAACTTGTAGCGGAATAAATAATTGGAAAAGATACAAGCGTACACGTGGTTCTAATCGAAATCACCATGTCGAAGGGATTAATGCGGCCCTGGATCAGAGGCCCAAGCGTAGTAGAAAGAGGGGATAGAGGGGGACTACGGTCTGCTCACACGTGCACACGGAGGAGGCAGCGATCCGCGCGCACGCAACGCGTAACCATGCCACGCACACAGCGCGAGGCCGATGCCTTCATTTCTTCATAAATCAACAGCGTCTCTATTTATATGCCCCATGCCGGACAAATAGCGATAGTTCGCGCGCACGAACATTCGCCGCGACGTTCGAAAGCGGCCAAAGCGCCACTTGGGAGAGCTGTTAACCGTGGGGGACAAATGAAAATTTTAGGCACGGCGGTCACTCCCGATGGCCGATATCCCGGGGCTCTCTCGCGGCAGGAGCGGCGAGTGCGCGGGGCTTTCGGAGATTCCGTATGTCGGTACGGCTCCGCCACGAGGCCACGGTTCCACGAGGAAAGTGGACTCTAGAAAGTTCTGCGTCGCGAGTTATTTGCGTCTCCCGACGGGAGATTCGTTGGGTAATTCTCCCGACGACAACAGGTGCGCGATCCTATGCGGTATCGAGCACATTTCCTTAGCGGTTTCTTCCAATGCCGCGTTATCGGGTCGAATTTAAGGGTATCATGTACTTGACTCATTTAACATTAAACACATATTTATTTTTCGGGGCTATTTATAATATTTTGTTAAAGCACGTATCATTAAAAATTAGAAAGCGAGAGAGAGGAAAAGATGGAGAGATCAATGCAGCTTGTACAATGTAGAAAAAGAAAACGTTTATTCTCAATATTTACTTTGAAACGTCCAATATTGCAACATTTCCGCGAGGAACAATCGAAGGATGGAAAATCCCGATTTTCTATTCTATGTCGCTGAGATGCGACGCTGCAGGCGAGCACGATGAGCGACTGCGACGCCGCGCGGCATCGCGATGATCGCGCAGCGGCAGCGACGTAGGGTCCGTCCAGCGATGGTCCTATGGAAGAACGGCGAGGGCGATCGTACGGGATATCTCGTGGCATGGGACGGGATATATACGCCATGGGAACGCGGCCGTAATGTTACAGGCTGGCTGCTGATGCTGGCGCGTTGCCGCCGCTCTCGGCTCGTTCACTCCGCTCGCTCGCTCGCTCGTTCGTTCGTTCGGTCTGTCGCGCTCGGCGAAGTAATAGCCCGGGCTAAATATAGCCGGCGATAAACACAGGCAGTTAGTGAGCCGCGTGCGCCGTGTAGCGCCGCGACGATATCCTTGGATGTACATACATACACGAACGAGACGGCGCACAAAACCGCCGAACAAACGCACGACGCGACGACTTGTGTCTCACGACGTCGTGTGTACCCAATACTCGGCTGGTTCATTCGCTAATAATGCGCTCCTCCCCTGCATCTCTAGCTCTTTCGGCTGCTTAACGCGCGCTTAACTCGTGCTCGTTCTCATGGCAACACCGAATATTGCACAATAGAATTGATGATTTTAATTTAATACATTCTTCTTTCTTTCTCTCGTTCTTTTTGTCTCCGACTTGAAATTTTATTATCTAAAGTTAATTATATCCCGTTTTTAAAGAGAGATAAAAACTCGACATTTAGAATAAACACGGATTCTGATATGTCGCGTAATCGCGATCCGCGCAATTTTCGTATGCGCAAAACGGAATGTTACGTAAACAGTTGATTAGGGACAAAGTATATTTGTAGCGATTGCAAACTAACCCATTAAAAACGTATCAAACTTTAGTACGTAAATTTGTGAACGTGCGACATAGATTGTAATATCTCGAAAATTCTCTACAATTGGCATGAAGTGTTTGCGTTTCGAAACAGCTAGCGTCTCGCTTCAAATTAAAATAGCAAATATCCAAGGTGTTCCTCGCGTTTCTCTTTATTTGCGATTCCGATGACCGTCTCTCTGCATTTTTCAAAATCCCAAATCAAAACTAGCGAAAATATTTGTTGGACTATCCTTTACGTACATTATGAACACTTATTTTCATATCTTTTTAACTATTTTCAGTAAAATTTTACTAAAATTTATTCAAAATTGATAAATTTTTATTATCTTCAGTAATTCCTTATCCCATATATACGCTATTTTTATTTAGTTCAAGCGCTTACCGATCGGAGACCGACTCCTCTTCTGGAGGAGAACCGGGCTTTCGTAATCAGTGGTAGGCTGGACAAGGGGAGGCACAATGGATCTAATCTGAGTCTGAGTGCCACAGGTGGGTTTCGCTGAGAACCCCCTCCCCCTCATTAGCATCATTATAAGTAAAGCTTCAAAGTTTATTTCGTGAAAAGATTTGCGATGAAATTATTACTAAAAAATTAATGGAGTAGAGGAATTAATTGATTTTAGATAGACATTCCTGATAAATGGAGAATTGATGTCTCAATATATAATTAGTAAAATTATATAATTAATAAATATATTAGAACTCCTTAAGATAACTCTTTAAGATTCAGAGGATTCCACGTATATCATAATTCGCGATCGATCCAGCAATACAATTTACGAAGCACTAAGTGAAATATTAATCGTGTTATTCCTTTGTTCACTACCACGGTACAGTCATCTATCCATATCGTCATTTCAACGAATCGAAACGAGACGTTATTTATCGTGAGACACATTAATGTCTGGGGCTGACGCTTACTTCCTCGTTTGGGCGGTTTTCTATTAGCAGAGACGTGCTTTACAACCGATCGAAAACGCACGATAATCTTATTCGATGCGGTGCGACCGCGTTGATAAATTATCCGCGTTGTCGTCTATTAATTATACGAGTTATCAGCGACGCTTGAAATTATATTTAGAACATTAGACTTAATGTTGCGCTGGAACGAGCTCGGCCGGCGACAAATTAAAGCAATTGCGGGCGAGCTGTCTCGACTCGTTAAAATCACACGCACTTTGCGCTGCAACTCCGAAAGGCGTCTCAAGTTGCTCTGAAGATTTCATGAAACTGCCTGACATGACTCGGACTCGAGACATAATCGACTAATCAAGATCATCCCGCGAAATCAAGCTGCGTGTAAATCATTGTACGTGCTCGTCGCTTTACAGGGCTATTAAGTTTATGTATTTTATAGTTGCGGTATTTTACTCAAGATATAATGAGAAAGTAATATTCTAATCATTTATGATTGCTGGCTATCGTCAAAAATTTATTTTTGTAGCGCACAACTTTGTGCAATAGTTGTGTGCAAAAATGCATTGATTTATAATCAGACACATTAAGATCGATTTTGCAATGGACATTACGTAGATCGCGACTGAACCGTTATCTATTCCTGGAACGAGGCTATAGAATCGTTGTAAAAAATACTTATCGCTTTCGCTTCCTTTGCTCGTCCGTAATAGAGAAAATATTCGAAATTGATAGACAGTACACTCGCTGTAAAGAATAACGCGCTTAGCCGATTATGAAACTAGAAATTTGTTTCTTTCGCGAAAACCATTGAGAAGATTTCATGCGAATTAATAAATTCATAATGAAATGAATATAATGAAATTATGAATAAATTCATAATTTCATATTAAGTAAGAATTTAATTTAAGCAAGAATTATAAATAAAAAATATTATCAAAGATACAGAATCTTTGATCTATATCTTGCATAGAAAATACTCTAAATAAGTAAAAACAGAATATTTTCTTCAAGCACAAAGCTTTAAAACGATTATTGCTAACTTGATTCTGTTGAACCGAGGATTCCCGTTTTTAACGCACACCTTACGAAGGAGTTGTGAATGTTATTCTTGGCGAGAAATGTGACAGCTGGACTGATCTCATTATCGTGAACACGGAAGTGATGACGACCAAGAATCCAGTTTAACCTTGCATCAGTTCTTCGAGAAACACGTCGACACGTTTACGTTCTACTCAACTATTCATTATAGTTTCACCACAATAAAGTTGCCTATTGCGAAAAGGTGTGTTGATGAATAAGCTATTGCGACATATCCCATTTTTGCTCGTGTATGTCAGATTTTCTGCGTTTTATCTGCATGATTTTTAACGCGGTCGTTCTCTATCTCCATTTTTTTTCGAGCTTTTATCGCATCGAGCGGGATAGAACGAATCATAGCAGATTAACTGATTAATTTTCATATATTTTTTGGACACAATTTCAAAAATTAACAATTATTAAAATTTAAAACTTGAGAGATTATACATTGCGATAACGCGTGACTCCGTGTTAACGCGAGTGGCTAGTAATGAAAGGATCCCGAAATCAAATCTCTCATCCTACATAAAATTTTCAGCGGGAAGTCATAGAAATATTTTTTAAGTTTAGGTGAAATAGCCCTACTCGCCCATCTTACACTATTATAGATTATGTATTGCCTAGTATTACAGTGTTGTATGTACTCAACTAGATAGAAATATAGACGCGTACACATTATATCTCAATAATCAAAAATTTTGTTCAAGTAATTCGCTTTTTGCGACATAATAATCATCGTAAGATGTCGTAAAAAAAAGACTTCGTCGGCGGACCATACATTCTTGTTGACCAAATAAATACGCGTTCGTATGGGATCCATAATTGGTGCCGACCAATTAAGGGTTAATTGAGTGTATTTTAGCTTGAAACCGAGTGCATCGTCGTCACTGAAGGCGACACCTACATTAAGCCAAAGTCGAACTGCCGTCCAGAGACAACTAATGCTGATTACGCACACTTTTGCTGTGCTACAACTGGTTTTTCATCGTTTACCTTGTCGTAAATTAGAAATGTATTTTGTTACGTTGTGCTTGTTTGATGGAACGAGTCTGTACATTTCTCTGCACGACATTAACGACTAATGATGATAGATTATAAACAAACTAGAAGTAAAACACATAGAATTACCGCTACTACCGGAAATCATAAATATCAGAGGCTAAAATTAGAAACATTTTGATGAAATTAGAATCGTTTCGAAATACTGAGACCGTAATAATTTTCGAACAGTACACCCAAAAAAATTTTTTTGATAGACGTGGAATCCTCTAAATCTTATAGATAAATAGTAAAAATAAATAGTAAAAAATATTTTTCACTTTTTTCAACTTTCACATTGAAAAAGAAATATGTTTGCAGTAAAACAGTTAGCTTAGAATATGAGACTATGGGAAAAATCATTTTGAATGTAAAATATTTTTTTTGGGTGTAGAAAAAATATAAAATGAAATTCGCGAAGTATAAAACTGCATCTAATTGTTCATCCTATTGTTAGAAGTTACTTTATATTTATAAAAATGGAATAAAATGTAAATTTTTAATTTAATACAGTTAAAAATAAAGGTGAAATAAAATGAATAGATTGCAGAGAGGGAAGCAGAAATATAACTGTTCACAAACAATTTTGAAGCAACAGATTTTCATTAATGTTTGAACGCACTTAAATGTTATCGCAGACCGCCATATTTTACATCTATCTGCAATTAAATGTCATCGATCGGATATCGCCTCGTCATTGTCCGCCAAGTCATTTGAGCGATGCTTTCTCGCGAAGTGGTCGTTATTATTAAACTCGCGTTGTATCGCGCGTAGTCGGGCAATACATTGATCGATATGAAAGTTGGACAATGAAAGGATCAATTGATTTCTATCCTCATCTCGAATTTCCAAAATATGAAAGACAGGCGCACAATCGACTGATGTCGAATATCGCATTTTTTTTGGATATTAAATGTAATCGTATTTATAATAATAAACACGTCTATGTCGATAAATTAATCGCACAACGGGGATTCGTGCTAATAACCTTGGCATTGTTGGTAACGTTTTCAGTACTGTCTCCCCCATCAAATCGCCACTTGGGCGCATAATTTTTGCTCTTTACCTCGAGGCAATTGCACACCGTGACTTCCCGAGAAATAGATAATAACGTTCCAAGAAAGCGTCGCGCGCGCAAGTCACGAGGCTGATACCGAGGCTATAAATACATCGGACGAGTGTAAAAATAGACGAGTACGGTAAAGATTCGGAACAGGAACATGTATCCTGGTGCGTGGCGATGGATGCTCGCCGGAGCGGAGCGCTGTGTCTACTACCAGAACGAAATAGACCGATGACGCATTTATCTAACAGGTTCCCTCGTTTGTTTGCCCTGTCCAATTTTTATTATTCTCGATACGGCGCGGCGGTAGCGACGGCGCGCTCTCGCTCGCGCATTCGTTCGCTCGCTCCGCCACCGCGCCGCGCCGGTGCGCATAAATATTAATTGATCTTGTTTGTGCAATATTACGTTACACCCGCCCATTTTTTTCCACGCAATATAAATATACACGCGTGACGGCGATGATGATGATGATGATGATGATGATGAAGCAAACGCGGGGTCGAACTCTCGACCGCGCGCGCGAAACCAGTATTCTCTCACGCGCTGCGCTCGCTCGCTCGCTCGCTGACTCGCTCATTCTTCCATTCCGTCGTTCTAAAAATAGCACATCTGTGCGCGCGAAAGCAGTTTTCCGCTCGTAATGAATGGATTCCTCCGTTGCGCGGTACACGAAACATCATCGATCCGAGCGAATTCACGTAGGAAAATTTAGCGACTCCTTTTGTTTATGTGCCTCGACACAACTCGTTCCGATTCGCAGCAGGCAAAATTTTTACAATTTCTTTCCTTTAAGATACTTACCAATAGTACGCAGTTGTTGAAAGATGAAAAGTATCCGATCGATAACATTTAATTGCAGATAGATGTAAAATATTGCGGTCTGCGATAACATTTAAATGCGTTCAAACATTATTAAAAATCTGTCGATTTAAAATCGCTTGTGAACAGTCATATTTCTGCTTCTCTTTCTGCGAAGCAGGATTATTCTCATTTTTCATCTATGATTTTAGTCATATTTACATATTTTATTTAAATTTACATTTTATAATTCAATTTGTATAAATATGAGATAAATCTTAATGGAATGATTAATTGGAATGAATAATTAGATTACATAATTTTACACAAATTTTATATTTTTTGTATCGTCTCTGTTCGAAAATTATTACGGTCTCAGTTTAAGCTTTTTGATATAAATTAAGTTTCCGCGAAGTTTATAGTACAATTCACTATTTTATATGTCGTTGAATTTTAATATGATTTTAGAATTTTTCTTCCCTGAGCATGACAAAGATTCCAGGTGATGAGTCTTAAGTATTCAACATCTTTTCTTATCATGACAAGGCTTTCTTTAATGAAAGATCAACTTCCAGTAGAATCTGCCCCCTGAATATTGCAATTTCTAGGACATCTTGTGTGTAGAATCGTACGTTAACAGGAAATGAACAGGAATAGCTGTTGCGCCTATATATTTAGGTACTCTTCGTCGCAAATGTCTCATTATCGAGATACTGGTCAAGAGCGATGATCTCTCTCGAGCGCGGAATACAAAATGGAGACGAGAGACGACGTAAAAAGAAGGTAGAAGGCAATTATCGCACGCGCTCGTCTCCAGACTCGTGCAATCGCGACCGGTTTTCCATCTGGCGAGACTGTTCGGTCGATTGTCGGCGCGGTGATTTTCATTCGCGCAATTTTCCGCGCGTATCGCGAAACTGTCGCGGAACGCATGATCCAATTAAGCGAACGGCACATTTTATCAGCATTCTGCTTACTTGGCGTATCAACGGCTCGCGCATAAGCAAGTCAACCTTCGAACATGGCCGTTTCGCTCGCCGCCGTTTTTCCACGCGTCTCCCTTTAGCATCATAATATATTTAAAAGATAATACGACGAACGAATCCTATCGATTCTCGCGAAACCGGTACTCTCATGCCTCGCTCGTTCGTCTGCTGTATACCAGTTGCTTAAGATAGTGTGCTCGTTTCATATACCGCCCAAGTATGCTGAAAGCGTACCCGATCGCTCGCATCATTCAGAAAAATCGATTCAATTGATCGATATGCACGTTACAGTACCGTCATACAGTTTTATCTGAACACAAGCTGAATGTGTACGGCAGAGAGGCGAGACATCTTAACCTACGAAGAAAAGAAATTTCTCCTTCTTTTATTTTTATTCCTGTCCAGAATATGAATAATTTATAAGATGCACTATAGGTATATGTTGGCAGAACATTAAATGTTTTATTAGACATAGGTATAAACACGGGATCTTAGAAAGTTACTTACATATCTTTGTATGGACCGAATCTAAATTATCAAGCGTGTATTAGACAGACTTATTTATTTAATTAAAATTCATTAATTTAGTTATAGATTTTTATTTTATAGAATTTAATTAATTGAGTTATAGAATGTATAATTCTGCTTAATTTTATAAAACTAGTTCGATTATGTATTATAAGCTTAATGATTTTAACAAAACAAAATTATTCTTTAATTTTCTTTAAGAGAGCAAGATATTTATATAAACGTGTATTAAAACTCGCCGCTAATTCTGTAGCTTTATAGATAAGAAGTTTCACTATCTCTGTATCGCAAGGGAAAATTTTGGTATTTGTTGAAAGGAAAATTATCTTTCATCAGGGAAGATATGTTGCCGTGACGTTGGCGGTTGTAAGAGAAAAAGATTTGAAGCCATAGTGCGCGTTGAAGATTTTGAAGCCATAATGCGCGCCGCTTCACAGTGACCGAAGATTACTTAATGACCGAGCGCAATTAGGGGGTATTTGTGATAAATTGCCAATATCGTCGCACGTTAATGAATGCAGGGACAGAGTTTGGTTGAGAAGCCGAAGAGCAATAGAGTGTCGCGGCAGCCTCGCGGGACAAGACCGAGAAGCTAATGAACCGGTGGCGAGACCGACGAAGAATCGTCGTTGGTCGTCCAACACTCGGAGGTTATTAAATGAGAGGAGCGATTAAGAAGATTTAACGATCGTCGGAGCGTCATGCTGGAACAGATGTTGTGCCAACCTAGGTTAGTTTTAAGTGGCGCTTAGTTTCTCCATACGCATATATCACTGACACTGAGATATAGCTCTGAGATAAAAAAATGCGAGCGACAATCACAATTAAATAAATTCATGTATAATAAATTTACGTTAAAATTCTGTAAGTTTTCTCTTTTTTTATGTTTTGGTTCCTCTTTCCTATTATTTTAATCTCCTAGTTTTTCTCTTTCTTTATTGCATTTTATTCCATATCATCTTTCTTCTTTACTGTTCATTAAAGTATGTGTGTGAAGACGGGGTATCATTTTATGGAAACTCATAAAATATTGAGAATTCTGGTCTTATTTTTAATGGTTTTATAATTTTTTATAGGTTGACAAAGCACAAAATAGGTCATTAAGCAGAAAAAAATACCTCAGGACAAACTGAGACGCCAAATTCACACAGCGTCTCACTTTGTCCTCATCACGAGAATTCTTTTAATATCCATTGATAGATTTATGGTTTTATTTATGATTCTACACAAGTTGTAGAAAGATTTCTGGCAATAAATATTGTTTACTTATATTTTCTCAAGCTTTTAATATTAAATCTATTCTATCATAAAAATTTAATAATTGATTAAAATCGAACAGGTCGTCACAATTAAATAATATTCTTATAAACAGAAATTAAATCCCTATAAACCGTAAAATTACGAATGTGAAGTTGAAAAAAAAAGAAGAAACCGAAAAAGGAAAATGGAGGAAACAGCGCGAAGAAGCAATAGAAACTTGCTGCCAGAAAGTGACATGCAATTTTTGCGACTTCAAGTATCGTTCCAGCTCAGCTTCCGGCAATATCAAATATGACAGTCACAAAGGCTGTCGGATAATTAAAAAGTTTTAATGACCATTTAACGGTTTTACAGGACGGGAATAAACGAGAAAAGGCCGGCTGCGTCAGATCGCGACATACGCGACGCGATGCAATGCGACACGACGCAGCGCGGGCCCAGGTAAGCGTCCGCACGAGTGCATCACGCAGCAGACTACGCTATAAATAGACCGCGAAGGTCAGGGGAATCAGCAGTTTTCATGCAAATGCACCGTCGATACAACAATATGCGGCTTCTTTCGCGCTGGGTACCATCGCGGATCGTCCCGATTACCAGAACTTACGATTCGCAACGCCCGTCCTCGTGCGAGGATAATTTCTCACAAATCTCGCAAACTTTCGCCGTTTTGTCGTCGTTATCGAGATGCGTCACGCGATTTCGAGCGGGGGACTGCATGTACATACACTCAGGCGACAACTCGACGAAACACCAACGGCGTTACCGTAATCGTGTGAATAAACCCGATTCGCGGATCGTCATCGTCTCGCGCGGTACTGCGATCAACAGGTGGTTGCACCGGCGGCGTACTTGTGTATGGGCGCGCGTGTACGCATGTATATACAGACACAAGTGTGCACGTATATGTGTACACGCGTTACTTGTCGAAAGTTCCCACCGCGCGGTATCCTATAAGCCTTATTACGAGAGATATGTGTTGCCGCATAAATGGGCTCGCTCTGTCCAGTTATCAGACACATACTTAAATGATGACCACACAATTGGATCACGAAAGGTTCGACGGATCTTGTTTTCCGGATTTTATTCAAATCTTCACGTTATGATTGTCTATTTGTGCATATCGCATATACAGGATAAAATTGGCATGACTAATTCTTTTCAAAGTAGTGTCGCATAATAAATTCATTTAAGCTATTTCATTTTTCTTTACAATATATGATCGTAGAGAGAAAGAGAGAGAAAGAGAGAGAAAATAGCATACATTCCGCGCTTGTTAATGGACTTTAATGAGTTATAACATGCAATATTGAATACTTTTTGTGATAAATCATAATTTTCGCAATTTCCTCTAAAATTTTAAATTTATTAAATCCCTTTTATTAATGTCCTTCATGCTAAACAAATACGCGGTTTTGTTCAAAATTTAATATTCTTAAAAAATATTTTAATATTGCAGACTCTAAATTGTAAGGACCGCTTCACGAGATAAAGAAAAACTTCAAAAAAATCTACATATTATGTATGTAGATTTCTTTCATTTCTTTCAATTTTGTATACATGTATTTAGAAGCTTTGAATTTTATATTAATCATTTTATTTTTCTTCTAAAAAGATTTTTTATTTTTTATATTCAATGTTGCATTTCCGCGTTTCAGCAATAATCAAGAAAGCTAAATAATCAAAGGTTATCTTTGATATTCCGTCCTCGGAAATGTAAAAATTTAGACGGTTGCGGCGGCAAAGGAAAAAAAAATAGCCGGAAGCGGAGACACGCGCGACAAACATCCGGACGGCGGAATGCGTCGGCAAGAAAAAAAGCGCGTCACTCGAAGAAATCTATACGTGCCAGCGGAGGAAGAATGCCTCCCTGATCGAAAGAATCCGTACAAATTTGCAGTGCGATTTCTGCAACAGGCGACGAGTGAAACTAGGTGAAAGTAAGCACATATAATGGTAGCTCCTTATGCTTATGCGCTCTCTTGTCCCTCACGTGCCAAGAGAAGGGCCACCTACATTCTCCGTTCGATCGCCGCCAATCCTCTCCTTCTTCCTTATCTTATCGGGGAAGAAAAAAAAAAACTGATGTAAACAAACGCGAGATTTGCACGCGTGTTCGTTTATAACAAACTCCAACATTTACTACCAACATATACTCTAACTTTTGTAATGCGTTTATTGCATTAATAAGTATATCTGGAAAGTGGAACAGAAAATCAGACCACGATACGCGCTCGATTTTTTTTACCCTTTTTTTTCCCAACCAATCGCTCGCGTGCTTGTTTCTTTCTCTCATCACTGCGAATTAACATAAATTAATCTGGAGGTCTCTCGACATTCAAGTACCACTTTCCCATGCGTTTGTCCGGAGCGTGTCTCGGGAGGCGAGCGGGCGTCCTTTAAGTCGCGATCGGGGTTTCTCGCGTGTCGTAATCCGATCGACTCAGCCGGTGGCTTCGAGTTAATCGCGGAAAGGATTTATATCAACGAGTCGTCGTCTCGTCGGAGACGACGGTGACTGGGGTTTAGCATGAAACTTTCCATAACGATATAACCGCGCGCGGTGGACGAGGTGGTTTTTCCGTCGCGGATCGACTTGATGGTTCGTTTCACGGGGGGGACCTCTGGTATCGCGGCGACTTTCACGAAAACATAAAATGTCGCGGCAGATGTCGTTTGGTTGGATGATACTCGATTAAAAATTGCGGGCGACGCGACAGCGTCTATTCGACGTGCGCTATTTCCGTGTTTCAGATCGAGGAAGTCTCTTCGATAACGAATGGAAATGTTTATCAAACTGGATTTCGAGTGATTTGCTGCTTCCACTCAACAAGTACGTAAAACACGTTTTGCGAATTATCAATTTAGCATAAAAGAGGAATATTCGTAAATTTACTCCTTTGATACGTAACGAAAATGTCTGTGACGGTGACGTCTGATGTTTAACTTTTAGAGGTACAGAAAGCCATTATAATAGTTTCATGTAATAATTACTTAACTGCCTTATATATAAATTCGTATATCTGTGTATTTGAAACTTATATAATAATAAAAAAACAAAAATAAGGAGCTATAAAAATTGTTCACGTCGTTAGCTTTGGAAGTTAAAGGAAAGTTACATATCTGCTAAGGTTTTGTCTACAATATACTAGTCAAATCATTGAAAATATTAAATCTGATTTCATAATCATAATCAGTGATCTTAAAAGCTCATATAAACATTTCATTTTCAAAATTAAAAAATTTATTATTTTTCTTTCGAGGGTCGGAAAGACATTGTAGTGGTTCAACCTTGATGAAAACTTTGTATAGAGCAT
Source organism: Tetramorium alpestre (assembly GCA_021460005.1). NCBI lineage: Eukaryota > Metazoa > Arthropoda > Insecta > Hymenoptera > Formicidae > Tetramorium > Tetramorium alpestre. The sequence continues at coordinate 160,092 of JAJVSH010000111.1, forward strand.
ACTGAGATAAATACAAATTTTTGGGAAAAATATACCGATACATGACGTGCAATTTGCCAATCCTCTAAAGGTTAAACGTTATTTTCGATTTGTATGATATATCGTAATGCAAATTGACGAGGCACGACATGCTCGAATGTAGTATCAATCCGTCTTGCTCCGGCAGATTACTTTACATAGGTTTACGCTCAGGAACGCCAATAACTTTAATCGTCGCGCGACAAGAAAGGAAGGAGGAAACGTAAAAGAAGCGGCGGCGTCAAAGCAAAATTCACGAGTCGTACGCGCGTGCACGCGCGCATGTGTGCGTACGAGCTGCAGGTGGTGTGACTATACGATCGGCATTACCGGAATGTTGTTAAGTAGCTGGATTCGTGACTTTGCGGCGAGCACGGTCGCGCATCGCTGAAGAGCCGAGGCTAATTTCCCGTGGCTCAACGTGCTTGGGTTTCTTGACTTTCCGGCTGCGCGCGCGCGCGCGCGCGAATCCTTTTTCNTTAGAATAAATCAGACACAAGAGATCTGACGCTGTCGCGCGAGTACGCGAACAGCTGAGGTTTACAATGATAATTATTTTGTATAAATTTATCACACAGCAATCACATTGTGTTTAATAATAATCTCACTGCGTTTACGTAATAACGTTCAACGGAAGTTGAGGAAGAATATGTTATAAAGAGAGATAATAAACACGTGGCAGAATGCTAACGCGAGTGACGAGGTAAGGGTCCTGGGTTCAAATTCCAGTGGTCTCTCATCCCGCATACATTCCATTTTCAGCAGAAAGTCACAGAAGAACTTTTTAAGTCTAGGTGATATTAGAGATTATTATACCTAACCACCTTATCTTATACTATTATGTTGTAAAAATCCAAATTGTTTAAATATACCATGCAAATGAATCATTGTATAACGCTTCATAAAGTATAATATATGTATGTCAGTTTTACACGTAAATCTGTTTTAAGTAAATAATTGCGGAAGACTATTAGATATGAAATCAACATCTTAAAAATATGACTTCAACTACACGACTTCATATGCGTTGCGACTCAAATCGCTTCTTAAAATTAAGCTGTCATTTTGCGTAACTTGCATAGAAATTTCCTGCAATATAGAATAAGCTTAGTCATATCAATTAAAGTTATATAAGTTTAATATGAAGAGCCAGTGGCGAAGACATCTAATTCCTTATGAGATTTTCTAATTTATAACTTTAGAGTTATGCCAGTTTATCTTTAATAAAATGTCTAAAAGCTGATCCTACATTACATGTTATGTAATATGTAATAAAGTAATAATTTTTTTAATGCATAAAAATTTTTTGGCAAACTGTTTGGCGTGCGAAACAGTTACGTATAATTTACGTATAAACATTAAACGTCTATACTCGTTCGTACATTAGTTTTTTTTTTTTTTAAAGAAATGTTATCTATACTTCACAAAAATAAAAGAAGAAAGCAGGTCTTTGTCCTAATCAGAAGTCCAATTGACTTTAATAAAGCGTGACGTGTTGCATGGGTGTGCGTGTACAAACCACTACGATTTTATTGAATTTTATTTCGTTAACGCATACACTTGGCGCATAATTCTCCCCTCCCCTCTGTATGCAAAAACATGTTTTACAATAACCTTACGAATGCAATTCTGATCGTGAGAGCGTTTTCTGCACCGCGCAAATACAGATCCTGAATTCTGTCGCAAATTAAAGGCCACCGGAACTGGATTTAACGAACTAGCGGGCACGGCGTTTCTCTCTTTCTCTCTCGTACCAACAATATCGAATCGCGCGCGGCGCGAATCGGGACCGCATTGCGTGCACTGCCGTGACGTAGCACGCATATCATACCAGCGCGCACGCACGCCCCAGAGCATACGGCCCGTAATTATATTGTCACGCCGCGGGTGTTCAATTTGTCGGGCGCACCTCCGCCGCCCCCAACCTCCTTCGTTAGGCACCGCCGCTCTCTCGCGCCCCGCGCACCGACCGTCTCCTTCGACTTCACCTTGTCAGTGCCCTACAACCCCGCCGTTCTCACGCCGGCGGAAACCGTTTTCAACCGGCTTCTTCTCCGTTCGAGCGCGCACGAAACCACCGCGATGCTTCAAGAGATTTCGACCGTCTTCGTCCCTATCCACCCTTCGCCCCCCCCCCCTCCTTCCTCACTCGTCTCTTTCCGAGATATAATAACAACTCCAAGTTAATGCACGATAAATAATTGAAAACTCTTATGTTGAATTTAAATTAATAATTATTATACAATAAAACTGTTTTCATAATTTTAATTTGATAATGAAAAGAATTAGCAACGCATGTCTTTAGTTTTATAAGTATAAGTTTTAGTTTTATTAGTTTTAGTATAAAAGTTACAAACTTAAAATATACGTACTGTAAAAAAATATACATTACATAATGGAATTGTACATATTTATAACGGTATAATTTATTATGGAAGTATATAAATCTCCATTACAAATTGTGTGACTTTTATACTTGTTGCTCATGCAGTTTCGCATATTTCGTTTTTCACAGTGCACGTCACGAGATGAGAATAACGCACTCGTTGTGCAGCGTCACTAATATCGCGTGTCCATATCGCGCTATTAATAATCGTGCCTACAATAGCATGCTTATTAACGAAACGAACGATGCTCATACACGTCAAAGTCGAGTCAGCAGAAGCTCCGTGAAAACCAGTAAAAGCTTGCGATTCACTTACGTAACTGAGCATAGGTATGTTGCGAGACTCGGAAACTATGGCTTCGACGTAGCAGGAGCCTTCCGGTCCGAAAAAGGCCACGACCCCGTCGCAGATCATGTCAATCATTGCTTTGGTAGCCTCGACGGTCTCTCCCCTCGTGTCGCTCCATCGCATCACCAGTTTTACGTTCGGCAAAATGTTCGGATCGTTGTTGATCTGAAACACATTTATGACAGTTATTTCAACTATTTCACGTAAAAATAAACGCGCTACCGATCAAGCAGGACAATTTTGATCCCGATAAAAGATATTTGATAAAATTAAAAATAAAAAATTTACACTAAAATGATAAATAAAATAAAATAATTTGTATTAAACGCTCGATGATCGTAAAAATATAAAAAAAAGCAAGAGTTAATTTTAATTCATTTTAGGAATCGTCTGGGGATATTTATATAAAGTTAACACGCGTTCCTTACGTGTGCATTCGTGCATGAGATTTCAACGTCCAACAATAAAATATTTGCATGAAATGCAACATTTATGCCAATTCTACGGCGTTTCATATATACATATAATGAAGTCGTTTTGAAGCAACAAGTTTCATTACGCCAGAACCATCTTATTCGGATGAAATTACGGGATAAAAATTTATCCCAGATAACGCTTCACGACAAAGTTTCGCGGTCCGCGCTACGATAAACGGGCGAGAATCGGCCGTGATGCACACGCGCCCGCCGTAATAGCTGGGCATGTGCCGATGCATCATTAACAACGTTCCCATCTTATTTTCCGGCATTTATTCGTACGGCTCACGCGGTATATCCTTCTCGCGTCCACATTATGCGCTCGCGGTCGTTATGCAAATCTGAATTCCAGCGAACAATAGTTTTCCGAGTAGAGTCACTTCGCCAGCGCGCCAATTTACATGCCTGGCAATGCGAGCTGAAATTATAACCGTCGGCGGTGGCACGGTCGTTGAAAAGTTCGCATGTGTAATAAATCCTTTTGCGGGCCGCCGCGCTGCGGTTGCATTGTGCACGAGGCGTTTAGACCAGATCGCTGTGTATCGGGCGCGGGCTGTTCCCGGCGAAATAAATATTGTATTCGAAGTGTGCCGCACGTGTGTGTGGACGTGGTTAGGTCGCGATACACATGACGGCGTATATGAAAGTTACCGATTAATGTTAACGGAACTCAGTCGGCGGAGTTCAAATTGCGCGATTTCGCGAAGAAAGTATTCGGCTCATTCACGTTGAAGGCGCAGAGATATCTCTCCCGGTTGCGCGGAATGCCTTCTCGGACAGTTTTACGACACAATCTACGAACGCGCTGTAAATATACGGCACCGAAATAAGGTGTCGATTGTTACATATTATCATAAAGCGATTTACGTAAGCAATATTTTTCAAATGTGAAATAATTTAGAAAAACTTTATATAAACATTTTTCAATTTATAAAAATTTAAAATCTTTAAAAGTATCTTTTGCTAAAAGATTAACTGAAAAGCTGCCATTTTGATAATTTTCTGCAAATTACTCGATACTGTTTTGTCTACTGGCCAAGTTGTTTTTCATGATGTAAACGATGGCACGTAATAATTTACGCGATGGGATTCGTATCTAATGATTATATCAATGCCATGGATCGAAATTAGACATTCATAAAGTGTATTATAAAATTACACGCTATTATGCATTCATGGTTTTTGCTGTACAATTTATTACCGCTATATCCAAAGTGGGAAGGATGCCAGTAGGAAAGTTCGCGATATCTTATAATTATCTTGTACAATAAATTTACACGTTCTAAAGCACACGTGTGCTTTGCAGAAATTTCTTAATATAGAGAGAAGGATGAATGATAGCATAAACGCGTAAGCAAAAGAATTTGATGGCTTCTTCATATTTATTCACATGAAAATTAAGTGTTTACGTTAGGAATCTTCGTTATAAAGTAATCAATTAGATCATAATCAAATAAGGTGACGTAGATTATTGAAATAAGTAAATGATAGAATGATTGAAGGAATAAATTAGCGTAAGATATGTAAATATGTCGCAAAGTAAAATTTAATGAGTAACAAGGAAAATAAGCCTTGAGAGTCAGCAATTTCAAATTCTCCGACGAGCATAAAGTTACTATTTAAAAAATTAAATGTAGAGAAGTATAATGTTCAAAAGGAAAAAAAACTTGAAAAAATTTTCTAATAATTATGCATATAAACTAATTTATAAAATAATTTTCTGATAATCATAATACACAAAATATTCGGACGAAAAATAAATATTGACAAACTGGCAAAGAGATGTGAAATACACTCATCAAATCAAGTCCAAAAAATGTGAAATTTGCCAAATTGAAATCTTGGAAACGATCTAGAAAACTAATTGTAAAATGCTTTTAAAGCGGCAGTGGTTGATGTAACTGAAACAATATTACAATTAAAAAACGGATGCCTTGTTTTAATTAATAACAGATTCATCTGGCTGTCAAACTGCATTTGACTCTCAAAGCCCATGTTTCCAGTTACTCGTTAAATTTTAATCTCGAGAGTCTCTTTAATTAATTAATAATTTTTTTAAATAAAATTTAATCGTTATATCATTTAGTATTGTTTATTCTATTGATCAAAAGATTTTTGCGCTATAACGTAACAGAAATTTCAATGATAAAAGTGTATTTCATGTTTGAACTTTATGCAGTTTTATAAATTAAATATATTAACGAGATAGACACGAGTTGTCAACACAACAAATTTCTGCAGTTTCAATTGTTAAAGCACCGTTAAAGTGGTCTCAACGAGACACCATAAAAAAAAAAAAAAACATGCATCTCCCGTTAGATGCCTCGCATTCTTGATTTCGCAATCATTTGGAATTCAATCATGAGATTTGTGGAGTAATTTGCGTATCGATCATATCCGCTTTCATTCAGTACCATTCGCAGGTCGTTGACTGTCATTTTTCGAGCTCACAATAGCCGCGCATTTCATGGAAAGAATACATTTGTGATAGAAACGCTCGGTGTGTGAAATCCAAAACGCACATGATCTCCATAAAATAAATTCGCTCTAAAAGGCGTAAAATAAAAAAAAAATCAATAAGACATTTGTCATTTTGTAAGTCCCCCAATTATCAGTCGATCCCAACGCAAATTTGGCCTGTTTCGAAGCGCGACACTCTCATGCGTCGTTATGCGCAGCTGGACGAAAAGTTGTACTCTCCCGCGTGTCCCGGCGCGGTGAAAGTTCGGCGTTCCTCCTTAATCCGCGGCTCGTTAAATCGACTTCCTTTATCAAGGAAGCCGGGTCAACAGTAGCGACGTTGCGCACCGGCGCGCCTTATTATTTATTAATAGAGAAGGCGCGCGCATTTCACATGGCACATATGCGTGTGCGTGTACATTGGCCGCGCGCACTCGCGCGAATGGATAATTATAAATGCGATTTGCGCGCTCTTAAAGAGCCGAGCGCGCCGCGCCCATTACGACGCGGCGCAGGCTCCCTCGCGTCGATTATACGAGATCGCCAATTACGCTCGTTCTATTTACTAATATACCGAACCGAGAACGCGGAGTGAGTTTACGTCGTGGGAGTGCGTACGGCGAGCGCGAATTCCACGATTTTTATTTACCTTTTTTTTTTCACCACACCGTGCCCGCGGGCGAAGCTTGGGCGCAAAGTGGTACTGTTGCACCTGCATCTGCATTACACTTGCGATCGCGGTGAGCGAACCGGGCATTAAGCAAGATTCACACACGTTAGATCTGCGTCTCGCGTTTTCTTCGTGACACATCCAAAAGAATAACTTGATGCTATAACGGTGCAAGAGATTTTTATTTCTTAAAAAGGTTTACGATTGTCGTTTTGAAAAATAGCTCGCTTATTAATACATTTCAATCACTCCAAAACAAAAAATCATTATGTCGTTTATTTGCTATAACAATGATATAATTTAAAAAATGGTTTTTTTTTTAATGTTTTCGAGTGTTTCAACTCGTTATAATTTTACAATATTTATTTTAAATGCAATTTTTGATGTAATAATTGTACCTTGTAAAGAAAAAGAATCATTAAGAAAAGTGTCTTATATATATATTAGCTTTTCATTTAATCTATTACATTCTCATTATTCTTTTCCAAACAATTCAAAAATGAAAATTTTCATAGAAAAAATAATGTATATATTCTCTAATAAAAAGATACCCTCAATCAAAGCCGATTATTTTCAAATGTATATTTGCAACATTATTCCACTCAATACAAATATCTTCAAAATGTTTTACAAAACAATTAGTCTAAAATCTTACGAAATAGTCATTGCCTTAAAAGGCAGATATATTCAATAGTTTTTAGTAGACAATTTATCATAACGTATTACTGTTTAGAAACAGGAACAAATTAATTAATTCTAAANATTATTAGGTTCGTGCAGTAATTTTGCATCATTAACTGCTGATAAGCAGTAATATAGTACGGCTAAAATAAGCTCTATGACGCATGCAAGTATGTGACAGTTATTTGGTAATCAAGACCGCCACACCGGAAAATGTCGTATTGCCATCGTGTAATATAACATAGTCGCGCATGATCGCGAACGCTTGTGAATCAAGCTTTATTCTAGCTGCGAACAGAGGCCGACATTGCGCGATCGCGATGCTTACTCTTGCGTGGCATATCGGAGGATATAAATAAACGGCCGCAAAGCTCGGCTCGTTTCCTGCACCTTTCGACTCGCTGAATGCGCGAGCAAACATCGTCGCGAAGAGAGTCATTATGCGTTGCAACTGCAAGCGGTGTATCGAACTGTCGAAAGAAAAATTTCGTCGCAGCCCGCAGCGACGAATATCGTTCCAATTATCAATTAATTTTTTTCGTCTTATCTGCCTCTTAAGGCAACGACTATAAATCGCGTACATTTAGACGGACTGTCTTAAACGTGTGCGTTCTACATGTGCAATCGTAAAAATTGTAAGACCAGCTGTAAGGTATTTAAGAAATTGCAATCAATGGATACTAAAAATTAATATATTTATATATATATATATATATC
>JAJVSH010000111.1:176915-265619 GCA_021460005.1 Tetramorium alpestre
AGATGGATATTTTTAGATATATTTTTATCGAAACATCACTCACTTGTGTTACTCGCACGTGCAAGCCGCGACGTAAAAAAAAAAGTTTATGCTGCTGTGAGAATCCTTGTGTTATGTCGCAAGATTTTTTTTGAGCAACGATACACTGTATAGCGATGAAGATTTCACGATGAACAAATGAAAAAACTGCGAAAAAACTTTTCTATAATAACAACGCAAGTTAAGCAGGTCTTTCCAGGCAAAAGACGTAACTGATACGCGAGGCAAATATAAGCCGATAAAAGACTAAGAATAACGTTGTTTGTTGAGACATACACATTATTTGTGCGTTACATTCGTCTGGCAGTTTGTTCTAAATTATTTCTGAATGATGAAGTAAAACCGTTTAGATTATGCGTAAGTTAAACAAGTCGCAAAGTTACGAACGTTTATACATCAAAAGTATTTGCTGTCGAATATTAATTGTAAAAAAAAGAAACTATTACATCATTACGACAACGAGCAATTATCCATCGCGCAAGACTGCAAATGAATACACCATAGATACGAAATAGAGCAAAACTGAAAAAATTTTAAATAAAGAAAATTTATGTAACGCATCAGCATTGAAAAATATTCAAATAAGTAGAGCTCTAAGAAATGTTTAATGTGAATGTTTAAAGGACATCTTTACCGTATCTCTCACATCTGTGCGCTGTCTACAAACTCAAACATTTTTAAATAAATATCGCTCGTACAAACAGTTCATATTATAAATCATATTCCTATGCATCTTTTTATTTATGTAATACGGTTCGTTTAACTTAAAAAAAAAAATTAAGATTTTCTGATGTTTTTGTTTCTGTTTTAATATTATTTAGCTTTTATTTGTAGCTATCAAGAATTTTATCATGAATTTTATCCATATCTGGTTGTTAAAAATCTTACAGGAATTAATTCTGCGAATAAAACGATAAATTTTTCTGATAATTAATCCCATTTCGTATCGCGATTGTTCCGTCATATATTTTGTAAATGTATGCTTTCATTTTCTAACGCTGTATCCGCTTCCTCTAATTGTAAGACGAATCGACACTGAAAGTCGAATTATGATACGCGCCTTAGCATGCACCTTACATAATTCAGGGTCAACTCTCGCAGTTACACCGTTTAGATAAATCCGTCTACATTGTTTCCTTTTCTCTGAAATTCTATTTTACTAGCTCACGTGTATATTTGAACATACAGGATCGAAAACATTAAGTCAATGTTGGCTATATATCGATACGAAGCGATCGGTCACATTGCAAACTTAAAACTAGAGTCGCAATGGAACAGAAAAAAAACGATGGAAAAGAAATATTGTATAAGTTGCGACATGCTATCGATATATTTAATCGAGGGGGAAAAAAAATTGAATTTAAGGCGCGCTGCGCCTCTTTTTGCGCCAGAATTAATGCAGCCGTGACACTGATTCATTATTATTTTACAATATATAATAATTTACATTAACGCATTTAATTAACATATTTATTTTCTGTAGCAGAGCTAATTTTTGAATAAAATATTAATTTTTATTATTTTTTTGCTTTATATACAACGTCTTCTTTATTTCTTCTGATAAAATTTTTTATTCAATTAAAATTCTGATTTCAAGATTCACATTTTCAAGAATTTTATAAAGACATCCCAGAAAATATATTATAATCACATTTAATTAAATTTAAAATACCTATAAATTAAAAAATAGAATATTTAAAGTGTGATTAAAAAATTAAAATACTTTTTGTTTTATACTTTATATATTTTTATTAATATCTAATGCTAATGTATATTAAACGATATGCTTAAAATTTCACTATATGTATAAAATTATTAGTTACTGAATATAACGTTTTGATATCAAAAAGTAACAATAAAGAAATAGATTTTCTATTTTGTACAAATATTTGCATTTTTATAGCCGATGCAATGTGTTTTATATTACTTTTGTGGAGAAGACCTTCTCTAAAAAGGTAAATACGTGTTAATGAGGCGAATTACATAACAAAGAATTGTAGTACGATAGGCGGATGTGTAGTAAAAGATGCGCGCACGTGGGTCTCGTCATTATCGCGACTGCTCTTTGAGTCAGTGTATTTCGCGTGCAATACAATATCTCAAGTTACTATCGCATATGAACTCGGGTGCGGCTACAATTGATCATATGTGACATGTGGATGCTTCCTACCTTACCTGGACTCGCATACGTTTGAGCTCGAATGCGAAGTATGTATTACAGAAAAAAAATTGTGTCGGAAACAGATTTATCATTCGTATATTCGTTTACACCATTTCTATCTGACCATTTGTTTGTTATCATATCGCATGAAGATTGCCCAATAAATTTTTACAAAACTCGCATGAAGATTGCCCAATAAATTTTTACAAAACTTCGACAAAAAAGTTTCAGAAATATTTTTCAATAAAATATTTTAAGAAAAGAGATTGACAGATTACGATATATTAGCTCATTTTCATCGGATACAGTTCTTTTTTTTTTAAACTGCATACTTTTTCATATTTTAATTATTTATTGTTAAAATATGAGAAATGAAAAATTTATAGAAAATTTTTTTATGATTAATATAATAAAATTTATGACAAGTTGATTGTGTGTTGATAATTTCCACAAGAATCAAAAGGAAAATGAGTTCGTTAGTTACTAATTTATATGTTGTAGCTATTTCAAGATCAATTTGATTATATCAATAATTAACTTGAAAAAATTTAAAGATGATTGTTTAACAAAAAATTGTGTCGGAAACAGATTTATCATTCGTATATTCGTTTACACCATTTCTATCTGACCATTTGTTTGTTATCATATCTCATGAAGATTGCCCAATAAATTTTTACAAAACTCGCATTAATTTACAGTTGAAAGGTGCAACATGTACGTGTATATGCATTCACGCGCGCACATATGTGTAATCATAACTTTGTTCCGTTACCGCTTTACGCAGTCAATCTCTCTCTTTGTCTTTTCTTTTATGCATATCAATAAAATTTACATTTAATATCTACGTCGGCCTGTCATCGCAATGCGTTTTGGTTCCTTTTCAGGGAGTTAACCCGACGATAATTTCTACCGTCAGCATCGCGCGATAATCTTACAATTATTTTTCTGCATATTCCAAGAGTCAAAGTCTAATAATCATAAAATTATACGTGTGCATACATATTAGCGGCGTACGCAATGAAAATTATGTTTAACCTAGAGGCATACGAATAAAAGCGACACCGCGTGCAAATTACGCGGGATACTCACAGCTTTGCGCCTCAATAGTCGTTCATAAACCGATTTAATTAGAGCTTTGGAGCAATATTGATATTAATATCTCGGCCTGACATACGCGTACCTACGGCGTTAATTAATGACTTTAGGTTTCGTATTAATTTGCTTTATCGCGCTAATAACACTTGTTCTACGTGCATATTCCTTGTGCATATAATCGATTCCTTGGCGTATCTTAATTCAAATAGCAATTCTGCCAATAATTTTAATCGCAAACACATAACATGCGTGATGCTATAACGTAAGTTAGTCTTATTTCTTATAAATACGCATCGTGGTCTTTCATCCACTTCTCATAGAAATTAATAAAAGAAAGCGTAATAAACTTGCATGAAAATCTTTATAATTTGTTGCACGTTAAATAAAATATTTTCAAAGCAATCTCAAACTATGATAAAGCCAAATTCATCTCTCGGATCATTTGATCATTACGTATTTGAAATAAGAATCCAAAAAAAAATTTTTCATTATTTAAAATCAAAAAGAGCTCCTTGTCCAAAAAAGGCTATTTGAAATGTCCAAACTTGTACGAAATATTTCACGGTCATTTCATACGTGTCAACAGAAAAAAATATTCCTGTTCATTTATATTATCGTACGTTTGTACATATAATCTTGTCGGCTTCTTAACGAATTTCTAGTAATAGAAACGGCGTGTCAACGTACTAGACCTCGTTAAAAAAAAACGATCAATGGAAAAGGATGAGATATCATAAAAGAGTCAACAAACAAACGTCGTGTGCAAGTACAATGTTAAAATTAATTATCATACGAATGTGCGTTAAGCTCACTTTCACGTAAATTGTTGGAGTTAGGGAAAGGTTGCCATCAATGGAACATTAGTCATAATTTCATTTTTAATTCTGGTGCAATAATAAAACAAATATCATAATTTTGTGTAATCATGGCTATTTAGGAGGTGGTATACGAGATATTTGTATGAACAATATTTTAATCAAAAGATCGATAAGAGAATAATAAAGTTAGGTGGTTCATTGATGGCAACTTTCTTTCCCAACATTCTCACTGTCTCGTCTCCATCTGAACGTTACTATAACGTATTGCCAGTCGCTGAACGCACTTTGTGCTTGACTGGTAATTGTATTTCATGCGAAAGGAATTTATATCTCTATGTGTTTAATTATTACGGAATGACACGTGGCTCCGTGTTAACGCGAGTGATTAGTAACGGAAGGGTCATGGGTTCAAATTCCCAGTGGCTCCACATTCCGTACATATTATATCCATTTTAATTCGAGTATCTACCAATCAGAGACTGACTTCTCTTCTAAAGGAGAATCAGATTTCCGTAATAATAAAATTTCGGTAGGTTAAAGGGGACAATGGACCTAATTTGAGTCTGAGTGCCACAGGCGGACTTCGCTGAGGACTTCCTCCCTCCCAGGATCATTATTATTATCATGTGTTCAATTATAGGTATATACATATGTTATAAGTGTTAAAAGATTTGGATGTTAAAATATAATAAGAGTGACAGAGAATATCATAAAAGAGTGAAATTGTGGTTTAACGACGTTAAGATCACAATTTCACTTAAGACGTTTTAGATATTTGTATTTCGACAATTAATTTGACCAGCGAGCAAATTCGAAAATAACTTCCGTGGTTGTATTAATCAACGTATAACGATCTGGCAAACGCGAAAGACTTTAAAGTTTGTGTTCTCAGGAAACAGTTGGCGGCTCGCCAATGCACGGTGGAAGCAACAGTCGCGATCGCCAATGTTTTCTTAATTTCATTTATAACGTAATTGAGCGTGTATGTACGCACGATTTACTCGCGAATTTCGGGATATTCACACGAATCAACATTCGCATCGCGTACGTCCGATTTTCCTTCGATGATCTGGCAGAAATCCAAGGTTTAAGCCTGAATGCGCCAATCATAATTTTCCCAGATCCAATAATCAAGAAGAATTACTCACGGCATAATAACAACATTTACTCGACTGTTCTAGCGATCCATTACTATATGAATAAGCAATAAACGAGGCAAAATAAAGCTTTGAGGAATATGGAGGGACTATTAAGTTTTGAATATTTCTCCTATCAAAAATCCAATAAATAATGTGGTTACAAATATTTCTCCTATCAAAAATCCAATAAATAATGCGGTTACAAAATTGATTTATGGCAATTGATGAAGGATATAAAATTGCGAAAAAAATTTCATTGTATATAAACATGAGAAAAAAACGAAAACTGAAAATAAAATTGATTTATTTGACAAGTTATTTATAGCGAGATAACTATCGACATATTGATTTATATCGTCGAATTAATCAGCTATGAGAAATTTTGGCACGCAACAATTTTTTCAATTCTCTGAAAAAAAAAACGCTAAACGTACTAATATTATATACATATAAAATTAAAAAAGTTCGTGATATCTTTTACACGATAGATATTCCAATAAATCGGACGATCTTTCATAATCGCTGTCGATGCAATTGCAATCGCGCACACGCGAATGCGCAAACGGAAGACACACGCGGACAGATATCGTGTGTTTTCGTTACAATCTCCGTAATTTGTCTTATCGCCCTGCGGCCCTTTCAGCATAGCTGCGCAGAGCAACGAGTACGTCGAGTGCAATTATCACGAACGAGAATGCATGTATGTACATACGCAGTTGCAACGAAAACTGCACGTATCTGAATATTACATGCGTCTCCCTCTTTCGCTCTATAATGCATGTTTCACGCGCCTTTTGTTACGCACGGCAAAAGCAAAGATACTCTTTCCTCGGGTATGACGCTTTAGTTTATTGCGCTACAGGCAGTTCGTAAATAGCAGCACGAAAGCACATACATTATCGCGCCGAGCGTGAGAAAGTCTTTTTACGCATTTCAACAACAAAAATGCCTAAAGTAGAATTTTAAAGTAAAATTAATGCCCCTCTAACATTTGTTGATACAAAAATAGCATAACATACTTGTTTTTAACGTAGCTGTGCACGAAATAATAATCTTAACCGCTTCAATAAAGAAATATTAATAGAACAATTTCCATTTTCAGTAAAATTTCAGTAAAAAGAAAGATTCTCATAAAAAATAAATTGAAATAAAAATATTTGATTTTTAATACGACTCGAAAAGCAATTTATTCTTTTTGTATTTGCTTACAACAAATTCCCAATAGAGAAAAAAATTTTTAGTGGGAAATGTTACACAGCGAGAAACTGATCTTGCGACATTTGTCTTGTACTTGTGCAGAAATACTCTGACGTTCTCAAATTTATCTCTATATTATTATATTTTCCTAAAGTTGAATATTTGTAAAATGTGACATGTAATATGAAACGTGAATCATATTTATGTCTTACAATTCTTTCTGCGAAACGTATATATTTGTATACGCAAGAGAGGAGATGTATTTCTGACCGGTGCATCCAGAGTTCGTTGAATAGACGCGCAGAAATCAAACGCGGGAGCCAGAGCGAACGGGCGTGTGTTTGCGATTCCGTGGCGGACGTGGATGGAGATAACGCGTTAAAATAGTACGCCAGCGTACGCGATAACACATACTTATAATATCTGCGGCGAGAGACGTCGTTCTCCTCCCGGCGATATTAAATCGTATTAAACGCAGCGGTACCAAGCGGTGGCGCCCTTTGTCGACGCCTCCCAGAGACGCCCGCATCAACGTTTGACCAGCGAGATTTATCTCTTTGCTTTACGATTAGTCTCGCTATGATTGAACGAATCGGTGATAAGATGTAACGTCTTTCTTCATATTTATCATTAAAAATAATCTATATATATATATTTCTAATTGTCGTATAATTTTACGTATATATTTGCACTTTTACGCTATCGCTTTTCTAGTAATTCGTCAAGCATAGTCTCGTATCAATTTTAATTTTGGTATAAACGGTTTATTTTAATTTATAATTGAAAAATGACTAAGCTCCGATATAAGTTTTAACGCTGTCGCAATTGCGACACAAGCGCGCATGATTGTCTATTTTCGTTTCAATGATAGCGACTGTTAATAGCATGATTTGCATAAACCTCGCAAGAAGGCCCAAAGTATATCGATGCGTTTCTATTGCCGATGCGAAGACGAGTCATGTGTTGACAAAGAGATAAGAATATGAAAATATTTTTTTTCTACCCTTTATATTTCCCTCTTTAATTGTAATAAATAACTAATAAGATGATAAAAAGTCCTGAATATGACAACGTACAATTGCGTAACGTTATATTTATAAAAAATATTGCTATCATTGAAATATAATATTTAATAGTGGATATAATAAAGTGCGATTAAAAATAGATATAGCAGCTAATAATGACGAGCTTACCTAAACAACATCGCAGAGCGATTCAGGAAGAAGATGGTCGAAGTTTTAATGCTACGTTGTAAGCATACTGCTGCAAATCTATTCCCTTCGCGGTTTCAGCCTGGACGTCAAGCCACCTGTAAGATATAATGATATATCAGCGCAATCGGATAATAATCGTACGAACGTCACGTGATAATGACTTGAAATGAAACACGAAACTACGAAACACACATTACAAGTTCGATTAGATGGGAGCAAAAACACACGAGCAAAAAAATGATGATATATGCGTCTTTTACTACGTCATCAAACGCAAAGTGTGTTAACAAGAAGACAAACTTTGGTTTGCATATATCCTTTATCTTTGAATCTATATTTATAAATTGCGTTGTCTCATTAAAGAAGCTACATAAAAAACGGAAAAAATACGTACATAAATACACACAATTCCCGTTTTAGTTATGTTTACATTAAAAATATATCGTTTAATTAGAAATAAATTTTTATTTCTTTGAAACAAAGGGCAATATAAAATTAAACTTTTCAGTTGACATATTGTAAATAATAAGTAATATTATTGGAGTAAGTTTCTTGGAGTAAGTAATTTGAATATATGGCGAGAGCGGAGAGAAGCCGCGGTGATCAATTCGAAAAATTCCAGGAGTAAGAGATGCCGCGAAAAAACTTGAATCGATTGCGAGCGCGACTCGGTCCACGTTGTCGGCAAATTCGATCGATCCTAAGGAAAAAAAAACGCCGCAGATTATCACGCTCACGATCACGGCGATTCGCTACGATCGATAATCGGCGGACGAAAAGGGACTTTGCGGTCACTTGAGATGCCGCGCCTGAGACATTGTGGAAATAACGGATGTATAATCTCTCGCAGGCTTGATTTAAACGCTCGGATTAAACACACCTGCTTGGCGCGTGTCGCGTCAGTCAACAGCACGTTGCACGTCGCTCGTCGTGTGTCGTTACTGTAAATGTAATCGTGCGCGTAATTGAGGCGACACTTACGGATTTCTAATCGTGCAGATCATGAGAGCCGGCTGGACTTAACTCGGCACACACTGGCGATGTTTCAGATCGACATACGTAACATTTAACGTAATGTACAATAATAGCCGCGTTATATGCACGTGACAATATTCTTTTTATCTCTAATTAATCGTTTTTCTCTTGATAAAAAAAATGGTTTCTCCGAACTGTAATCGATGTAGAATTACTGAAGTTCTGCATAAGCTACAGTTCAGGATGCAATGGACGAACAGAAGGTTATTCTTGGATTAAACTTCGATCTTATTTACCGAAGTCTTGAAATAAGACGCAGTTACCGAGGTATTTAACCCTTCAAAACACGCACCTTAATTAAATTGTATCGAGAAAAATCATTCCAGTTTTCAACAAGAAATATCGTCACCATAACGCGCCTATTACCGCACACTCCATGTAATGTAATTTAAATGATTGCATTCACGTTAGCGAGTAATGTCACGGGCTGTTGCCGTCACGGCATTCATTCTTGAAAAAACGTTCGACGTGACCGTACCCGTTCAGGTCACTTTACGATAGATATGCAGATATATTTATTCTGTCCCGGGATAAATGATCCATAGACGATCAAAGATTATATAAGATAACGTAACGTACAACTTGGCATGATTCTGGACATAAATATTTACAATAGCGGAGTTAAATCTATAATAATGCACAGAGTGTACAATGTTCACAATTTGGCTTTGAAATTGGTTGGTATTATCAGTTTACTCTTAATTCTTAAAAATTAATTTCTTTTAAAAATATGATGAAAAGGATATAATATATGAAATAAAAGAATTATTTTTAAAAAAATCGTAATAATTTTTATAACATCAATTAATACAAAATAATGCATACCAAAAAATGTTGATGTCTCAATATTTAGTTCTTGATATTTCTGAAGCTGCAACGATCAATTATGATGATAAATGAAAATCATTAATTATAATAGATAAAAAAACCTAATAGATAAATAACAAAACAATATTTCATGAATATGCTGCCTATTATCTACGTGTTGCATATAAAGCAAAAAGTATATATATTTAATAAAAATTAGGCACAAAAATAAATTCCATATCTTTGCGTTTTATCCGTCACGCAACTTAAAGCACTGACTAAAATTGTAAAAATTCTAAAATTTTATTGCGGATTTTAATTCATCGTACTTTCTGTTACAGTAAATATTTTCTCCGTGTTGAACTCGTAGATCGTTTGAAAATTATTCGAGTTAATGTAATTATAATTTTTTAATTAAGGCGATGATTCAAACAAACTGTTGCAACGAAAATTTTATTTTACTAAATTAAACAGCGAAAACTTTAACGAATAATTAGGAAAATAAAGAACAATTTTACTTGACGCTTGATCAAATACTTTGTCAGAAGAAAAAAATTAAAACACGTTTTACGTGTCAGTGCATAATCTATTACAAAAATAACATAATTTCGGAAAAAATCGCTCCTTAGCGGCGTGGGAGACGGCTACGTCAGTTGAGGATACAGAAAACGCAAGGGATTCCACCACTCTGGCGCATACAGTGCATCAGATAAAAGAGAGAGAGAATAAAAAAAGAGAAAGACAAAGCTGGAGTCCAGATATAGACTGGTTACAGGTAATAGTTCGGTAGGTTATAGTGGTAGCGAGCGGTAGGACCGGTAAGTTTGGTTTACTTCAGGTTTGTTGCAGCCAGCCGGTTAGCTACTCTTCTTCTTCTTCTTCTTCTTCTCCTCTTCTTTCTTTTTTTCTTCCACAGCCACCGCGTCATCGCTGCCATCGCCGCCTCCACCACGTCTCCTTCTCGTTCATAATTTTCTCCCTCCTTTTTTTTTCGTGACGCTTCTTACCCCGGTGCTTATTTTAACGCCGAAGGGGAGATGTAACAAAGTGCATTTACGAAAGTCACCGCGTCGGTACGTTCGCCGAGTGTATTTGCGCCTTGACGCGGAATACAGCGTGCTTTTTCTCTTCTTTATCTGGTTTACATTCAGGCGATAACATCGTCGCTTTCCAAATTTATTGGCTCTTTCCTGTTCGCAACTAGTTTTAAATTGAACTCGTCGGAACGGTGGGAATGGGCGACACGCGGTCTTTCTCGAAAGTCTCTCTGTACGCCGAGGACTTTGATGGAGGCGTGCCTATGTCGACAGGCTATGATTAGGACCAGTAAGTATATCTTTGTGCAATCCAGATGCAACGTAATTCCCGCGAATCAAGCGGATTTTTTAACGTTTTGCTATGCGGCCTAGCCAACTTCGATGATCACGATAATATGTTCATAGAGTTCGTTTAACGTTGTAATCCCCGGACTTGATGATCTGTCAAGTATTAACTTTGCACTTGTCAACGTAACTATTGCTTGGCAATTTACTTATTCGAGAGGCATATAAATTTTTTTCTATTCACATACACACGCAGACGCAGACAGTGTCTCATTATAATCTATCCACGCACGCAATTATCTTCTAAACTATTTGTTATTTGAAAAAAATAGAAATAATTCAAATAGAACTTACAACTTCTTTCGCGACTCTTTGGCGGAACCCCCTGTGAATAGGAGCTCTTGTATTTGATTTCGAGGGGGACGTCTTATTATGGACACAAGTCTTTTCTAGGTGGAGCTGCCTTCGAGATTTTAAAGTGATCTTTATTTTTTTTAATGGCAGTATACATTTTGATTTATCTAGACGTATAACATCATGCTTTGATCCTTGAGATAAATTCATTGATCTATGTTGATTTTCTAAATCATTTACGATTCTTTTTGTTAATGATTTTCTGTCAAATAAACTTCAAAACCTTCTGGAAGAGGAAGACATTTTACTAAATGTCCTCGCTTTCTCTCTCTAACTCTCTAACTCTCTCTCTCTCTCTCTCTCTCTCTCTCTCTCTCTCTCTCTCTAACGCTTAATAAATATTTACTGCATTTCAATTGCAGGAATGTTTAGGAATTTTAAGCAACATAAATAAAAGAAAAAACAAATAAGATGACTCAGTTTCATCTGATATCAATAAACTTGAAGAATCGTAGCATACATATAAAAAAAAAACTCGTATCTCCGATAAAAAATTCTAATAACAAATAACCATTCGGATAAACATTCATAAAATTGTTTTCTTCAGCTTAAAATCAAATTTACTTCTCGTTTTATTTCTTACAAATTTCTATTTTGATTATATTCCTCGTAAAAAAGATCGTTTGTCAACGCCGTCGAACATGACGGCAAACGCGAATAAGAAATAATATGAATAAAATGCAAAGGTGATTTTTAAAAAGCAAATCAGATACATAAAAAAGCGCGATTAATAACGCAATGAACTGCGGACCGCGTCTCTCAAGTGAACGAGCGTAGCTCGTCATTCATCCTTCCAAGAATGATCAATCGCTGGACGAATCGAGAGTAAAGGCGCTGCCGCATTACTCGCCGAGTTTGTCATCGCTCATTGAAGCGGATACGTGTCGACTGGGAAACGACGGATCGCCGATACAATCGCCGCGCAAACGTCAATTACGTACGGCAATTTCACCGATGTAACAAGAAACTCCTATATCCGTCGGAATCCCCATCATCAAGGTGCACGATATCCATTATTGTATTACGTCGTTGCGTAATCGGCGTTTAGCTTTTTACCGGAGCCCGCCTCTCGTACCCGCGAGAGAGTCAACGCCGCGCGCGCGCGTCGCCGGTCTGAAGAACTCCGCGCGAGGTCTCTCGGTCGGGTCTCGGTCTCTCCGAGTGGCTCGGCCGATTTCGCAAGTGCTCGGATTCCGTTCGCCGCGCTGGTAGACATGCTGGCAGCGGCGGGCCTTCACCGTGGTGGTGCGAATCGGATCGTGTACGTGAAAGGCAGACATGTGCGTGTGAGAGAGCGCGCGTCCCCACACGCGTGCACCTACTGATCGCACAGAGCGGAATTGTACCGATGCCAGATGTTGACTGTGACATCAAAGTATGTGCCAAAATGCACGCGATAGTGCCCCGATTTCGCAATTTCAATCACTCTCGCGCACATATTTTAATCCATATATATTTGTTGCGAGTTTACGCGCAACAAAATGCATCGAAGTGACTGGTACTCTGTTGAATCGAAGGATCGTTTTTCATTCAGAAAAATTCGATTAAATTTTATCTTTATGTAATTTCGTAAATAAAAGCCAGTCCATACAACGTCGACTGAAGACGCGAGACAAATAGCTGTATGATAATATTTTGAAAATAATAAAATTTTCGTGGTAAATAAGAAAAACAACCATTAGAACTAAATAAAAATTTTTTGGATATAACAATTTTTTTCCGTGTAATTCACTGAGAAATATTTGCGACAATTGCAAAATTCTATATCGATAAACATTATTAACATAATATGGAGTATCATTATTGGAAATGTTGCGATACAGACCGGCTCTGTATTTCCTACACTAAATATTTGAATATGCTCATGAATACCGTTTAGTCACATTCTTCCTCTCTATCCTGAATTTCATTAGAATCGCAAGATCGCCGTGTGTGAGCTCTTATTTCCCGTATACAGTATCGAATGCGGTATCCGTATTTTGCCAGCGTATACTTGCATAATCAGTCGAAGAAGCGCCTTTGTGACGTTCTATCTCCGCGCGTGTTTCTCAGCGAGACAAATTCGTATCGTAGTGCAATTTCGCAGCGGAGGGCCCGGGCCTCGAGAATGTAAACTTTGAGCACGTCTGCCGACCGGAAAACTGGTTCTAACGGAGTTTCATGCCGAACGAACGAAGGAACGAACGGTGGACCAGTTCTACCGCCGTCAATGAAGCGCACTGTACGTATCACGTGAATGCACCGCGCTCAAAGAGGGGGTTTCGGAGCACGCATCAGCCGAGAGCGGAGAGCCAGTCATTGGCCGAATGGCCAATCGTGTCACGGACCAAGAAAAGACGACTGCCGATCATAGTTTGCTATATGTATAGTCAGTCAGAATATATGACTGTATTCTTTTTTCTCTTTCTCTATTTTCCTCTCCTTCCCGTTTTCGTTAGTATGTGACTAGTTGATATCTGTTTTTTTTTTTCTACACACGCGGCTGCTTAGACATTATTGTCTCCGAAGAGATAAGAGATTCGTCGGTTGAATATTCAAGTATATTAGGTCAAAATGCAATTCAATAAAAATAGGCTTTTAGACGATATATATGTATATATATACACATAATATATAAATGTGTATCACGTTTTTTTTATTTTTTACTATTATTATTTTTACTTCATTTTATTACTTCATTATCATTTTCTACATTTAATAATTTAATTTGTTATTTGCCGTCATTTATTATGGATAAGTTTTTAGTTTTTCATATTTGCAAACCGATAAGTTTTTTTCATGTTTAATAAAAATATTATCTCTTTATGAATATTAAAAACAGACATAATTAGAAATAAACATATTTTTATGCCATATTTTTCCTATATTATAATGACATATTTTTATGCCATATTTTTCCTTATAATTATAGATTGATTCTTTTTCTTCCATGCTTTTGTTCGACACGTCTCGTCAAAAAAAGGATACATTGAAATTTTAACATTTTCTAGACTCACAGATCGCACATGTATCTGCATACATATTTTCTCTCAATCGGGCAGATCTGATTGTGAGTTTCTCTAACTAGAGATATTCCCAACAAGTCACACAATATATTCCGAAATATAAACAAACCGTTACGTATGCACGCACCTCAGCTAATCTATAAGATCTTGCGTCGCTTCTCTCCGCGTGCCTCTTCGCGCCTATTTCCCTTCCTTTCGCATCGCTCCCCCCCCCCCCCAACCTATCTCTCTTCTCTTATTCTCTCTTGTTCTTTCTTTCTATCGGTCTCTCCTCATTGCAAAGTGCCGTAATATTCTCCTGCCGGAGTTATTTTCGTCGCGCTCACCCGACCAGCTCTCCCGAAGCGGCATTGCACGGGTTTGCTCTCTGCGCGCATTGTCTAGAGGCCCCTCATGCTCGCTTGCCGGATCGAGTAACTGGATTTCCAGGCTAGCAAGGCAATCGCAAGGCGATCGCAAAGCGATCCCTCGCGCTTTCCTTGTTTCTCGCTTCCGTCGCTAATCCCGCATGCATCGTAAGTGATATTAAAAACCCGAAAATAGACTTCCTTTAAGTAGATATTTATCAGAGTCGTGTAAATCGTTGAGACTTGTCTTTTTGTATGGTTACATTACCAAAAGATAGAATAAATGATATGATTTTAAGCGATTTGTATTTTTTGTATGATGAATAAATTTTTTTTCTGCATGACTTGGAGGAAATCATATTTATGCACTTTTACCCGCCAATATTTTGCAAATTGTAAATCTACATATGTCTGTTTTTTGTGTCTAGCTATCTAAATTTACCTAACCCTTTTTATTCAAGCAAAGCAAAACATCCATTCAGCTTCACGTTTCAAACGGAGTGGCTAAATAGCAGCGTGACATTANGAGAAGAAGAAATCATATAATCATATAACACAATTTAAAAAAAAAATAATTTTCAACAAGTAGAATTATGTATCATAAATGAGATGCAATATCTTAACTTAAATAAAACGAAACTTGAATAACAAATTAAATATTAATGATTATTTTAGTTATTGTCGTCTTATATTTTTAGCTTTACAATTTGTAATTAATTTCGACTGCTGTCTCTATTTTGTATTTCTGTAAAAAAATATATCCGTTGTGACTGAAGTTAAATTGTAATTGAAAATAAATCATCTTTATTATGATTCAAAAGATAGATGTTTTGGTGGAATTCGGAAAATATCAGCAAAATTCCAACGACGAGAATTTAAAACTCGTTCATGCTTTTCAAATCCGTAAAATATAACTGTTCGTGATCCACGTGTCATATTGATTGCGATGGCCATAAACGACCGGTGCACAACGATGAAAAAAATTGCTGCTGAAAAAACAGCCATATTTCATGGCGTTTTCTCTTTATCTTCTCTATATATCTCAACGATTTCATGGACGGTGGGCAATTATGTAATTATAACGTAAATCAGAAACGAGAGAGAACACTTACTGTCACGAGGTTTGTGCTCCTTCGATACTTTTATACGGATCATGCGTAAAAATATGCGGAAAATACTGAGAATGTGTTTAAAACTCGTTAATACAAACATGAAAAAATTCTATTTAAAAATTAATATCAGAATTGTATATTACTTATTTTTGAAAATAATACATAGATATGAGAAGTTGGAATGGAATAACTGTGACTTTTGTAATAAGGATAAGCTGAAATGAATTAAACACTATATTGTAGGATTCATCATTTTTACATTTTTTAACACGTGGATTTCTTCTACAGTAAGTGTAGCATAATGTGTACTTTATTTCACTCTATCCACTGATTATACAAGATAATAATTCTTTAACTTGAGCAACTTTTCGATCGTCAACCTGCATGTACATCACATCTGGCATATCCAGAAGTTGATCTACTTTGCAAAGAGATGGAGAGAGTTAAACGCATCTGCAGTTCTTTAATCGTGACCTGAATGAAAGGAACATCATGATCAGCCGGGACAACCGTATTCGTAATCACGCTCACGGTAAGTATATCATCGTCAAGTATGCGTGAGTGGCACTCGTTATTTAATGCTTGCTTATATGGTGGTTATTAACTCATCAGTCATTATTCATCCGCCCTCACGATTACGCACTGCGATAGATTTGAAGACCTACGAAATTATCGTGCAGGGTGCAAAAGTGATCCTTTTCGTGTTTTTACTCGCAAAATGTAGCGAGTTATTCGTTCAATTCATATATAATTGGAGCACAGTTCATTCCTGATATCACGCATTCATTATTCAATGGCGAACGTAGGAAGATTATGCAAATGAAATTTCACCCCGACTCTTTTCAGCGGATTATTCGTTTCCTCGAAAATGTCAAGTACATGGCAAAATTTTTGACATACGATCTTATCGTTCCGGTGCGGCGCACTCGCAACGGATGTGAACGCCGGAAAAGTAGCTAGATGCAAATGAGTATCGGTGTAAGAAAAAAAAAACCGTTGTTTCGGCACGCGTGCACGTAGCGATGCAAAACGCGCGTGCCGTTGTGACGTCGTATCGCGGAAATATCGGGCGCGAATACTAATTATAAGTGTCGATAGTCTCGCCTAGTGCGTAACGTACGATCCGTTTAACCGTTTAACAATGACAAAATCCTATTTCTTCTTTCCTTCTTTCTTTCATAACACACTGAAGATGTCTCACGACTGATATACTTTAGCACTCCGGCGACGCGTAAGGAAATAAAGACATATTTGTCCATTCCATATACGTGCGCTACGTTCAGTGAATAAATTTCGTCTTCAAAGCTGGCGCCCGCCTCTCAACGCGCAGTCCAAGCATTCCAACATGTACATAATACTAAAAAAAAAAAAAAAAAGTAAAAGACTTCCACGAATTCTTTCGGCTGTCCAACGCAACCCAGCAAATCCGAATTTCCGTCACTTTCCTTGCATGTAATCTAAACGTTAATAAACTATTAATTGATTACTATTAGCAGATTGAAAATCCACAAAGGGGCGCTAGGAATAATGTTACAATCACGCATGATTGAAATACAAATACTTGCACTGACCGAGGGTCGGAATGTATTTGCTAAATTTCTCTGATATCGATAGGTCGCGTTATTACACAGTTTATTCGCAATATTATTGTATTACACGAGCAATTTATTTTTCTTGAAACAGAAATTCACGAAAGAGATAAAGAGAGAGAAATTGCAATACCTTTCTCTTCCTGCGAAACTTCTTTTCTAAAAAAAATCTCCCAAAAAATCTATGAAATACCGCAATTCCACAATACGCAATTTACATCTTTTAGAGAAGAAATTTAGAAAGTGAGCTGACGAAAAGTTGTACGACCTCTCTGTACACTTTTGCCAAGAAAAAGGATTTCTTAAAGTTGAACTCTATCCACAACTCTCATTAATTCAAATATTGTCATTAACAGATCGAGAAGCACTCGTATGCGATTACGCGATCACGCGATCACGATAATCACGGGAAAGACGCGTGATTTTATTCCGGTTGAAATTTTATACTGTCCGCGAGAAGCGTATCTTGAGAGTTTAATTTTCACAGACTAGCGTAATTCGACTCAGAATGAGCACACTAGCGGATTCCGTAACTCGGTTGGTAGCTGGATAGGAATAACATAGGTTAATCGGGTAATTTCAACGTTCGAGCTACGCATGCGGCTAATTATGGCCGTTAACCACTTAACTTGATTGATTAATTAGAAAGCACGTTTTTTTTCTCGGCCATGCGTCACGCTCGGTGAGATTGATCGCTAGTTGCGCCGTTTTCGACTCCGCACGACTGATTACATTGTGTACAAGCGATTATATTGTTCATGTGGATCTCATTTGTAATGAAATCTTGGAAGCTGCATCAACTTTTTCGCGATTCAACAATCTCCTTCTGACTCAAACATCGCTAACATTCAATCGATTCAAAATAATTGCTGATATATGTATATTTAGACATATTCAAATCGAATTTTTGTCTATATGGCTTTAAAGGAGCTGAAAAAGATCTAAATATGCGTCTGGAATGCTAATCTGGCATGCCAATTTAAATTTATATTAAGAGATCTTAGGACTGTCGTAAAGTGTTACGAAAGCCGTGGAACATTTATCATGAAATTTTACATCTCTCTAAAGCACATCCTCCTCTCGTTGATGTTGTTTTCCACGCTGTCACATTTCGTATCACGCCGAAATCGCTGACGAAAGAGGATCGCGGCGTGCGCAAATAAAACGTACGCGAATACGAGACACTTTATTTGTCGTAATAAAAAATAACGGTCGCCGATCAAAAAAATTAGCCTGTAAAACAACGAATTTTCTTCCGCTATTTTCGTACGTTCGGCCAACCCTCTCTCGAGAACGGTTTTTAAAAACCGTTAGTGTGCGAGAGAAAACTATTGTGTCTGACCGATGCCACGGCTGGCGGAGAATTTATCGTAGCAACCTTTGATCCGCGTCGCGAGCGCAAAATTGATTTCCTCGGCTTGCGTTTGTTTTCTCTGTTTTCTCGATAAGCCACAATTTTTATCCCGTCTTGGAATTAACGAACAGAATTATTTTAGGAAGAAAATTCGTGAATTCGGATAAATCCCACCACTATCGGATTCATTTGTGTCAGATAAATTAGACGCGCGGAGGATCGAATAATTTAAGAATCGATTGACCGAACATGGGGAATAAATATGATAGTATCTATTTAGTCTTACATTCAGCGTCACAGAAAAGAACTTAAGCAGTAAGTACTTTAAAACGCAAGAATTTCATTAATATGGAATTTTCAGCGTAAAGTTTCAAAACAATTGTCACGTGCTCGCTTTCCTCGCGTCAAAATGAAGCGACCAAAGCCTCGACGTATCCCCGCGCACGAATAGCGAGGATGACTGAAAACGGGAGAATAAACAGACGCGCGTTTATAATCGCAGCCGGGCGTGAATAACGGCAGGGACACAATACGCGAGCTTTATCGCATGGCGCGTATTAATGAGTTTGTTTTCAAGCGCGCGACACTCGCCGGGTGATTCGATCTTTTCTTTCTTTTTTTCACTTCCTTTTCATTTCTTCTCTTTTTTTGTGACGTTCGTTACGCGCGCAGGAATTTATTAACGTACACGGAAGAATTTATGCGCGATCGTTTCTCCGATGGCGGCGGTACCGCTGCCGTCGCGTCGCCGCGATCGCGAGAAACGTACGGACGTTAATGAAGTTCCACGATGATTCCCTCAGCCTTCCCATCCTCTCCGTCCCCCGCTACCCCACCTTACGAAAAATGAGGCTGTGGCTCACATGGAAATCAGCATAATCAATGTGTATATGTGTCTCTCGACCACGTGTGTAGTTCCGAGAAATATCGATCTTCCGCGAATTCGCCCGCGGTCGCGCCGGACAACAAAGAGCGATGGTTCCTGTATCTCGAAGCGTATGCGAGGGAAGCAGTGCGCGTGTGTGTATCAATGATTCTAGACACTTCGCAAGAGACGCGAGATACTGTGCTTTGCGCAGAACATCGACAGCGGCTCGTGCGAAACGAAATTATATGTCGAGAATGTCTCGCCCGCATCCTTCGTCACTATCCTTATTCGGATTCTCCGATCGCTTGAGCTATAGATCTTTTTTTTTTTCCAGACCGTTTTTTTATCATCATTCTTGCGCGTTGCTCGGGCTGTTGTCTGCTACGAGGAAATCGCGTTTCAAGCCCGAAGATTGGAAGGGAAAGAAAACTATTCGAATTCCGAGACAAGTAGTAAACAAAGTTTGTAAACAAAGCTGTGCAAAAAAGCAAGAGCGGAAGCTGTATGTGTGAGATACACAAGCGATAAATAAGGTTCAAGTGCATCTTAATTTTTCGCGCGGCTGTCATCGCGAGATTTTTAATCGAGAGCGATTAGTTCGATTGAGCGAAGTACCAGTCAATCGAACGGAACGTTGACCGTGTTCTCAATATCTAATTTTTGCAACTGAACAGATGGTCCGGATTATTTGTCGTAAGCTTCAGCATCCACGCATGAATCACGCGATTAGACAGCTCTCATCCTATACTCCCGTCGTTTCTCTCCCCCCCTCCCCTCCCCTTCCCCCGCGAACGCGGATATTGCACGTGATAATATCTCTCCGGCATCCCGTACAACAAACTTTGAATTGAGCTTATTGTACTGGAAGGTTATATATCTCAACATCTAATTATTTTAATACCGGTTAAATACTATATAGGGTGTTGAGAAAAAAGCGTTTAATACCCAGAAGGCATGTACATACACGTGGCACTGAATGCTTTAAAAAACCAAAAAGTGCTTAGTTAACACGGATGTTATTAGACTGATCTTACTACAGCAAAACGCTTGATTACAATTATAAATGTGATTTGCCAGTTTTATTCAGCGCACGTTGCGTAAACAAATGATTATCTTATCGTCATGCTTCACGTGTAAATATTACGCGTAATTAGGCAGTATTTAAAACAGACTTTCGACAAAACATGAATAGAACGTCTGGTGAATCGTCTGCTCGTCCTTCCCCGTACAAATTTTTCGATTTTAATCTGTCGGAGCTTACAAACACAATGTATTTTTCGAAAAAAAAATCGATGTACAAGAGGTATAACGGCAAATAAAGTATGCCTATCGATGCAGATAAAATCAGATGTTTTCGACAGAGTATTGCGACAAAAATATAAAGTGTGAATGAAAGAAAGTCGTCTCGACAATACCTTTTACACGTTTCAAAATAAAAGTGTAAGAAGATAACCCTTTGTTTGTATGCGACAAATAGAAACACGTAATCTACATTACGAATGTAAAATCATTCATACTTAATATGTATATATGAACATACGAACGATTCTAAATTTATCTACAGACGATTTGCTTTACTTTATCACTTACATTTATCTTAACAGAATAAAAATTTTGCCGGCCATTTAAGTGCTAAGGAAAAAATTGATGAAGCAGCTTTAATTTTTTTTTAATTGCAAATCGCACGCATATAAAAATTATTCGCGCAATTAAGATACGTCCGTACATCCCATATGTATATATGCACAGCAATTAAAAAAAAAGTTTCCCCAGTTTTTCCTTAGCATTTCAATAACTGGCACTATTTTTATTCTCTTATATTATCGAGACGAGTTTTTTTTTTTCAGACGTGTTTTTGCCCATATCAATGTCACGCGGCAGCCTGCATGTTGACACGTGCAATCTACCACCTCGTCCTTTTTACTTCGCTCAGACACGATGTTATTCGATCTAATGCAAATCAACGGAAGTATCTAAAAATAAGGTTCTACAAGATAGTCCTTTAGCAGCCGAATCGTTTACGCAAGTACTCGTTTGGATGAACCTCGGTTTGGCGTAGCTCGTCGCATACCACTCGGCGATATTATCGTAACGCTACGGAAGCACGTGCAGTTGTGGAATAAATAAACAACTCCGCAGCGCGCGTACTCGCGCTCGCTTCGGTGCTACGCTCACAGCGCTAAATGTTATATTATAGCCCGCCCACGCGATAATGCCGCGATATTTGTGCGTTCGGTTCCGAACGGTTCCGGCGCTACCGCGCCGAAAGAACGGATGTCGCGTACGCCCGCTAACAATCGCTCGCGAACGCTCGCGCGCGGAAGATTTCTGTGTTTATTTCCCGTTTCTTCCCCCGATTGAAAGAATCTCAGGCGCGATAAGATAAGCCGAGTGCGCGTTTTCGATATTGAAATAGGAACGGTTCGCGCGCGTTTCGCGTTCGCGCGAGTTCCACGAAGCGGCTCGAAAAACTGCCTATCGCGAGAAATTTTACCGGACCTCGGACGCGAACGCGGAGATCCGTTCCCAGTCCCGGGATTCGCATATTCGGCATCGCGACGGTCGCATAATAGCGCGACAGCGGCCGACGCGCTCGAGGAGCACGCGAGTGACACGCGAAGGAATATTCCTCGCGAGAATTTTCCGCACCGCGGCCACTGGCGTTCGTCCAAGCGTGGTGACGATCTCTCGCGCTCGCGCCTAGATGCTAAGAACTTCTCTCTGCGCGCGTCGCGACGCTTCGAACTCGCGTGATCTGACGAGAGAGACAGAAGAGCGTGCGATATGAGCAGCAGGAGAGAGAGAGAGAGAGGGAGAAAGAGAGCAAAGTGCAACGAAAAATCAAATATGAGGACGATGGAATTTGAATAGAATTTTCATGCGATATTCTCTTACCTGCGACTCGTGGCTGTGTCCAGCATGGTAATCCAGTCCCGCGTGGATAAACGGGGCAGGGGGGGGGGGGAAGCGAGACGGCTATCTCAACATCCCCGATTCTCAGGAGATTCTTGATGACGATCGAACTGCCGATGAAAAGCCGCGGAACTTGCGAACGACGAGGACAATCGAATGGCACTCCGCGTCTCTCTTCCCCTTCGCGCGGGAGGAGACTTCTCGAAACCGCCAAAATACAAAAAAAAAAAATAGAATCACACCACTAGCCGCCACACGCTGAGGAACGCGCGCGCGCGCGTGCGCAAAGTAGGCGAACGCGGAAGGACGCTCGAGCTCGCGCGAAAGGGCAAGGAGAGAGGCGAGCGGGACGGTCGGGATAAGGGGAAGGCGCGAGTGCGCTCCTCGGCGCTTTTTCCGTTTTCCGGATCCGCGCGGAGCCTCGCGAGACGCGCTTGCGGCCGCGCGCCGCTTCGCGGCGCTTCGGTGGCCTCTCGGGGGAAACGCCGATCCGATTAAAACCGATCGCGGTGGATTGATCAACTGTAACGACGACAATCGTTGGCCGTTTCTTCCCTGCCGTTAGTTGAACTCGAATTTCCCTGTTGTGCGCTCTCCCTCTTTCTCTCTCTTCACGATTCTACTTGCACTCGATCGGCGGATCACTATCGCGCGATACGACCATACATAAGCAAGGACCGCAACATACTGAGCAAACACATGATTCCAACGAGACCTAGTGCCAATGCTCGCTGCACAGGGGGCGCCACCGCGACGGTATCCGCGAATCGGTGTTGCGATCGTCGCGAGCGCGCGACGTACTTTGGAAGATAATTCGTCGCGATCGAACGCGATCGATCGCAATCCTGGTTCTCTCGACGGAACGGAATTTGACGAATTCATCGCGGCGATTGTAAGCCTACACCGATGGCACACGTGACGATCGTGTGAGTGGCTCGTGATCGCGTCAGTTTTGACAAGGATAGGAATTTCAAACTACGTCATTCTATTATATATCGCAACGTGTGCAAAAACTCTCAAACGTTCTACTCACTACGAACTATTTCAAGCGAGAAACAGGAAAAACTCTTTGCTTATTTATAAATCAGTCGGGACTGAAATACTTACAGTACAGTATTATGTAATCACAGATGTCGAACGCGGCGCCGCAGTAATTTTCAAATCTTACCTTTTTGTCTCGATTTATTTATTTCTGCAGATACGGAACGCGCGAGCGGGTCCGGTAAAAATACTATAACTACATTGTTTGATTTGTTACTCGCAATTATTAACAATTATTAAAGTTAGCTTTAAAAATAGAACAATGTTAAAAACGGACGGAGCGCAAAATGACTGATGAATTATTACGAGCATTCTAGGTTGAGGCTCTCACCTCTGGCCCTGAAACGATGATATGAGATGATTACTAATTAACGTTAATGTGATTTTATGCGTAATTCCAGAAAATTTCATAGCTAGGAAGAAGAGGAAATTAACTACGGCGTGTAACCATTAATCTTTATTCTTGGGAACAGCATTCACTCTTACATTCATCACGTATAGAACGCAGTTAGAATTCATCCCCGGAGCTTTGTTTCACGATTCCCTGTAACATTTGTCACAAACAAATTTTCGTATCTTGGGCGGCCCGAAACGAAAATACATTTTTGATTGTAGCAGTTCTCTTGTCCCAGTCTCGCTCTACTTATTAACCTAAATTTATCTTTAAGATACATATAGAAATTTATTTTAAAAACAATCAAGATCTCTGCATGATCAAGGTTTTTACCTTGATGAATCTTCTTTGTCCGTGAGAAATACATTTGGATGTGTAAACAGAGAGAGAGAGAGAATCGTCGAATTGACACGTGCGTCTCAGAATTCGGTAAGAATATTTCAAACGCGATATTAAATGTAAATAGCGTTCAAGGCCTTCGTTTCTGTTTTTTTTTTCTTAAACGTGAATTAATGCGCCCGATTATTCGCAGGTCGTAATTCAGACAAATTCGATGATTAGTACGACCGATTTATATTTATCTGCATTACGGTCGAATCTGCACATTTGCAAATTAAATTGTAATCTAGATCTGCATATTTGCAAATTAAATTGTAACCCTTCTTATTAAGATGAACACTCTTATAAAAGTCCCGCTGCCACGTGTAAATGATTCATTTTCAAATTAAATATTCTAAGTTTGCTACCATTTAAGGAACGAGGAAGATCCTCGTTTATATTATAGTTTAACCGTAATGTCATTATCGGCACTTGCACGCACACATTCCAGCTGTAAACACATCGACAATTCTTAACAATCATTAATGCGCAACCATTTGACACATTTTGCATCAACTGTTGATTTCTTTATCACTCTATGCGTCATATCGTTGAAATAATTATTTATTGGCGTAACTCGCAAAATTGAAATGTCGGTACAGGATTGTATATGTATATGTATATATGTACATATATTGTGGTTTATTAATCACTCAGTATGGCTTATTTTAAGGAACGGAATATACCATACTATATCAGGCATTTCTTAGAAACGAAAAACTAAAGACGGAGATAAGATTTGCTCAATTATCGTAATAGAAATTTAAAAATGCTCAATTTTGTGTGTAATAAAAGATTTTATTACTTTCTTTAAGAAAAAATATGCGGAATCTACAAAGGATGTGAAGAAACAAGTCAACTTGGACAGAAATATTTTTCTTTACATTGCATCAGAGGTATTTCGAGAAAAGAAAATTTTTTTAAGGATTTTTAAAATCGTAAAGGATTATAAACTGAATTCCAAAAATTAGGAAATTTATATATTGAGATGTTGCGTCAGGCATAGTTTGTTAAATAAGTTAAAAAGGGAGGGGTTTCAGAAGAATTAAAAATCTTGAAATCCTTCACGATTAAAAGCAATACAGCGCTCGCGAAAAAAGAATCCATTTTTTCGTGATATCCGCGAATAAAAGGAATGTCGCTCAACAGCGAAATAAATTTATATCACAGACATGCGGCTTTTTATAACGACACGCGCGATATATGAAATGTGATTTCATCACACGTTCCCACTGCCACGCGGTCATATCGAGAATATTTTTAGAAAGCCAAAACCGCAAACGCGCTTACTTATCTCTTCTCACGACGATAATTATCCCGCGCTTTTCGATATTTCTTTTTTTAATGCGATTCAAGAATTTTCTTGCCTTCGGCCTCTGCTCATCCACGCGTTTCGACGATGCCCGTAAGGAAAACATTGCGTGTTAAAAAAATTATCTCATAATTCGTGACACTCATGTTCTCTTGGCACCGATTTAATCGATAAAGAAAAATCGTTGACTATGATCGTTAACGCGTCGGCACTTCTTTTACCTCGCGAACAGAAAGAAGCGTGGCCGTCACGGTTTAAAACTCTGATTACACAACTAAACCTGTTTCTATTATTTTTTTTATTAAAGAACAATCTTACTCTTAATAAAAAAAGTTTCTAAGTTTAGGAACTAGTGGGGCATTGTTATTTAATCAATAAATCCGCTTCTTTAACAACAACAGTAAGAAAAACAGAGACGATGAGAGTAACGCGTGAGAATAAGATATCCAATTATCGAAGTAACGATTGATAGTTCTTCTGAGATACGAGCAATCAAATTTCGCGTTATCTTCAACTCGTCCACGTACACGTTATGGCCCGGCACTATATTTCTGCGCGAACGAGAAAAATCCGCGAATGTCGCGCGACATATTCGGCATGTATGAAACCGCCGAGGCGTGCGCTCGCGCGTTTACACTCTAATTGTTTGCAAATCCGCAGTCTGTTGAATGTAATCTTATTTACGAGTAAAAGTTAAGCAGCTTAACGCTATTTGCTCAGTTCCGTCGAGAGCGCAAGATACTTTGCTTTCCGGGCACGTACCGTAAGAGCGATTGACGTGATCGTGAACGTAGCTTTACGGCTCTAATGACACGACGTTGTTATGCGTAGAAGAAGGCTGTCGATGTTGCACATGTCATGTGACCGTTTGCCGAAATTAAGATCGATTTGGGTATCAAAATGAAATGATTAGAAAGTGGAATAATTATTTATATAATTGGGGAAGTTACAACCCGAGGTCATCTTTGCGAGGAAACATTTAAGTTGGAATTTGTATTTCATTTGGCATCATTACAACGCACATTCCTCGCGAACGAGTAATGTAGTAAACACAGA
Organism: Tetramorium alpestre; assembly: GCA_021460005.1. Classification (NCBI taxonomy): domain Eukaryota; kingdom Metazoa; phylum Arthropoda; class Insecta; order Hymenoptera; family Formicidae; genus Tetramorium; species Tetramorium alpestre. The sequence continues at coordinate 203,526 of JAJVSH010000111.1, forward strand.
CCAACTAGAGACCGGTTAAATAAAGTTTATGCAAATTGTCGTCTTTGACCGCAGTGTTTTTGCCGCGAGACGCATACGGCGCGATTGCACGTGCTCATAAAACAACATGAATAAATAATGAGGTGCGATAATGAGAAGCGTCACGTTTCAAAGAAAGTAGTCTTCTCGACACGATAGCTTCTCGTAGTCTCGCAGCATCGCGACTGTTTGCCTCGCGATTCGCAAGAGATTGAATTAAAGGAAAGAAATGGAGATCATTGTCATTTTTCTTCTCGATTATCGTCGGGCTTAAGGAATCTAAAATTTAATCGGGATGTAAAAAAATGACGATTGTGGCGGAAATATCAGTTATACTGGGTGACGCTGCCTATATATAAAAATAAATATTTTGGAAACTTGACTTCCACGCGACCAAAGAACGACCTCCGCGTTCTTTCACGTTGCATGACGCGTAAAAGGATAGGATCTTTCCCATCTTAGTCGATTAATTTTGCTCGCGTCCTCATTAATACCTCTCCGCGATTCATTATCTCCGTATAAATTTTCCGACATTCGTGCCTTCTTCTCTCCTTCCGTCGTTATCGCGCTAAGTATTTCGTGAAAATACTTTGACAACTGAGACAGATTTGCGGCGAATGGCAAAGTCTGCGACGTCCGAGCGATTTGTCGGTTGTAGCCTGCAACGATATTGGCTTTCACAAAGATCTCGCGACCATTGAGAAAAAATAATTTCGATTCGCTACAGTGTACCACGTGTACACATACACATACAACACAGTTAGCAACAGTGACGTAGATGGCAAGGCGCAGAAACGCCGATCGGGTGCTAACAGTTGTTATCTTATCTTTTTTTGCCGCGAGTGTCAACATTCGGCGTTTGTCATGTATGATATACTGGTACTCGCATCGGATATTGCCACGTTACAATCTTCTCTGCGTCTTGCTTGCGGTCTGTTGAAAGTTTTGATTTCGTGACATCCCGTATACAAAGATTGAGCCAGTACGATAAAAAAAGAAATACTATTTTAGATATTACAAATACATATTAAGTAGCATGAAAATTATTTTTACGTCTACACACCTTCGGTAATTTATATTTGAATTTTTTCTGACAGTAACTCTAGCTCGATTCGAACTGGAATATTTTATCGTGGTAACGACCATTTCGAAGGGATAATCGAATCACGATACGCAATCCTAGAGGCAATTTTGCGAGTCTGATTGGAGTCGTCACGTCCAAGACGGGGAGATCCGAACGTGGAACGTGACTTGCTCGGAAGAAGCAAGTCGAGTTCGCTCACCGGCCTAAGCAAACCGTGCCGATGGAAATCAGGCTAAATGACAACGATGTCGGTCGTGGCGATCGAACGTGTCGAATTGTAGCGACGAGTTTATTTTGAGCCTCTCAGCCTAAGCGCGCATATCTTATGTAAAGTAACCGCATGTGCGTGGACAACAGCTCATTTTGTTCACGCAGGTGTGAGCGAGCGAATGACCGCGTGTCACGGAGATGGAAATCGCATCTCGTCGCGCGTTTCCCTCTTGCGATTTTTCCTACGTGAAAAAATCATTCAGTCTCTTTCAGTCTCTTTAAAGGGTTAAAGAGATTCATTCTCTAAAAAAATAATATCCTGGCCACTAGATCATCTTGGAGATTCGTGATCGTTTCTGTCAACAATTCAATTCGGGTATCTACGAGAGTAAGATTACAAGAATTTATTGACGCGTCGTTGCCTTGCTCTGGTAGCGCGTCCTGCAGGAGAAAGAGAGGAGATTTTCAAACTGCGTCGCGGACACGACAACTGATGGCTTTTCACGATCCATCCCGGATCTTCCGGTCGTCCGTGTGAAACCGCGAAAAATCGTCAATTGCCAGGGCTCCTCTCAACTCGCTAATGAGCAAATCCTGTTCTCCGCGGAAGTGAGCACGCGACGCGTTGCGTCAATGTCGCGTCGCGCCAATCGCGGCGAGCCGTCGTCATTCCTGCATGACATTTCCTCGGATTTTTTTCACCGTCGTATTGTTTCCACAACGGATGAAGATAATTCTGTGTCTATAAATAGACGCGGTTGGCAGAAGGAGAGCCTAATAAAAGCACCGCTCTAGAGGCCGTGTGCGCTCAAGCGTAAAGTCAAAAGAACGTTTTGTCTTGGCGACAATTAATATTAATAACGCTAGGCTCTATTAGTCATCTTGGATGTTCTAAAAATATCACTTTTTAAATGAAATAGATTAACTTCTCTCTTTCTCGGTGTACGCAGTATACGCTACACGGCTACAGCGTACCTATAAAAACCGGACCAATTGCGTAATTTTATGAAATCAGTATTTGCAAGTCTTTGAAATTGCTAAATTTAATGCCAGAATAATAATACTTAAAATAGCGAATTTCAATACGGCAAAATTAAAGATAAATAATTTTATATGAGATTTGTATTTCCAAAAATTTATAACAATAATAAAATGGATTAATATTTTAAGACTTGCTTCGCAAGATTTATTCCAAATTTTACTGAATATAACTAATATAACTAATATAACTGATAATCTATAATTTTATTCGCAATATTTTACATTGTATTCTGCTGCGCCAAAAAGTCAGTCCATGAGAGTTTGAATTTTTTTTACTAGTGGTATTGTACGCGCGCGCTATTTTCCTCTCCTCCTCTCTTAAAAAGGAGATGTAGAGATTTAATTGTTGTCGCTTTTCCGCGATGCTGATTGCTTCTCTCACTTCGTACTGCGATAGTCCTGCTATCATCACGGAAATGTGTGTATCGTGATAATTTTGACAATTCGTGTATACCATGACGCATGGCTCAGTGGTCTACGCGAATGATTGATAAAAACAAGGTCCATGGTTCGGTCTCGAACAGACCAAATCGCCTCTTGCGATTTTTCCTACGTGAAAAAATCATTCATTCAGTCTCTTTCAGTCTCTTTAAAGGGTTAAAGAGATTCATTCTCTAAAAAAAATAATATCCTGGCCACTAGACCATCTCGGAGATTCGTGGTCGTTTCTGTCAATAATTCAATTCGGGTATCCACGAGAGTAAGATTACAAGAATTTATTGACTTATATGAAAATCTCCGAAATGGGACTCGGGACTCTTTTTTTTCTTTGTAACAGACTGGCCACAAATCTCCGTGTTGTTTCATATAAGTCAATAATTCTTGTAATCTACTCTCGTAGATACTCTAATTGAATTATTGACAGAAACGCTCACGATCTCCGAGATGGTCTAGTGGCCAAGTTTTTTTTTATTTTTTGAGAGAATGAATCTCTTCAACCCACGAGAGAAAAATCGCGAGAGGCGATTTGATCTGATCGGGATCGAATCATCTTGTCTTTACCAATCATTCGCATAGCCCACGGAGTCACGCGTCATGATATACATGAACTGTCACAACTATCACAATACTCACACTTCCGCGATGATAGCTACTCTCGCAGTACGAAGTGAGCCAAGCGAGAAAAGCAATCAACAATTAAATCGCGGAAAAGCGGCAACAATTAAATCTCTACATCTTCTTTTTAAGAAAGCATAATTTATTACGGTAAACGTTATGTCGTTGCTTTTCTTTTTTTAACGCGAGCGTGCCGACTGAAACATCGGATTCAAACTTTCGTTCACGGGTGCATGCAAAAAGTTTTGCAACAATGCAACAACGACGCTCAGCAGTATCGTTCTCAGGGAGACAAATCTTAAAATGTATCATTTGAAAATTACGGCGCCGCTTGCAACCTGTACAAACAAACGGCCATTATGTACCGTTATACGATAATCGTGCTTGACGTCAAATATTAAATAATTTCGCTGCGTGAATCCGGGCTGTTTAAATTGTTCGGCTTGATTGAATGATGGCCACTGCTCTAAGTTGGCCGACAACCACTTCAACGTAAATAAGATGGTACCCCATTCTGTATATAAGAGTCGCCTCGTTATACAGGGTGTCCGTTTGCTCGGCGAGTCTTATGTTGTCAATTTGTACATGTAGCTGCGCGTGTACGTACACTGCTATTCAATAATGCTTGGTTCCCCCGTTTGCCTGGAGTGACATTTTTAATGTGCTTATTCCCATCTATGGATCTGAAAAAAATTTAAGGACATTACGGGGGTTCAGGCATTATTGAATAGCAGTGTATATGCATGCGTATGTTGCTGAATCTCGCAAATCCGGCGCATTGTCCAAACTGCCGTATCGATATTTTAAATATAGTTCATTATTATTATTCTATATTTTACTCTACTTTCTAATAGTTTTGTTTACATCATATTACATCAATTCAGATTCTTTTGAATCGCGATTATTCAAGGATGTTTGGTTTATTGGACATATTCTATTATTTTCTAATGAAATTATATTTATTAAATAGCGATATGCCAAGACAGTGGAATATACGTCTTTAATATGCGGTTCTCCCCCACGTATCAATCTCGATCATTTTGGTCAAGTTTGAGCCCGCCGCGAGCGTCTGCGAATGCGCTGGCAGTAATTCGTGCAATAAATTTCGGAGTCAGTTTTGTATTTGCACGACTCGTTCGCGCGTAGGCAAAGGCGGGACATACCGTCGCCGGTTTCGTCGTCACGCGGTGTTCCCGGGATGTAACGAGCCGTGCAAACTGAAGTCAATATTTTCGGTTCGGCATTTTGAGATTGAATTCTCAAATTTGTACAATACATTACCACGAAGCGGGTCAGTACCATCGAGTTGTATAAAGACTTTTATCCTTGTGCAACTTAGCCAATGATCGGATTAATCGACGAAAACGCGATTTAATTTAATTTGTATTATGCTTGCGACAAATACGACAAGCAGCTTTCGCGTATATATTATATCGTTATATCTTTAATTTAAACTAAGAGAACGGAATTTTAATGAAATGCATATTTTTGTGGATTATAAAAAGATACATCATGACAAATGTATTTATCATTAACTGATTATTCATTCGTTACATTACTTTCATTTATTCTCTTTCACGAAAACAAATTTCAATTGAAATCGCCATTAAATCACCATTAAAACGATCAAACATCGAGGTGAGAATGAAAAAAGCAAATAGCACGTGATCCCTGGAGGACGATATCTCGATATACACTTGTGCGAATGATGCAGCAGAAAGGCTCACTGCAGATGATGGCGAAGTAGTCGCGTTGGACATTTATCGACAGTGCAGAAAAATGTTACTGACAATGAGGCAAATAATCTGAAATCACACGAACACGTCGTCTTGGTCTTTCTTTCTCTTCTTACTCTTTTTTTTTTTAGCGCTACTGCTACTGCCGTGCTGTTTTGTTTGACACGTCCATCGCGTGTCAATTTTTGCTTTTTCAAAAATGTTTACTGGCGGTTAGTTGTTCAGGCGCGGCTAAAAAGGAAATAGAAATAAGTATAATACATGCATAATATTCGCGTCAACTCGCGCCAGTCGGATTTAATTAATTTCCTCAATAATAATAATGTAATGGATCTCTCCGCGTTATCATCCTCGCTCTATCACGCATCGTTCGCGTGTGCTGGGTTACGTCTGAAGCCATTGCACTTACGTATGACGTCTGCACAAACTAAAAATTGCGTATTGTAATATGTATGTACATACATACATACATACATAATGACGGCGGATTTCAAAGACGAATGAGGTATCTATTTTTCTTGTTTTCTGTATATTTATCGTACAAAGCTTATAAATTATTTAAAAATGAAGAGAAAGAGAGGGGAAAAAGGGGAATTACGGAAAAAGAAAGAATGAGAAAGAAGAAAAGGAAGAAGGAAAGAGAGAGGGAGAGATTTAAAAAACTAACAATAAGTAAGCTAAAATAAAGAAGTAAACTATCATTATGTATTTTAATGTTATACAAATAGTTAATATAGAAATTAAAAATAACAATATACTAAAAATGGATGCAAAACTATAAAATAATATAACACTTTTTATTTTTCTTTATTTTTTAGCGAGTATACGTTTTTATTTTAATAATTTAACTTTTAGAATTTTTTTCTTATATTCATTATACAGGGTGAATTTTAATAAATGAACTAGCTTTTTACCATGAGAGATTGGTTATCAGCTGCAGTTCTAATTTACTGAATATAGTACATAGATGGTGACTGCTGTATTATCTGTGCATAACTCTGTACTAAACGCTCGAGTATGATGTAGAGACAAATTAAAAAAAATTACAGATCAAATTATATATTATTATCAGAGAAAAACGTGAGAGCGGCTATCTCGGCCTTTTTCGTGGGACCGATCGTTGGCCTAGTCACCGCGCCAAACGTGGATGTAGAACTACGTGGCCACGTTCACTGTTGTTGATAAATCGCTTCCGTGCATGGTGTGTCGCCGTGCTAAATCCACTTCTTGACCATGTCGCGAAATCACTTTTTGATGTTTTTATGCCATATCTCTACAATTTGTGGATGTTTCGCGAATTTTATTAAAAATTTATTATATTAATATGTAATTTAATATTAATACAAAAAGGCCGGGATGGCCGCTCTCAGGTTTTCTCTCTGGTAGAATCGTAAAAAGTATTTTGACGTTTTCTTGGCGCGCTACACGCTTGCCGCCGGCCGACTCGAGCCGTCGCAAGCGCGCCGTGACGTCACAGCATCGCGCGCCAAGGCCAAAGAATCACACAGGAACCAGCCAGGAGTGCATTCCAAAATTCAACCTTGGTTACCATAATGCGATTATTTATGTCACGCACATTATAGATTATAGTAACCAAGGTTGAATTTTGGATCGCATTCCTGGCTCAGCCAGGATCATCGATCACGTGTCGCGTCACGCATTAGCTCCCCGGCCACGTGGTGCCACGGCGCGATGCGCGCTATCAATTTTTGAACGCAGTGAGTCGATCTCGCGCCGAGAGATTGGAACGGTGGTCCAGGAGGCCTAGGAGGTCTAGGAGGCATCGGGCGATAGCGGAGTAACCCTATGGTGAGTATTTCCCTATCATTCGAATATTTCTCATTAACTTTACTTCGAAATTAATAGTTTAATGATATTTGGTTCAGGTAATGAGAGTACAACGCGGACGTTGGTGTGTAGGAAGAATTCTTTATTCAAAATTTTACAAGGGTGGTGTAGAAGTCCACTATTAATTTCATTTTAAAATTGATTAAATTGCGAGAAAAATTTGAAACAATTAAATAAGATACAAAAATTCAATAGCGCTCGCTGGTTGTGTCGGATTAGATTAATAATAATTATTGAACTGTTTGTTTGAGAGTGAAATTTTTATTTTTCAAAGAAATTGCGTTAATCACAATTCTGCATGCCAAATAGGAAATAATGTAATTTAATTGTTTTTTAATTCTTTCTCGTATTTTTTCTCTTTTGTATTTTCCTTGCCGGCCTGCGGCGGCTCGAGTCGGCCGGCGACAAGCGCATAGCGCGCAAAAAAAAAACATTAAAATATTTTTTACGATTCTACCAAAGAGAAACCTGAGAGCGGCCATCCCGGCCTTTTTATATTAATATTAAATTATATATTAATATAATAAATTATTAATAAAATTCGCGAAACATCCACAAATTGTAGAGATATGGCATAAAAACGCCAAAAAGTGATTTATCATGATCAAAAAATGGATTTAGCACGACAACACATCATGTACGAAAGCGATTTATCGACAGTAAACGTGGCCTCGTAGCTCTACATCCACGTTTGGCGCGGCGACTAGACCAACGATCGGTCCCACGAAAAAGGCCGAGATAGCCGCTCTCAGGTTTTTCTCTGATAATACTATATAATTTGATCTGTAATTTTTTTTAATTTGTCTCTATATCATACTCGGGCGTTTAGTATAGATTTATGTACAGATAATACAAGTAGTTATCATCTATGTACTATTTAGTAAATTAGAACTGTAACCAATCTCTCATAGTAAAAAGCTAGTTCATTTATTAAAATTCACCCTGTATATATGCATATAAGAAAAAAATTCTAAGAATTAGAAAATGATTTAAAGTAAGTTACACCGACATTAAAGTTAATCCATGTCAGAATCCACATCAGAAGAAATTGACATTAAATCAATTACTTTTATCTCAGGCAACAGTAATAACAATAGAATTTATTTTTTGTTTTTTTAATTGTTTGATCTTTTTTTTTCTTCAGTCGATTGGTCCATCCGCTTATCAACGAGTGCTTCCAGATTATTCGCATATTTTTCATATATGAATCCTGTCACGTCACCATGTTATCAAAGATTCGTTTTTCTGTAATGAAAATATAAATTATATGCTTGTTACAGGAACGATTCAGAAAAAATACAATTTAATACTTAATAATAAGATTCTTAACAATATTGCTTTCCACGATGTAGACTAATTATATGAATATGTCTTATTTTATATATGTTTGAACGAAATATTATTTTCTATATGTACAATATTGTAAAGAAGATTCACACATGCCTTTTCGTAACGGTCTCATTTTATTTCTTATCATCTTAAAATCTGGATATAATTCGATTTTCCAACACTGCAATAAATAATAATGAACGAAATCAGACGTATTCTCCAGTTGATTCAATGATAGTCTATCAGAATTTCGTGAAAAAAATTTTTTAAGCAGCACGATCTTCCGCAGTTTTAGTCTTGCAATAAATGTAATAGTGCTATGCTTATAATTCAAAATATTTTTTTATTAAGATGGTATTTTTTATAGATATTTTATTTTATTTTCTGAAGTAATATTAAATCATGGTTTATTTTATTGTCTTGTGTGTTTATTTTGTTATTTTTTTCGATGAAGAAATTTTACGTTATTTTGTTTAATAAAGAGAATACTTATGTTATTTTATTTAAGAGATAAGTTTTTTATGGTTTGTATCAGCAAGTAAATATAGGATATACATTAAAATATTATTTTATTAACATCTTATTGCATTTAAATGATTGATGTACATAGTGTTTTTTCATACACAGCTATCGTTCACTGTGAAAAAATATGTGATTCATTCCTGATTCATTCATGTGAAATGTTTCTGTTGCACAGTGAACTATTCGCTGACTTTAAAAAGCACCTATATCTCTTTTGATAAAGAGCTAATAAATAAGATAAATTTCCCGGTTAGTGACAATGTTCTAATTAGTGATGGTCCTATCTTTTTTCTTTCATAAATTAATTAATGCAGATTAATATTTATTCTAAAAAATATTTTAACACTCAAAATGGTATATATTATGTATTGCAATAAATTTAAACTAAACTAAAATGTTTTTGTCACTAACCGAGGCATTTACCTTAATTGCATACATTTATTTCTCTATAATTAGTTATTAATACTAATATTGTATTTCAAAACTAATATTACAATATTTTAATTTTAATGCATTTAAAATAATTTTTTGGAAAACTTTGCTTTTTGAATTATTGCAACAAATGAATGATTAACTAAATATTTTGTTTGGTATATCAAATTTTGGTTATGTTAAATTACGTTAACAAAATTGTATTTTCAATGTAAATATTACATTCACATTATTATATATAACGTATCACAACATTAACATTAAACATAGTGATTATCACAACATTCACGTTAAACATAGTAATTATCAGCCTTATGATAGACTACATGATGAAATACGCCTTTCGGAGTTCTTTTCAGATTTTTCTTTGGAGTCTTTTTTGTAAATTTTTTCCAACCGTTTTAGCTGACTTGAGGTTGGTACGTGTCCAATACTGCTGCTACGTAAGTTCTGTAGATGCTTCGGAGGTAAGGATTTTCGACGATGACGTTGCATCGCTACATGAATCGAATTATCCTCTAACAATAAGCCAGCTTGGGCGGCAACCTCCTTAAACACTTTGTCAATATCTATGTCGTCCTTCGCGGACGTTTCGACAAAACCATGGCCCCATTTTTCGGTTACAAGATTTCTCGTTGCGTCAGTTTCGACCTATAATCCAGTTTTCGTGTGTATAATAAAATATTAAATGTTACACATTTAGTTTAAATATAAAAAGATCTCTAGAGTAATGAGAGCAATAAATTCAATTTTTTCTCAATATTATGAAAAATTCTTTGAGAATTTTAAAAGTAAAATTTTTTCGATATTAAATAGTACAACTTCATTTAATGTTCTTGAACTTTTTTTGAAAATGAAAAAAATTTATCTTAAAAATTCTGAAAAAAGTAAATTATTTTATCACTGCCAGATTTTTATTACTCACCTCCTTTTCCTTCTCCACAAGATCGATTTTATTACCGACAAACACAATTGGAACGTTCTTGCCTTTCTCCTTGATTAATCGAGATCGAAAGACACGGAGTTCATCAAACGTTGTCTGATCGTGAACATCGTAAACAAGAATGAAAAAATCGGAATGGTTAATCGTATGAGTTGTCATCGCCGGAAATTCGTACCAGTCGCTCATATCAAGAATATCGAAAATGCAATTCGGCGAAAGTTCGAAGTCGTACATTCTGTCGGGACTTTTCTTCGGGTTGATGTCGTAAAGAAACTTTGTAATGATCGACGACTTGCCGACCTGCGATGCACCCATCACTGTAACCTTGTATCTTTTAGGTTTTTGATCACTATCCAACTTGTGCGGCATTTCATTTCTGAAATAATAATGTCGTTTTTATTAATTAGCTTTGTTCAACTTATTTAAGGAGTTTGATACATTGTTAGCAAAAAAAATATTGCAAAAAAGGTTGCATAATAGATTCGAATGGGCCTTTCTTGTCAATGTTTCTCAATATATCTAAAGATATTCTCTTTCTTCTAAATAAATATATTATATTGTAATATATTGTAATATTATGAAATATGGGAGAAATTGAGATTAAGAGTTATTAAGGAAGGAGAAAGATACAATTTTTCTTCCGCGATGCAACACGACAAAAGTAAAGACACGACAGAAATCACATTCTGTTTGAGACAATCATCCAAGGAGAAGAATACTACGCTAATGAACACCGTGAATCCCTCGCAATTCAGAGACGCATGTTATTGAATACCACATGTTTTGTATAGGGTGTCCTGAATTCATGACATTATCAGTGCTGAAATACATCTTGTGCAAACGATAAGGCTATGCGGTCGCTTTTACATGCATCAGACAGCAGAATACCTTCAAGAATCTACGTTCATTATCCGTGCTTATCACAAGAAAAGTCAGACAAGTATTATGATGCATACAAAAGCGGAAAAACCGAGCTTCCGTGGATTTGCTATGAAATTACAGCTCAAACTAAAATCTGAAAGCTAGTCACGAGGAACGGATGGCAAGGGAAGGATTCAAGAAGAAAGGCAGATGGGCATGCAGACTCTGGTGGATTTCACGCTGAAAGCAATTTTTCCGGTCTGCAGTATATCACTTCGAATGTCTCATATGTAGAGCTCACGTTTGTACGAAGAAATGTAATATCAAAAATTGAATATTTCATATACATATACTTGTATATACATCTGCATGCTATTTCAAAGAATGGTTCTTTCATAAAGAGGATAGTGCTTCTTTCAAAGAGAAGATGAAGAGATAAAACGAATCACGATACATTGTGATTTGCATCGTTCCAATAATTCTCATTATATAAACATGATAGTTCTGTTTCCATTAATAGAAAATGTTAATAATTCTTGGAAATATATATACATATATATGTAATAATTCTTGATAATAGACATATTTCGCGTGTATAGTATTTATCCTTGAAGATTAGTCAATGAAAGTTAATTAGTTTAGAGTTACTTAACTGTTAATAATTAATTACAGACTAATAAATAAATGAGAAACAGAAGTTACAAGAGAAAATTCATTACCTGCCATTCTTCGTCGGTCCGTCCTTTCCTCCTTCTTTTTGCGAGGAAGGTTCTAAGCTGAAACGACGACGAAGCCCGTGCAACGTTATGCCGCAGGCCATCTGGTGACAAAAATTTACATTCTAATTTCAGAAACAGAGAGAGAAAATTTATAAAAAATACAATATTTTATATCTTAACTAAATGCAAAGAAGATTATATTAATAAAGTTTTCAATTTTAATCCTCTTATGCCAAATAATACATTGTAAACTTTTCTTTTTGTTCATGAATAGTTTCTCTTAGAAAATAATTAATAATAATAATTAGAAAGATAAGAAAAAATGTAAGAAAAATCTGAAGTACAAGAGTATACCGAGGTGATCGAACATTTTTTAAATTTTATTAGTTCTGCGGAGAAGACCGGAAGTTGAACCAAGAAATCGATATATCTCTTCGTATTTTATTTGCACGAGTTTATTTGGAAAACTATATAATCAACTATATAATATTTTTATAGTTATATATTTTTCCGATCTATAGGATCACATCGAATGTTGTATTTCGACAAATGATATAATAAAGCGACATTGGTACGTATTGATGATAAAATTTTCGATTGTTTTTTACAAGACAACAGAAAATCCATCATACAAGACTAACATATCCGATTGGTACAAGCGAGAATAGAATCTTGATAAAGTTTAGTTAATGACATATGTCGCGTTAAGTATCGATCGATAGGGTTGGTGAGTTTAGCTACGCGCCGTGCAGAACTCGTCTGCATTCAAAATTCTTTGAATACAACTTATAATCAGTTGTATTTGATCATCTCGATTTTTCAAAGGAGTTTAAAAGAGCGTTGTTTGTGCATATAAATCTTGTTATCTAATCGTATCTTTATAATCGTGCCGTAAAAGCGTACGTATGAATTAAACTTACAATCTTAAGAACAAGAAGAATATTAAGTATATCAATTTGCAAGTGGCTTGAGTAACAATTGCTATTCAAGCGAGGTTTCTTTGAAGAAGCGTTTAATTTTGAAATGATACAGAGCCGACATCAAAGAATTTTCTCAAGTTCTCGTAATCCCGTTACGCCCCGTGGCGTAATAACTGTAATACAGCAAATCCATTTCCTGCCAGGATGGTATAAGATATTTTTGTTGCGTACGAAACAATGCTTTAGGCAATCCCATCTCTACTTTACATCGTTAATCTTTTATGTCGCTACAAAGTTTATTGAATGGCCGCAGCACGGCGGCTTAAGCTACCCTAAATCGAATGTACGTGTTCGACATATAAAGCGCAGCACGTTTTCATATAAGAGCCTTTCTTTTTATCCTGCGGTCGTCTGCATCATCGATTGCTGCTCGAACGCGAAACTAGGCGAACTGATTGAGGAAGTAATCAAGAGGCTCGCGAAAACACCGAGAGCGATCTTCCTCGTTATATCTATCTCCGTTTTCGCATTCGCTGAGACGTAAATTTGCTCGGAGAACTAAAAGACGATGGCAAGGAGGATGGCATGGAAAATATTACGAAGAATACAAAGCCGAAAAAAGGATATTTCCGAAAAAAGCAAACGATATTTCCTCCGAAATCCTGGATTTTTGAAGTTTTCGTCGATTTATTTCGTTTGTAATTTATATACGTATAAATACTTATATATTTGTCATTCCACGTCAAATCGGCCACTCCCTTGCCCAAAATGTATTGAAGTAATAAAAATTTATGAGGTATTTTTATTACTTTAATATATCTATTTTTCTATTTTTATGTTTTTATATTGTTTGTATTTATATTTATATTTATGTAATTTAAAAATACAGAAAAATATAAAAAAATATAAAAAGAAAAAAGTAATACGGGTCTTGAAAAGTCCAAGAACAGTCTTAACCCTGCATAAACGCAGAAAGCTGTTTCATAACAAATTATTAAAAAATAATATTGACAAATGATGTAATTGTGCAGAATATAATAAATTAATGTTATAATGCAGAAACGTCATATTAGAGAAGAGAAGAAAGCATTCTTAAATATAATGACATTATTTTCATCTTTCCGAAGTGGGTACCAATAACAGCAAAATGATTGCAAAAATATATAATTTTGTTCTTTTTATTTCAGATTCGGATTTAGCGGGTAAAATTACATTGAAAATGACTTTTGCACTTTAGCTACAAGAAATAGCAAAGATTTGAATAAAGAAATATTTACTTGACTAACAAAATCAAGGTTGTTACCTGAAATTTTTCAAAATCGCCAAACGGCATCGAAAACTAAAAGTTTTAAGCTAAATTTTGGTACCTCATAAATTTTTATTACTTCAATACAATTTTGAGCAAGGCGTGGCCGATTTCACGTGGAATGACCTATATGTATAAATACTTACATAAGAAAAAAAGACGTAGCGCAATTATAAACAATTACATATATGTATAATATAACGATTACTGTAATGAATATTATCTTATGTATATGTACAAATGTAGTCAGAATTTTTGTTTTGTAAAATATCGGTGTATTTCAAGATATCGAGAGACGCGATAGACGGGTCTCTCACTAGTATAGTTTTTTAAAGCAGAAGGTACATGAGCGACATATTCTTTTATGAGCGAGACGTTGAACGAGACGCTATAGCATATTTCTTACAGAAAAGAAAAATGTTTCTCAAAAAGTAAATCATTGTTCTTTTTTAAATAAATTGACATTATCAAAAAATGTATATATTGGAGATAAATATAAATTTTTACAATTGTAATTATAATATGACAAGGACGTACACATAAATGCATTTGATGCATAGATATGCATATCTGCATGTTTCTGCCTAAAATATCTCTAGATTGTACATATATAATATTGCTGCGTCACACGCGTCACCCGCGAAACCGCGCACACGAGAAAGAATACACACAACACGGAGATCTTTTAAACGCAAGAACTTTATTAACAAGTCAGGCAAATGAACACAGAATTCAGCCCGTAAGAGAAAAGACTCGGAAGACTCGTCGGAACGAGTCTTCACGAGACAAAGACTTTTCCAAATCTAAAACTTCTCTCTGTTTATTTTCGTCGCTAAAAAGCGACTCTTCTTTTGACAGCTGACCATAACGGATCGATAATATCGATCTTCCGTGGTCAACTGTTAATTGAGTGCGAAGATTCGGCTCGAGACAAGGGCTGAAACAACGCGGGCGCAACAATATTTATAAATTATTCTTTTTTGTTATGAAATATGAATTTCGTGTGTTTAACGAATTCCATTTTTTATCAATTCGCAAACGTGTTTCCGCAACGACATTTTTAATATCGGAAAGAGACGCACATGGAAATGCCGTGTGTAGGCGTTCTTTTTGTTTTTTCCTGTGTAAAGATAGCGACATATTTTTCAATCTCGCTCAGAATGGGCCGGTGATTCTCTACAAATAAACACGGAAACGATTCCCATCAGTGCTTACCGCAGATCGATAACCGTAACGTAATTTCTCATTGAGATAACCGATATCTGTGTAGTACACGAGTGCAAGTCTGCGTATCCTATCTTGATGAAGAACAAAATCGATCAATAGGAATCGTCGTGATAACTACTACGCGATAGACTGGTAGCATCAGCGATGTCATTGAATCATCTACTGATGCTAATAAATCGTCTGGCTTTTTCGCAATTGTCAATACTGTGCATTTGACTGAATGAAACTCCTTTAACGGAAATCAACTTGATGTTTCAATATTCATAATGACTCTCTCATTAAACTTAATCCTTTTTTTAAATTAAATCTCATGTATATTAAAATGTATATAAAAATATCAAAATTTGAAATTTCAAAGTATAAAATACATGCACATCTGTCAATCGAAGGCAATAAAAATTGGCAATTACTTTTTTACCGAACTCAACCTGTTAACTTAAAATTAGAAATAAAAATTAAAAGAAAATGATCGATATGCATCATAAAAGTTCATGCAGCAATATTTTAAAAATTTGATTTCTCCTCAATAAATATCGGAAGAAAAATTGCCAACGCAATCGAGAAAGAAAGAGGAAGAAACTTTCACAGAAGTAACTTTAAAGTCTCGCCAAAATGTGCAGACAGATTATTTTTACGATCCAATCTTTACAATAGCATTTCTCGATCTGTGAGACAGAATTTATGATCCGAGAATACCTCGGATCGAAAGGAGAGCAATTACAAAAGTTGTTGAGAGCGACATCCGCACAATCTTCTTTTTCCTGTATATAAGACCCATTCAATAATTTCCTCCGTCCGGCAAAGCACGTTAGTGGCGATAAAATGTACGCGAAGTACTCTCCAACGCTTTATTTTACACGATAGATTTAAGAGTTATATATAAGTATATAAGTAAGTGTATAAGTATATACATATATTTCACAAACTTCAACATTCTATCGTAATATAAATGCAAATTTTTAATACACAGCATAATGTATTGTTATAAAGTTGAATTCTTATGATTTCGTATAATGCATATTATAAAAAATATTCATGTAATTTTTATGCATAGCATACATTATGTCAGTAATAATTATAACTTTATTGAAGTGCAAGTGAAATTAATTAATATGTATAGAAATAAAAATATAGAGAGCTGCATCTAAAAAAATAAGGCATCGGCAATAATTAAAAATTTATAAATTTAGATCTTCAATAAAATAATAAATAATATAAACAATAAAAGTAAAATAAACAATAAAATAATTCATATGGATATGATATGATATGATATGATAACATAACATTAAAAGTATACAAATATAATCATATACACAATACGTAACGTTATTATTATGAAAATATTAATTATTTAAAAGTGAAAAAATTTATATGTCAAATTTATTAGTTAAAAGATCACATCTCTTTGTCAATCAAAGATTTTTGTATGAAATATGTACTTTCTCCACTCGATCATGATATAATGACATTATTAGTATTGAACGTAGTCTATACCCGAGAAAAAATGAATTTATTTAATTATATAAGATCATATATTGGCCATGTATGTACATATAATTAAATCCAAAAAGATCTGATGACATATTTTATTTGCTTATATACATATATATAATAATATTCAAAATTTGGCGCGATATGATTTAATTTTTATATTATTATATATTATATTTGAGCAGATTTGTTTTCACGTATAGTCAGATCTAGCCGAATATAATTATAATTCGGTTAGATCTGATTATATATGGAAACAAATGTGCTCAAATATAATAATATAAATATTAAATTATATCGCGCCAAATTTTGGATATTATTATATATAATTATATAAAATGATATATTTCATAAAACCTTTTCATATCTAATTATATATATTTACATCTGATTATATTACACCCATTTTTTCTCAGATATCTTTATAATACGTTTTTTTTTCATGTAATAAAGAAATTATGTATATACATACACGCGAAATTGAATGGAACGAATAAAATTACGAAGCTACGAGATCATAAAAGAGAATGTACGGTGTTGTTAGGACTACATCATTATAATCAAGTTTTGCGTCCCCCAAGTCTATAAGGACTCAATCTGATCCGTATTGTTAGAGAGAATTTATACGTGGGTTGCATTCTTCGAAATACCCTTTACGTATTAATAATAAATGGCACATTTAATGGCACGAGGGTATAATCATTTATAAATCTTGTTTTGCTAACATACGGAAAAAAATGTTGTTATCATATTACATTATATTGTACATACACAGTTGTGCGAGGAACAACGAATTAAGCTTTTAGGGGACAGTTTTTCTCATTACCGCGGAGATGTCGAGATGTCAAACGTGCGGGTATCGTAAGAAACAATTAACATTATGTGAAAGTGGGTGATATATCTCGGATCGATATTCAAATTATTCTGGAAAGTAATGCGGGTTTTACAAGTAGCACACAGTGACGTAAATGCAGCGATATTTTATATCCGAGAGTTTATGTACTGTACCGTCAATATCTTAAATGAAATCCGGTCGTCCTGATTAAATACCCGAAGATTTAATGCCTTCCGTTTAAAAAGAGAGAGACTCTTTTCAGAACAAGTTTCATAACGGGACAGCTTGTCATGCTTTGCTCATATTATAATTAATATCAACAAATCTCTCCACAGAAATGTTTGTACAGAAAATCTCAAAATATCGCTAGAACAAGTACAATCAATAATACAGAACGTCAATTCTACACGTACAGTTTACTTCTGGAAATAATTTCTTTTTATTACGGATTAGAACTTTGATTTTTATTTTATTACGTAGTTTTCACCAACGATTTACTGTCAAGGGACATAACAGATTATGAGGTCGTAAGGGATTACCAGAAAAAGAAATTTTATGGTAAGTGCCTCTATTAGATTGTACTTCAGGGACTTGCAAGAGTAATATAGGTTAATCCCTAGGCCAAAAGCACGTTTTCTTATTTGTCATCATTTATCACTTTATTTGAACTATTACGAGAATTATACGGGCACGTGCAAACGTGCTTTGGATCTATCGTTTCTCTATTAAAGTATGAAAATGTTATCTTCCAAACTTTAAAAACTGATTAAAACGCACTCCCAACGTTTCTTTTTATGAGCAATATCGATGCCGATACTGAAGTATTACGTCAACAATCCTGATGAATTAGTCATATATTTCTAGTAGACAGAAATAATATTTAAAAAATTCATTTGAAATCTTTGGTAATTTGAAACCTTGCAAAAGTACTTTGCTACCGTTATTACTTGACCTTTACAATTAGTCAAATATCTTTCATTACATTTAACTAAAATTGCTTTAGATGAATATCTCTAATTAAGAAAATTACGGCTCTTAGACTGCATGATTACAAGTGACGTGTATAGATAATTGTGAAAATACGAAATAATTTTTAGAAAATTGAAATGTGATTTCATGAATCAATGCAATTTTGAGTATCATGCAAAAGAAGCAATTATCGTATATAGAATACACAAATTACTTAAAATGTTTATTATATGACAGAAAATGTCTCTCAGTAAAATTTCCTTTTAACTCACGTATTATATTTCAAACATGAGAGTATGTTTTTATCATGTATGTATGTATGTATGCACATACATACATGCGACTTATTTGGCCAATTTAATAATCGATTATTTGTTTGTTATCAAGTTTGTTTGGCAAGTTATCATGTTATTCAGAAACTATCAAATTAATTTGTAAACATACACATACTGAATTATTTGTAAAGGATAATCTCCTTGAATAACAGCTGATAAAACACAATAAAAGCCAGAATATATATTTCCTCGTTTCCAATTCAATTTGCAGATGAATGGCCACGACGCATGATTGTGTGTGCTTGATTTGCGAGCAGAGTTGCCTGTATTTTTTCAGAATCGCTAATCCCAGATTCTTTCGGTAAATACAGCCTGTAAGATCTTTACATATGTGTAAAGAGACAATCTTTTTCGCGAGCACGTTCTATTTTCGCGAGATGCGACGAGAGATAAAGCGAATACTTTCCAATGGAAATGTTTTTAGAATTAAATAATACCTAAAAAGCATGTAGCTCCCGGATTTAACAAATAGGTTAATTACACTTGACGTTGTGAAAATGGTTTAAACAACATTATTTTTGCGCTCTGGACGAGACAAAGTGAGCTTGCAATATTTCGTTTCTGGTAATTTTTTAATATTTCTCACAGACATATATTATTTTCATGTCATTTCAGTCTTTTGCACGGTATATCCGTGGCATGTCTCTTAATTAATTATTTTCAGCATTTTCATTAAGAAAAGAACGTTACACTTTTCTTTATTAACTTTATAAGGGATACAAAGCAACTATATTAGAAGCTTTATACAAGCCCGTTAATTTCGTTACAGACTGTTTTCTATTTTTATTAATTTCGTCGGAAAATTTTCAAATCCTAAATTCTCACAGTATGATTTAATAAAAAATTATGGAGAGTATATAAGACATAGTATGAAACATACAAAATTATTTTATGCTACAACGCAAAAAGAGACGAAGACGAGCGTTGAAATAAGTATTCTGATATCCCTAGAGAACTCTCCTTTTCAGCATATTTTTCACAAGCTGCTGAATTCATGTTCATCTTGGAGTTCTTACTCTACTTGTAGCTTTCCTCCAACGATTGTGATGGAAACGCGATGTTACCCATGGTGCCCAACAGATTATATTGGTAATTTATGAGAAAAGATTTTATCGGTTGTGATAATATAAATATAAAAAGTTGACTACAGAAAAGAACATGCTCTCATATGAAATTGATATCACGACAAACATAATTCAAATTTTGATACATAGATAAAATAATCTTAGTGCATGTGCACAGTTTATATAAAATTATTGCATTTGTTAAAAATTATTTAGAACTATTATTAGAATATTTGAAATTTTGCTAGTATACATTACACCGATTTACGCGCACTTAATTTCTGCACAATAAGCTGTAATTGTAAAGGGCGAAAATGAAAATTCGCTCATGAATATGTATTAACGGTATAGTGCGCATTTACGTCAAATATGTATAATTCGTACATTTCATTATGATTTTAATGAGACACATCTTTGAATTAATTATATATATTCTATATAAAATTATTTATTTTATGCGATTTGCTGCGGTGAGTATTAGAATTATACTAATGTTGGGTTGATCGCGTACAAAGCATTATAATAAAATTTATTTATTGTTTATTTTTATCTAAGAAAACTACAGAACGTGTTCAAACTATTCTTACTATTGCAATTATTTAATATAATTCATTAAAATATTAATAAAAATAGAAGAAATTACAAAGTAAATCTTTAATGTTATTAATTTGTTGCATCAAACAGTTAGAATATGAAAAGATTGCAAGAGCGGCGTGGCAATAATCTGTTGTCCTAAGAATGATTTAAAAAATAAATTGTTTTTTTTTGTGTATCCTGTTTCCAAATTTTTGGAAGATATCCACTAATAATACGCGTATAGTGATTTAATAAATCTAAGTCGGTGATGATAAATTATCGTTATGCAAACAGCGCTATCTTGTTGATAGCGAAACGCAAGTACGTGACTTTGTCGATCGCCTGCATATTGCTTAACAAGAAGACCAACGATCGTCGATGAGCGAAATAAGACGATGACGACGACGACGACGTCGGGAGGTGGAAAAATATGGTACTGGCAACTCCCCATCGTAGCAACGGGGTGCTGAAGACTAGAACGGGGGAAAAAAGAAGCGGGAAGCCAGGAGAAAGTGAGGAAGAATCGCAGCGACGATGGTCGTCAACGTAGGTAGGTCGCCATCATTGTGCGTGGTTGTCGCCGCCGTGTAAACTGGATCGGTGCAATACGACGAAGCCCGACAGCATGGAGCCGGGTCGTTGCTCCACTTTACATGCATACGTACATACACGCGCACGACCGTCTCCTGCTATCCGCAATCGTCCACCCCAATCGTCTCGCCCCAATTCGATGTGGCTTTGGTTGCGCGTGTAAGAATTTATCGCGCCCCTCGGCACACAAATCGTCAGTGGATACGTACGTGGGACGCGATCATGATGGATTTTACAACGTGCCAGCTGAGAATCACTTTCACGTACACGTATCTATGCAACCATATGTGGACAGGTATGGGAAAATCACTGAAAGTGATTTTTAAAGGTCGGATTTTTACGAAATCCCGCGAGATTTGGAGAAATCACGATTGTACGACACGTGCACGTGTGAATGTATAGCTATCTAGGATGTTCTGACAATTGATGTTATTTTTGGAAATGAAAATAACGTTTCGTATGGAATCTCAAATTTTCTAACTGATATAAGACAAATAATAATATAAAAATGATGATATTTTTTTATACAAATATTATTTTGACTTGATTTTTATTCGACAGTGCAGATAAAGTATACTTATATATTTTCTGTTAAAAAAAATTCATAAATGATTTTCCCAATGCCAATTCCAAATTTATTTGACAATACAAATAAAGTATATTTATATATTTTCCGTCAGAAAATAATTTATAAATTATGATTATTATTTAATTAATTTTTTTTTTACATTTTTATACAAAAACGAGGATTATATTTTTTTTATGCGCAAATTCCAATGAGACCTGGAATGAATCAATAATAAACCGAGAGGCATGAAAATCCGCTAAAATTACGTATGCAAAACTCTATTGTTTTCAATGTATATTAATCATCATTATTCAATGTATATTACAAGCTTTACAATCACGTTGTTCTTTAAATATTCATATAACATATAGAACATAGAACAAATTGTATCAAAATTTTTTTATTCAATAACAGTGAGATTTTATCTTAGCAACATGCTTTCACGTTACGTGACATATATTTATTTGTCGATATCAAAATTTACACGTTTGATTTTAAATATCGATCGTTGCATGTAGAATTTCAATCAGTCGATGCTTTTAAAACATATAAAATTTTAATTTGACATAAAAATTAAATGGTTGTAAATAAATAAAAATTAAATATATTAATCGCTCATTAAAAATAATTGCTTATATTTGATATTTTTTACTATAAATTACACGGTGTCCTTTCTAGCTAATTGCGTTACATCTTGTACACGTGATTAATCCTGAACGCAATTAATCAGATCGAATAATTCATCGTACATCCCTTTCGAGATAGCACTGACATATATACATTGCTTTCATTATCAGGCATCCGTAGCACAGCGACGGTAAATTTTACTCGTGGAAAAGCCATCTCGGCATTAATCACACGTAAAAAGGTCGACAGAAGTAGAAGTTCATAGAAGTCAGTCCGTAAAAGAGAACCAGGGCATTCCATTTCGAAAAGGAAAAAGATACTTGGTCCACGCCATTAACATCAGAACCAGAAACTGGAGAGAGAGAGATAGAGAGACGGTCAACGGCTTTACCACCACTACCACCGTGGCAAGAATAATAACCGTCGCCAAAACAGCACCGAAACCGGAGTAACGTCCTCACTGCTCCAATTGGAAACAGCGGATCGATAATATCAGCGTGCTTCTTGCATGTCACGATGAGGAAGAAGAAGTAGATATTCAGCGCCAATTCGTTGCATTTGCACGCTGCACGCGTGTAAGAGGCGCGATTACGCGTGTCGCAATTCCCCGCAACTTTTAAAAAGAACTGTCGAAATGATACCCAACTTCTGAAATTAAATTTATGACGCGAATGCGACACGAGCTTTTTACAGGATGTTATATGACAAAAGCAAAACTATTTCTGCTACTAGTTCTGTCGAACCAGTTCCATAAAATTGCACTCGTGTTTACCAAGAGAGTCCCTATCAATAACAACTTCTACTTTACATACGTAATTGTAACAATTATAATTAGATGATGAAACAGTAGTAAATTAATAATATAATCAGTGCAACGATCGCAATACTTTGTCTACATAATTTTTTTCCCTTTCTCTTCGTAATATAAATAGGCAAAAAGATTCTAAGCACGTAATCTTTTCACATGCTTTTATGAAAAGCCTCAAAAGTGCATCGACATAGCAAAGAATCGGCTTTGTTTTAAGCGATAAATCGAATCTTCGGTAAACTTGGTCAATAATTTTCTATAGATGATCTCCCAGAAGATTTGTCCAACAGTTAATTTTCACATCTCTCATCTAGAAACACACCGAGTCGATACAAAGAGAATATTCGACAATAAAGAAGTATTTATGGGAAGACAATAAGAAGTATATATGAACAAGGTAATGTCCAATGGCGCCAAACAACACCCGATACCTCGATAAGTGTCAACGCGATGCCCCAAGTGAGATTGTATTTGGGTTAAGCCGTGATAACGCGAACGACGTGACACACGATAAATACGGAGCGCCATGTAAGGACGCATAAATTACAGATATTATTAACAGGTCACTTGATCACACGCCTCTCTTTATTCCGAGAACGATCGCGAACAATTCGCGACGTGTTGCTGTACAAAAAAAAAATGCGAGACCGTTTTTCATCCAGAAATGCCACCTGTTTGTTAAAGACGAGGAAACCTCTAGCAACGAATATTCGTTGTGAGCGACACGCATTCGTAAGTAGACTCGTTTGCGAAAATACGAAGAGACACGAGTTTAGTATTTTCCTCCGGGCTTCTCCATTCTTTTCTTGAATAATCGAGAAAAATCTCAAAAGCAGACAGGCTATTGTAGTATTGAAAAGCATTTCAAAGCTTGATAATAATAAAATTGACAATAATTTCCCTCAAGTTTTCGAGGAATCAAATTTACGATCGTCCGCAATGCTCGAATTTAAATTCAGGACTAATCGCTATTGATTCTCACTGTTCATTTGATTGTTATATACAGCGATCGCGTAACTTTTCGCGACCGAAACTTTTTACGAAACTTTTTACGTTCAACTCGTTCGATATTTCTTGAGCCATTGAATTTCCAAGCGGATTATTTGATAAATGTGCGACGTTGTCGCCAGAAGTGTGGAAAATGGGCTGTAAAATTGTAAAATTCAATAAAATGAAAAATGCAGGCGACACAAACGTGCATCATAAAGCAGGCACTAATATTACCGGAAATTGAATATTATATCACTGAATAAGGGATTAATTGCGTGATATAATCGCATTGCCGGACGCAGAATGAAATTGTACGACAACCGCGAATAAATCGAGAGATTATTTTGTAGGAAGAGATGCATCGGTAAATTCGACATTGGATTCGACCTGAACACACAAGTGTTTCATGTTTCATTCACGTTTATTCAAGCAACTATGTGATTCTATGGCATTTGTGAAGTCGGTGAACAGTAAATGAATATAAATTCAATTCAAAGCAATGAATTGAATAATTGAAAACGATTATTATCGTTTTCATTGTAGATATTAAAAATTCTGTTCAGTATTATGACATACATAATTCAGAAAGATATTTAATCTCAAACTAATCTTAATTTCTATCTGATGCACTAATTATGTGCCTTTAATATTATACACTGTAACCACCGAGGGAAGAAATATAAAGAATATAATTTAACTTTTATAAAAGGTCACAAAGAATGGAATTGTGATTTAGCTTAGCTAGTCGGGAACAGAAAGAGCAAAGATTAATTTTCTTTAATCTTCCAAATACAAACAGAATGAAAGAGTAAGAATAATTATATTGCAACATGCTATGTGCGCGATAAGATAAATGCGACATATCGAAGCATGCTTTCGCGCTGACAATGTAAATAATCCTATTTGCTAAGGAACCGCATTCTCTGTGTTGCTATCGATTTAAAGCCGAGATTAATTCGGATTTATTCTTGACTAATCACAGCGTATCCAATATGAAACTGCGCAGATTAAACTCAAAATGTACTCTAGTCAGCATCTGCGGAATCGAATCTTTAGAGAATTAATTAGAGTCTGAAGTTTCTGTGATATGAAACAAGTCGGAATCGGCGGCGCGTGTTAATTTAATGGCATTCTCCCATTTATTAATTCTCAATTACAAAGGAGAATAACTTTAAAAAGGATCTGCTACAGAAAAGTTCTTTTAATTTTTACTCTTAAAAAATATATATTACACAGATATACAATGATATAAGTATTATCGTAGAGAAAATTTTATAAAAATAAGTGCAAGAGAGAGAGAGAGAGAGAGGGAGAGAGAATTACCTAAAATGTCAAATTTAATTCTTTATGAAAATAAATTAAGTTACTCTTAAGATTATTAAGAAAATATTTTTGTTAAAAATATCGCTACATTAAAATAATAATTTCTTAAGACATATTATATAGACTGGCATTATGAAATTTAAGAAAATAGCGATTATAATACGATAATCTTTTTTACGTCAAATGTCAAGTCCGACTCGAATAAATTTAATAAGGAATTCGAATTTTACCAGAGGCTACGTAGAATAAAAATTATAGTCTGCTGAGGAAGCAGTTCTGCTCCATAAGAGAATTATTTCACAGTTCAAGTGAGAGCTTGCAGAAAGATGTTCTAGAATCTATCTATCATATCGTTATCATAAATCTTGAATATTTCAATTTGCTCGATACGTGCTTTGAAAGTGTTTTATTGTTAATGTAATGTGTCGTTTCGTCACAGATATCAGTTTCCATAATATTTGATATATTTTTTCAATATGAACAAGATATTAATCTCTTTCATGTACTAGTATGAATATTCTAGTTTAAAAAATTCTTCAATATTACATCAGATAATGGATGTTATTATTTAATAATAATCAAATACGACTCGTCTTAAAATATATTAAAAAAATGATGTCCAAGTCAAATTTTTGTTAAAAATATACGAAAAAATTGATTTCACGCTTTTTCACTGCTTTTTCAATATTACAACAAAGATTGTCAAATTGATTTGCAGAGTATATAAAAATATTTAAAAAGTCAAAGAGATGGTTTATAAAATCTCTCATCGAAAAATCATAAATTGATAAATGATTACGTTTTATTCAAAGTTCTTTCAAACGCGATATTCATATTTCTTCGTGAATAAATTGATGGATAAAATAGAATAAATGACACATTTTGTTTAAATCTTTAGTTAGTATGAATGTTAAAATCTTTAGTTACATGAATGTAACATGTTTTGTATTTTTAGCAGAGAAGGTATTAACGAAATGTTATGCTAATACGATCCAACGTTATCGCGTTGCAATGTTTTCCTAACAATAAACCGTCTACTAGCACCTCATCACTCGGTAGCTACCCGGGCGTGACTGAGCTACGTCACAATTTATTGCGATCGTTATAGGGCGACACTGTGTCGCGTATCGTGCAACAGATGTCTAAAACGCTTCAATCTACAATTCATTGACAGAATGAATCCAATTAGCAATTATACGAAGTATATCTTTACGCAATACATAATTATGAATAATATATCATAATTAATAATTAATCCGTTTCATTCAGAATTTATATTTTTAATTTTCACTTTTTTTAGAATAATATTTTTACATTATTATCACATCTTTTTAGATATATATAAAATTTTGATTAAAAATATAATGCTTTGTCGTCTATAAAGATAAAAGAAAATTATTTGTAAATAAATCTATCCATTTAATTAGCTCTTTTTACATTTTTAGTTCGTTTTTTATAAAAAGCTGAAAATAAAATATTCTCATATTTATCGATCTGTCTTAAATACTAAGTACTATATAATATTAGCAAAGCAAAATATCAGATAGATATTAAAAAATATTTGTGAAAATGCAAATTGCAATAAAAATGCTAGCAGTTTAAAATTTAGAGAAGAAGCAAAAATTCAGTAATTTAATTATCTAACAATTTTACAACTTAAAAGTTAAACCGTTCCTCGTGAATGCAAATGTCGTGCTCTTTTCCAATTTAGATTCGTATTGTTTTACGAAGTGAGGGTGTAATTTATCGTAACTACTTGGCAGAGAACCAAGAGCTCAAACGGCGTCGACTTCTCTTATCGTTCGCGCGAATAATTGCTAATTACTGAGTCTAACTGTCGCTCCCCTATAACTGATTAGCATACAGTTTACATTCAAAAAGAAAAATGGCTGGTGAGGCTTTATTTTTGTGGCGTTATTTAATTCAAGTGTCAAAAGTTATGTGGACTATGCGATCTTCCGTAAAATAACTTTGGGAGATCGTGGGATAATAGGTTGACATTAAGATAGAGCCGAAGTAACTTCACAGTAAAGTTGCAAATTCCATTATGTATTAAATGAATAATAAACTTTGCACATTATAGAATGTCTAATGGAATGAAAAATATACACAAAATAACAAATGCGCGGTAAACATAAGACAGAATAATTACGTTGCTGCGGTAGAAGCAATGATAAAGATGATAAAAGCCATAACGATGTTAATACGTTTGCATCTCAGATAAAAAATTTCTAATAATTATTAAGATTAAACCTAAAATTAGATTTATGATAATTACAGAATAATACATAAAAAGTACACATGTTTTGTAGTCGAAATATCGATTATATTTCGACTGACAAGTATTGTAAAGTAACATGATATAAATGTCATACGTTTGTCAACTATCAAAGCTAATCAGTTGTCAAATTATTGCCAAGCAGTACTGTGCTTCGTTGTTTGAAACATTCGTGAGTCTCGAGAAGATTTTTTTCGAGAAAGTCGCGTTTCTCACTCCTAAAACTCGAATTTGACGGAATTGCAATTCCTCCCAGAACGTTAGACGAACTACATACTACTTGAAAAAGTCAATTCAAGTTTGAGACGAACGCGTACAGTTATCTGAGATATCGTTACTTTATACAGAAACTTTTCATCGGGGAGTAGAACCTACTCGCGTCTTTCGTATACCGTCGGACATCTGATTCGTTTTTAAAGTTTACACGAAATTCAATATTAGCCAGCTGAGAGTGGGACAGGAGCAACTTTAGTACCGGAGCTTCCAGTACTCAGTACAGAATTATAAAATGCAATGTAATTTTAAGTTATTAAAGACTCAGTCTCAGCGCCTCGGCGGACGTTGGGATTGCTTTCCGCGACGTAATCCGAAGTGATTAGATCTTTAGATTAGGAGAAATTGATCTTGCGTTTTATTAACAGGTAGTCTTTAATGTGGTCTTTGCGACTCTCTTCACTGTTGATGGGTCTTAAAGGTGCGCACGTGCGGCGCAAAGTTCGCATTGAACGTGCTAAAATTGCGGCTTGAAAGGACTTCAGTAAACGATGCAATCTACTGCGTCGTTGCAACTCGGAACGATTGTGCGGATGGAAACCGCAGGGGAAAAGTCATGCTGAGAATAGCGCTTGAAAATGTGGCGAATATACGTGGACGTTAATCAGAAATTTTCGTGCAGTGTTGACTCTGGTAAAGTGCAATCGATTTTCGCCGTGGAAGAACGACAAGAGTAAACAACTCGATAATTAAGGATAACGTTAAAAAATGCCATGTATGGAAAAATGAAGTGATAATATCAAGTAGAATAAACAGAAATACCTTTCGATCGAATTTCACTCAATTTACAAAACATAAACGTAAATGCTATTTTCTGTTAGAAGTCTGACATCTTGTATTGCTTTATAAGCGCTTTTAGTGCTTTATTTTGAACTTTAAAGACCTATTAATAGAAATTTATATATAATTTGAGAAATAAAAAATAAGCTACTTTGTTATGATTGATTATACATATAATTATTCAATATGATTTCCCAAAAGTTTTGTTATACAAGAAGCGCAATTAGTTGCCTTCAACAAATCACAAATCTTCGCACTTGTGAAGATGGCGAGAGTTACCATTTTTAATGTGTATGTAGCTTGGCAGTTGCATGAAATAGCAAACTGTGTTCAACATAGAAAGTAATATAATGCAAAATATTTGTATGTAGATCAGAAGTAATATTGTAACGCAATGATATTGAAAATGAATTCATAACACAAGAATTATTAATTAATTGTTATTTGAATATTAATCACTGAAAATTGATGTAATTATTCCACTCTCTCAAATTTTATTTTTGATATCATTAAAAATATTAAATAATATCGTTTAATATCGATTAAAAAAAATAAAAATAACAAATAATATATAATAATAAAATATAATAATAATATATAATAATATATATAAATAAAATAATATATAATAAAATAATAAAACATATATAATATAATAATAATAATAATCTACAACACGTATATATCAGTTAGGATTCGCCAAATCTATTGAAACTTCATATTTCATTAAAAACTTTAAAAGTCGAACTGCTTTATCAATTCTATTCTTTTGTAAGAAAAAGAACATTTATTTCTTTACAGTATTTATATATATATAGTTTTTAATATTCTCGAAAAATAATATACATCCATTTTTTCTGTTCATTGTTAAATAAAAATTATCTTAAATATATTAACACTAATATTAATGTTAATATTAATATCGTATGACATGATCATTCGAAATTGCTGACATTCGCTACAAATATTATGACGCGATTTACTAAATATTTTGTATATTTATATCAGGCTTCTACAAACAAGATTTGAAAACGAGAAAAAGAATGCGTACAACGTCCACACTTAATTATAATTCTACTGTTTTCTGTCTAGATATACTTTACGTTCATTTCTATTTATACACACGCTTGTGCGTAATTTTCAACAGTTGCGAAAAATGCATATTTCTCCGGCATTATGCTACATTTTGAAAAATCCGCGAACTATCGAACTACAAATGTGCTGCATATGTATGTCTATGTATATTGAAAAAATAAAAATTGCTACTTACCTTAAATTCAGAAGAAAAATAGAGAAAAAAACAAAAAAACGTCTGTCGCGTTTAACAGGTGAGAATTAATTCCGTATGAAGCGCGGGAAAACAATTATTCAAATCAACGACACGAGAGTTGCAATGCTTCCACCAAAGTGACGACCGTCGAAATTGAAACTCTCTTCCGAACTGTGTAGTTGACGATAGGACAGTCCGAGCCCGAATGTGCGTTCCCCAGCTTGCCGAATAGACCTGATGCGCTGATAGATGAATATGGCAAAGCGGACGCGCTAGCTCTGGCTGGTACTTCAGATGCCAGGTTCCGGCTACGAGGTGGTAGCCTCGCTTTGGTTGGCGTCTGCGCTCTCGTAACCTTCTTCCTACACACTATCGTTTGATGCGCTATAGAGCTTGTCGAAGAGCTCACCTCAGCTCGCTCGTGCTCTCTCTCTCTCTCTCTCTCTCTCTCTCTCTCTCTCTCTCTCTCTCTCTCTCTCTCTCGTTCTTGCTCTCTCTTTCCCCTTTCTCTCTTTTTCTCTCATACAGAAATATCTGATGAAGCACCTGATGGAGATGCGATAAATGTTTGAACTAGTATCTTTAATAAAATATTAGGGAGGATGCATGGAGCTTCCGCTTGAAACGTATGATCCTTGTTGTATATACAGTTTGACAATTATTGTAATATATTATTAAAAGATGCAGCGAAAGAAAATAGTACATGTTTGTACACAACATAACGAGTTTTATTTCCCAACGTACACAGTCAAAATTTTTCACCA
Source organism: Tetramorium alpestre (assembly GCA_021460005.1). Taxonomy (NCBI): domain Eukaryota; kingdom Metazoa; phylum Arthropoda; class Insecta; order Hymenoptera; family Formicidae; genus Tetramorium; species Tetramorium alpestre. The sequence goes on from JAJVSH010000111.1 coordinate 234,323, forward strand.
ATACTTTCTACAAATCTACGGTGAATTTTAAATAAATATTTACAGTAATCTTTTTAGTACGCTAACTAAAATGAACAACGAAATTGCATCAACGCGTTAGTTAAATATTAGTTTGGGTACAAGATATATCTAGAATAATTTTGGGATTATAATAATAAACAATTTGAATTAATTTCGTTTAAATGTTCATCATTTATTTATAAAGTAACTTATTTTAATGTGTGATATTTTAATTTATATTTAATACGGTTTTCTTATTGTTTAGAAGAAGGTCCGATATGGACAGTCGAAGCTTTGACGAATCTACAGTTTTATCTTTTGAAAGTTAGATTGAATTTGCATATTATATAAGGTAAGGTAAAATCAAATGTCCAATACATGTTCAGATATTTGCAATTGTTATGATAAACTTTTCTTCGCGTTCTCAAAAACTACTGATTCTCTAGGGACGAAGTAAATGTTTGCAGGTTAAACTTTTATGAGATCGAAACTCCTTCTATTACCTTCTATTACTGCTCTACTGCTACCTTCTATTACTGCTTCTACTACTGCTCTAAAAGTTACTCTATTATTCTAATCTCAGTATACGGTATCGATCTTACGTGGACTCACAGAGCAAATGATTTTTACGATATTACTTGCACATTTTGACTGTTATAAATGTATCATTAATTATGTTATGACGATGTATTATATGTGCTTTTTTCTATTAAATTTTCTTTGATCTCTTCGCAATTACAACGCATTCCGTAAGTTATTCAAATAATATTTTTATCAGACAGATATCAAAATCTTTTTACAATTTTCAAATTAACTACGTCAACATAGTCAAATAATTTTATATTATTATTGTAGAGTAAGTAAAATAGTGCGTGTATAAGTAAAATTCAATATTTTGATTTATATAAGTAAAATTCAATTTTTTTATATTATATGTACATGGTCAAACATTGCAAAAAAAAATATGCGTTTTCATGTTTCTAATCAAATTCATACCGCTGTGAAAAAAGCTAAAAAGATACTCAGTGGAGGAAAAAAGATTTTATGGTTTATTCGCAGTTTCTGTTTCTCTATGATTTTATGCAGTTTTGCAAATATAAGAGAAAGAGTGTTTCTTCGTTCCACGTGTTTCAACTCCCTATTTCATAACTTGTCGTTTCAATGCTGGATTCATTTAAGAACCAGAGATATATTATTCTATATCAATATTTGTATACATTTAATTCAAAACAGTAAATACGTGTTTCCAGAAACATTGCATTTTTTTTACCAAAGAAAGGAAATCTAAAATATTAAATAATGTTAACGAAGCGTTTTTTACTGTGTTTATATAACATTGCATTTTTTTTTACCAAAGAAAGGAAATCTAAAATATTAAATAATGTTAACGAAGCGTTTTTTACTGTGTTTATATAGTGTGAGTTGCTCGGAAGTAAAAAAAAATCAAGTATAAAAAAAAGTACACAAGCACGATAGATCCTCGGAAATATTCGATATGCTAAAAATGAAAAGATTTACAGATTTGTGTCACTATTGCAATCGCTCGACTAGCTTAAATGAAACTCCATCTAACGTGCTCCTTCAAGCGGCACATTGGAGTGACACTTCATCAGCGTGCGATAAACACGCGATCTCGTAGTAAATTTTAGCGACAGTGACGACAGGAGACATCGATATTATGTATTCCGATTGAATGTTTGACGGTAGTTCTGTGAATAAAGAAAAAGAGAAATGAAGAATGAAGACAATAAAAACGCATAGAATTTCGCGTGTCCGATCACCTGAAACAATTTGACTTATTTCTAATGATATGTATTCCATCGGGAGTACATTATCTTCGCGTTTGAAGGATGAATTCGTTCCGATGGGATTTAATTCTCTTATAATTCTCTGACGCCCACGCGCTATCGCAAATAACACTCCGTTCCGATTTTCCTCTCCTTCGAAAACAAGAAGATCGTAAATGACGCGGTATCGCTTCTTCGCAACGTCTTACAGTATTCTGCGCTTCTAATTGCATTAAGCGTAAAGTGCAACGACATCGGGGATTTACAAGAGGGCATTAACTAAATGTTGCACCAAAGGAGACCGGTGTAGGATTGATCTCTTGGACAACGATATTTAATTCTCTTAATTAAATCTAGCTGAGAGACACGAATGTTATTTGATAGTGAAATTATAACAAAATATGTGGTAAATGTTGACATAATTAAGGAGATTAACATAATTTTTATGTTGCATTTGTACACATTTGTGTTAAATCACATATGAAACATCAGTTTTGTATCAGTTCCTGAGATAATCTAAAAATAATATATACGTGTTCATCAGAATACTTTATGTGGATTCTTTAGGACTCTTTCTAAGAAAAAAAAAATACACGGAAGAATATTTAGTAATGCTTTTTATGTTGCATTGAATAAAAAATCATTTCATATAACGTTGTAACGTAATGAGACATAAGAGAGACGTAGAGAGTACATAATATATAATTTTTCAATATCTCATTCATCGCGTAATATCGCGTAATATTCGCATATTGCAGAAAATACTGCAATAAAAGCTTTTTTTTTATTTATTGGGTTGATTCATAAATATTTTCCGTTATAGGTAACAATAATTTTTTTTTTTTTTGAAAATCCTATATTACTAATTTTATCCAACAATTTTCACATTTATATGTTTATTAATATATATATATATATAATATATATATATATTTATTAATTAATTATAACTCTTTTGATTTTCATAACGCAAGTTATTTGTNTGCTTCTATGATTGATGCATTGTGAATAAACAAATAAGTATTTTATCATATTATTATTTCCGATGTTTACAAAAAATGGTCTGCGCGTATCCTTATTCCATTTCTATACATTCTATATAATAAATATTTACGTTGTCATCTTGCTTCAATATGTGAATTTGATTTTCCACACAATACACATACAAATCATGAACAGAAGAGGACACACGCAGAAACCTTACGTAAATATCAAAGTAATGATAAGATATTCGTTCGTTTATCACGTGATCAATGAAAACATACAAATAACTTGCATTATCAAAATCGAAAAATGTTTATTATTAAAAAAGTTAATTTTTTACTTAATTCTAAAAAAGTTAATTTTTCGACCTACGTTTACCAAATACTTTTTACCTAATACAATAAATACTATCTACCATATAAGTCTGGAATTCTGTTTTTTTTTTAACATCCTGTATTATGTAGCGTGTATCAAGATAAAGCGAATGTGAAAGTGATTTACTCGTAAGTGGTCTCTTTTATTAGAATTAGCTTTGAAGGATGACCCATAGTGATCAATCGTTAGTTTGACTTTAACAATGACAAGTTATCGATGAAATAATATCCACGTTATACAGAGTGTTACCGCAACATATAGATTATGACGCCGGGTTGCCTATCACGCAGGTAGCATGCTCCTGCTATTGCTAGACAGATAGGCAACCCGGCGTCATGATCTGTATGCTGCGGTAACACCCTGTACAATAAGAAAACAGACACAGATGTTAAATTCATTATAGTCCTCTATGTATCTTAGAAAAACTTGGGGGAAAGAACCATAACTTATTTACGAATCAAATCAATAGTATCGTAAGATTCCAAAACGTGACAGAAATATTATTAGTACCATTTTTTCGAAATGTCGAATATCGCCATGGAAAAATGTGTCCGCAAACAACCTCCCATGAAAAATTCTTTTTTAGAGCAGAATGCCGTGATCTTTACGTTATTTGCTGCTGTATTTGTACTTTTAATTAATTAATTAATTTTAAACTATCCATTTTTCATTCAGCGCTGATTAAAGAATTACACGCACATAACTTCCGAACTATTGACCGCCACGCTTCCGGCATCGCTTCCAATTAAAAACTCCTATGGGGGATTCAGGAAACGTCCCCAGTTAAATTTAATTTAATTAAAGTTGGTACCGGGTTTGATTTCTACAATTAATCTTCTCATGTTATTTCTATTTGACTTTTCGCTTTTGCTGTGTCTGTACTCACTAAACTATTATTTATCAAATCAAATGTTCGAAAAAGTGCACGTGTTAAACAAAGTCGCACAGTTGCTTTTCCTCGGCGGAAAAGAGTTTGTATGCTTGGGCACGTTATCTCGACCTCGAAATGCTTAGCGAATATTTCCTTTACGATCGCATCCATCGTTTAGTCAATTTCACTCATAAATGCCGCGCGTATGTACATATGTATATACTCGAGACGCATTTACGACATTTTCGACGTCATTATGCAACGCGCGCGGAATACACTCGAGGGCCGAGTGCTGAAAGTTGTCGTTAAAATTTTACTTCTATGGGCGATGAAATCAAGCAGCAATTTTAAACAAGAGGCGCTAGAAGAGCTTCGAGAAAACACTCATAGTTTCTTATTTTACTGAACGGCGCTTTCGAGAAAACAGGAGGGACTGAAATATCGAGTGCTGTCGTCTTGATAGCGCGGCAAAAAGTGACGTGTGCTTTCACGTTGAGCGATACAAAATTGATGCTTCGATAAGCAGCCCGTAATTGAGCTGATATTCGAAATTCCTATGAAAGTTTTTACGCACGAGCACGCGTGACATTCTACATTCTGGCAAGAGAATTAACTCTTTTTCCATTAGGGATTAAAGAGGATTTGCTGAGAGTCTTCGACAAGGAGTAATCTCCATTAAGTTAAATTGGAAATTACTCTGAACAACAACTTTGATTGTTGACAAAACCAAAATTGACAAGTTTTCGTGTGAAAAGAACTATATAATGAACACCGCAATTAAAACGTTTTCTTTTACTGCATATAAATTATCCCAGTCAAATAAACATTCTTCATATAATATTTCATCAAAGCAACAGATATTTATTAGGTTTTCCAGTGATAATGACACATAATACAAATTTTTATATGAACTCATTTTGGTTTGACCGTTTTGTATCTTCATGTGTATAACAGCACAAATTTGCAATATTCAGAAAAAGAAAATTGATGTAAAATAATAATAGCACAAGATAATGTACCATCTGAATTGTTTTAAAAGTAAATAAAATATCTACATGTATATTTCAAGTGATACGTGAATCTTTCTTGAAAATGATATGTGGAATCAATTAATCAAATCAACGTTGGCTTTCTTCCGGCGATTAAAGTATGATATATCTTCTTTGAAGACACTGTATTTGATAATTAACCGGTAAAACATATTTACGAAATACTCGTCTCGTCACTGTCAGATATTTTTACTTATACAAAGTGTAAATTGTTATACTTGTAACAATTTTATTAATCAATTAATGAAATTGCGATATAAAAATCTAAAATCAATTATTTATGAGAGTTAATAATTCTTATTATCTCTATAGAATTATGGGCTATGCAATGGGTTATTTAAGATAATTCAGAGATTGACGTGATCATCGAGATGGCAATCTATTAGATAATTAATCAGATTATGTAATGTAGCTAAAAATGTTCTAATGCAGCTAAAATTATTGTTTATTGACAAAGACATAAACTGACCAAACCAACCTAATCAGGTCAATTGATATTCTCTTCTGACCGTCTCTCTCGCATAACAATCATGATTGGTGACAAAAATAATTGTTTTCCAGGTATGAAATTACTTTATCAACCTACTTGGTTTGCTTTATAAAGACAAAAAATATGTGGCAGAGAAAAAAGCGGCTTTTTCGATATGATTAAGCATAAATAACTAATAATAATAATTTATTACTAAGAAGCTGTATATAGGTGATTTCTAAGAAATCATTTTTAGCAAATTGACTGTCAGCTGACATTTTAAAATCTTTTTTTTCAATAATTCATACGGCAGAGAGTTTGATTTACCGTGCCACTTTGTGATTATTGCATAGATAATGAAAATCTTTTTGCATGTATTAAGACTTTTGAGTTTGTAAGTAAAACATCTTTCAACTTTCTGATGCATGTAGTTGACATCTTTTTTGTCTTCTTTTGAAAGAATAATTTTTCAATGATTACTTGTATTCTGCGAATAGACAACTTAAATAAACATAACGTTTCTCATCTCTATCGCATTATTAAATAAAAAAAAAGTTTTATATAAATTAATATTGTCAAATAAATATCGATAGGTATAAATAATTACATATTCATGATATCGTCGTATTTTTTTCATTTAAGAATTACTTAAAAGACTTAGACAGTGCTGGCGTAATTATTATTTGTCAGCGAGGTCATATATGTTGAGAGATCCTACAGATTACTTAGAAATTTTATTATTTCATAGACAACGCAGACATCTTTGAGCCGAGTTTACTGCTTTATTATTTCATAAGCAACGCAGACATCTTTGAGCCGAGCTTCTGAACTCTGCTCGTAATAGCACAACGATCTCCGGATTTTCTTATATACAAGAAAACGATGTGCACTAAACAAATCGTGTAACTAACATGAGTATTCGAGAGCAGAAAATGCATTTTGCATTTATATCGTAACCCCGAAAGATCACGAAATTGTGCAGAAGCTTTTGTTTTGCCATTGTGGATGCTATTAATTCTAGCATTTATCAAATTCATTATATTGGAGAAAAATTCTTTTCATTAACAATGTGGCTCAGCTATTTTAATGTTTCTTAGTTATTTTATTTTTTCACAAAATAAAATAAACTTATTTTAATAACACTCTTGTTATATTAATAATAAATAAAACTTGTTAAAATGCTGATTTTCTACTCAGCAATTCACCGATATAACAGAGTTATTAAAAACTTGAAGATATTCTTGTTTATTGCATTTTGCATAGCTTACAGCCTTAAGACCGAAACGCGCTTTCTACAGGCAAATTCGTTCTAATTGTTTTGTTCACTCTGGAAATCATGGAGGTAAAGCGCTTTGAAAATTTATGTCTGTTAGAGACTTGATAGAGACTAGTATAATACATATTTGTTTTTGATACTTTTTATAATTATCCTAAGGCTAAGTTTAATCACTTAATCTATTTAATCATTTCAAAGTAATTAACTGGCACATTTACAAATATCTGTTATTAAGGAAAATTTTATAAAATTAATGGACCGTTCGCATACAATTACGTGCTGTGATTAATATGCTTGGTTATTACTCCGTATTAACGTTAATGATTTCAGGCAACGTTGCTAATTTTATTGACAACTCGAGCGTAGTAATCACGGTACTTTGCGACTTTCGTTCGCATTGTATATTAAATCCCCAAATCATCTTGAATTATTGAGTAACGTAGTTTTAAGTTAAGTAACATAGTTTTCGTAATAAAAATAATTAAACACCGATCAATAATTAAGCTTTAATCGTTCTTTATTGTGACTCTCATTATGCTCTTACATCGCGTTGCTATAACTTTTTTCATTAAAACTAGTTGAAAATTACTTCTACATTGTATTCAAAGCAGACATTATAAAAAAAATATTATGTAACGGAAAAAAAATATAATCTCATTTCTTTACAAAAGCTTATAATATATTTGCTATATATATATATATATATATATATATATATATAAAACATTTTTTAAATAAATCTAAAATTTTTAAATAAAATTTTAACTTTTCCAATTAAAATATTGTAGAGATGCTTTAAGAAACAAGAAGAATTTCAGTGAATTAAATAACAGTCCTGGTGACGAATAATATGATTTATTTTTAATTTTATTTCAATTTTATGTAAAACTCTATTGACGTTTTCTTTTTCTTTTTCTCTTTTTCTTTTATTAGGAAATTTAATGTCAGAAGTCATAAACCTAGTAAATTGTTCGTTTAGGTGAATAATTTTATTAATAAAAAATCGATACTGATATTCAATCAAAGAACAAGTTCCCAAAGTTTTGTTCATTAATGACTCTCGGGTATATTTTACATATATACGTAAAATTGAGCAGTTAGTAAAAAATCTGTATAGGCGATTCACATATTGATCTTACTTAAATATGCATTCAAAGTCTCGCCAGGTCAATCCATCGACTTTAAGGGAATGCTGGTCAACTTGATTGAGGTTGATAATATAAAATATGAAATTAAAAATGCGATATAAAAAAGGGTATAAAAAGATAATGTATTTGATTTGTTTGCATATGTATGTATATATGTATGTACATTTCTCGTTTTATAACAGCTTTTTTAACAAAATATTGTGAAAAAATAACTAATATACGTTATTTTTTGTTCTTTTTTATCTATAACGCACACAATTGTATGAATCGTTATACATTGTGTATATCTATATTAGATTTCAAAACTCGATTTGGAGAGTTCGATAAGATTCTTCAGGAGGATTCAATCCTAACTCATTTTCTAATTTATATAAACTGTACAGCTTTTATATCAAGTATTTCGTCGATAATATATATAATAAATTCTATTTTGCTACAAAATTTAATCTCTGATTTTTGTTTAAAAATTAATCAGAACGATCGACTTATTGTTTCGACTTATTGTTTCGACTTTTATTTTTGTTATGACAGGCTCGCTGCTGTGTACAGTAAAAATCACGCGGCTGTCACTTTGCACTGACACTCGAGCGAGAAGGCAGTTCCATTAAATGCTCCTCACACTGATACAATTCACTTCGTCGAGAATTTCTTTTTCACTAATAATTTGTGAGTATTATTTCGTGAGTATTATTTCACAATATGATGTTTTGATAATCTTTAAAAAATTTAATCAAAACTATCGGTGTACCGATGTCACTTTGATCTCTATTACAAACGCCGCGCCATTATCTTGTATATGTTGTATATGTATATGTTCTTACTTATAATAATTCGTAAATTTTATTTCGTTTTATAATTTAATTTTTGTTATTTTCCTTTAAAAATTAATCAGAACGATTGACAAATTGTTTTGACAGCTTTTTCTATTATTAAATGGCGAGCCGCTGTGTACAGTCACAATCACCCCGCTGTCAAAAATTCAAATCTGTTAATGAATTTTTTTAATTACTTTATTTTTCGGCATTAAATCATTTATAGGGTACGTATTAGCGTATATACATTAACTTTGGAAAAGCATTTTGAATTCTGTAAAGTCAATTATAAAATTAGTGTGTAATATAAAGTTTCATTCAGTAGTAAAACTGCGCCTCCAGCATCCCCTTAAAGGTGCGCAGATATTCTGGACCCGACGTTGCCGGGATCGCACTTTTTTCTTTCTTTCTTTCTCTCTCTCTCTTTCCTTACAAACTCCATCGATTACTTCGGCAAACAAAAGAAAAAAAAGTATATGCTCTCACGAGATCACATATCATTGTAAATATTTTGTAAATTGCACGCGATACGTAAAGACTTGCAAGCAATCCAACTCTCGGTTAACCACCACTTGGATTTTCACTCTTGCGAGTGTCGAAAGGTAATTTCCGGAGAAAAGATTGAAAAATGACGAGGGAAAGAACGACAAGGGAAGAACGACGAAGGAAGAACGACGAAAAGACGAGGGAAGAAGTTCGCGTCTCGATTTATCCTTTTCATTCAATTTATCCTTCCTATAACATTCGATTTATTTTAGAGCGGCAAAAAGCGTACTCCAAGCGACGGAGCACTGCCGATTCTTACTTCGCGTGCTGCTTCCACGGATCGTTACATTCACGTCACTGATATATGTTCCACACAGAATTAATTAACCTCGGCAACATTAGTTTTATGCGATCTACATGAAAACCTGTTGCCATACACTCGACTCATAGCTGATTACGTCTGCATCGTAATATCGCCGATTTTCAACTTTTCTTTTTTTTTCCTTCTGTTTTTGCATTCATTGAAAATGCGTCGATTGAAATTGCTGTTACTTTGAAATGTATTTGATAATTATCGTGACCTGCTTTTTGAACGTTTATTGAAAACATTCTCCATTCAAATGAACTTTTTATGATTTATGCAGATAAGTATAATCTAAAGAACGTCCTACTTTTTATGCTTTTTATAATTTTATAGTTATATTTAGCATTATAGCTCGCAATTTAAAACCGAGTTTACTGCACGTACGTATCAAATGTTATTATATCATATGTATAATATCACACACATTATACATATCATTATTAATATTAAATGTAAATTATTTCTGTTCCAGTTTGTTCCAGTTTAAAACAAATCTAGAAATTAAATTTGTGCGAAAGAATACGTGAACTCTAAAATATTATTTAAACGGACATGTACATAGAATATCACTCACAAAGAATATTCTGCCGTTAAGATATAATTACATTAACGTGTCTTTTTCATTCTACTGCGCCGCGTATTTTCATAAAAATAGCGTTAATGTGTATGATACATCTCTTAAAGCTAACATATAATTGCATGGCAAACGTTGTTACGGTCTTCTCATTAAGGACGATGTGAAAACACATATTTGCAGTAAACAAACAGATGTAGAAAGGATAAATACACATGCCCTTATACATTAATTATATATTGCCCCGATATTAATTATATATTTTTATTTTTTTAATAATTATCAATAACGTGATTCGTATCGCTTTCCTTTATTGGTATGGTATTGTTAAGAAACTTTTTTATTAATTTTTTCTACAATTCTTTCAACTATAGTAACTATAATAACTATGAGATGTATAATAGCAATAACACTCATTTTCACGTTTGCTTAATAACAAACTTAATTCCAACAATTATAAGTATATAAATTATAGTTCGTAAAATCAATATATTTTATTATTACTTTATTGTACATAATTATTTATTAATACACATATATAAATTAAAATATATTTATTTTTATATTTTTTATTACGTGATTTATAATGTGATTTAAATCCATATAAATATAATTTATATACAGTTATTCAATATATATACATACATTTCTCTTATTATAAAATGTTTAGTTTAATTCGTCATTCTATATAAAAAGAATTTTCTTATTTTGCTTACAAAATCTACTACATTAAAAGAAACTGTGCTTGAAATTTTTCATTTTGAAATCATCTTAGTAATAAGCTTTGCTTCATGAAAGTAATTGTAAAATGATGAAGAACATATTGCATTAAAAATTTCGCAAATATTAAATTGTTTATAAGATTATGCTAAATTGTTCATAATTGAGAAATTGTCTCTATTTTTGTTAAGAACAATTTAGATTTTAATTAATCAGAAAGGATTATTGTTGTTAAAATTATGAACAAATATGTGATTTTATTGTAATCTATGCGCTGTTTTATATCGAATCAATTGTTCTATTTTATATTGCAATATAAATAACTTGGAGTTCAGCTCTATCTCCGATGATTCTATCACCACATTTTGGGAATTATATTAAATTATATGCCTTATGATTAAATTCATAAATTCGAATTTATGTTTGCATTGTGATGTGATATTCACAATTCGTAAAAGCTGATTTGAATAACGCAATAATATAATTTTAACAACTAATCTTTGAATTATTAATTTTACGGACATATCAAAAATTGTCAAACAATGTCGAATATTCGTTAAGAGGAAATATCCATCCATAATATCATTGCACAACAATCTGAAAATAAAACTCGCTTAGATAATATCTATGGAAATGGAGATTGCATCAAGATTTACGGAGACAATCACGAGCGGAGAGAATTGTAGCGTTTGCTTAAAGCTCTCTGATGATAATACAGCCGATTAATTTAGAATAATTTGATGAGCTAATGAGCTATCTTATCTTGTCAAAGATATTTGTAAATAAACATTTTATTAACATTTATGTAAAAATAGAACAAAAATAAAATTTTTTACGTATCAGAATGCTAATTATCTGTTGAGAATTTTTGTCGAAGTATCTGTTACGGTATGTCAATCAAACTTGTTGTCAAATTGCAAAAATTTATCATTTTGTCCTGTAAAAATAACTTATATGTTCTTACATTCCATACATTTATATGATATCGAAGAATCTTCTTTTAAACAGCAATAAAAATAATTTCTAATAATAAACTTCTACTTTCTATCTGGCGCAATTTATCGTTTTATCTAAATTCAGAAGCTTTTAGTTTGACACCAAGCCGCGAGACTCATATGCGATTTTTCCCATCTGTGCTATAATGCGAAATGAAAAATTCCATAAATGCAAGCTCGCATCAAGTAGTAAAAATCCTGCCCCAAACCGTGTCGTAAAACGGACGCGCCATAATCTCCTGTGTCAGATAAAACAGTCAGACAACTTATGCATGAGAAATATGCGACGACCGTCATAAAACGACATAAACATACCCAGCACTTTATTTATGCGGTATTGAAAAAAGGTATTATATATCGTAAAACACACTATTCTTGATTACGAGATGCCACCTGGGAAATGAAGGAATTCATTCGTTATTATCGATATCCCTTTAATAAATACTAGAGAGTTCCCCAAGTTTATGTCTTTCATTTTCGCGAATCCGCGAGTGTCTGCAAGTGCGCGAAAGTATCGAATCTCCTCAAAGAGTACAACATTTTGAGGGCTCATCGTGGATGACGGAGGATCGTGCGTATCGTGCGTATCATACGAAGGATTGGATCTTGTCAGCACCGTCCACGAGAAAGCGACCACGAGCGGAAATCCCCCAGCCGACTTCAGAGGCCGGGAATCTTCAAGTTCCGTTGGAAAAAATCCGAGTGCTGCGCGAGGAACAGTTGTGGAGGGAGGCAGATCTTACGGAGGTTGCGACAATGAGGAGACAAAGAGGAGCTACAGTGTTTGCGGACAAGCTCAACAATCCAGCTGAGTCCTTCTAATAATATTCTGCCGTCAGAGTTGAATTCTGTTATAGCGAGCGCGGGGAAAGGGAACGTCGCTTCGCCGTTTTAGAACATTAGCGGCTCAATTTGGCTCAATATACAGACCAGATTCAAGCGCGGGCGTACAGTATTATGTAGACATATTGTTATATATACATATATATACAAATGTACACGAATATATTCACGGGACGTTCATTTCCACAACGCTGCTATATCTCATCGTGTATGTACAGAAATCAAAGCACAAAAGTTATTCTCGTTTCTTCAAGATATTGATCTACTTCAATGTATTAAAAAAACTATCATTGTGCTTCAAATAAGATAGTATTCGTCAAATTTTCATTTATTCCTCAATTTTGTAACTAATTAGAAACAGGATATTCAAATAACGTATAATCTGAATATCCCTGTTTTAATTAGTTACAAAATTGAGGAATAAATGAAAATTTGACAAATACTATTTTATGTACTTATCTTTTATACAATAAAACAATAAAGAAAATAGACAAAGAATAGAGAATAGAGACAAAACAGAAAAAAAGAGATTTGATTGCCATAAATGAGCATGTGTAATTTAGGACTATTGCGATTATTGATTAAAGGAATTTAATATTCAAAAGCTGATAACTTGGCACGTTTATCGGGATTGTTCCAAATAAAAGGGGATAAATGAATATAAACTTTGTGATTTCCTAAATAAATAATTGCAACATTTCTCTTATGTTCTCACGATTTACAGGAAATGATACTTGAGCGTCATGAATAATTGAGATTACAAGTGAGCGATTGCAGATATTTCTACATAAATGTCGGTATTTATATCATGATATTTCTAAACTCATTCCAAGCGCATAATTTGAACTTAATACTCTATCGACCTTCTCATAATTGCAAATACGAATGAATTTCTCAATCTCCAAGGAAATAGTAAAAAGTTATTGACTTATCAAACAGGCTTGTGAACGTAACTTTGCTGCATCCGTGTTAATGTATCAATAATTAATTAAAAAGCAATTCATCAATTCTGTTACATTATCGTACGAAACTGACACTAGAAAGATTATGCAATGTCACTGTCGTATTAGCCATTCAATACAAGGAACTATGATTAAATATTTGTCTGTCATTGTAAATGAGATACAATTATATAGTGTAACAATATTATTTAATACTGTTTTAATATTTTATTGCGTTACATATTATTACGTTTTTAAAGCGTACGCGGGTTAAACTTCTTAAATTTAGACTAAGTTTTCTTTGACGTAGGTGGCGGTTCGCACTAAGCATAATAGTATGGTCTAAAAAGAAATCTTTCTCTTTCTGTAATAAGCAATAAGACTTTTCAACAATTATCCACTGAAAGTGGAGGTCAAACGCGATATTCACATTTAGATCTTTTTAAAATAACTGTTTTATACTAAATTGTTTTTTACTATTTTTATTAGAAAATTTATTTGCAAAATTATCGAATTTTAAGCTAGTGAGAAACGATTGCGAAATCATTAATGTAAAACTTCTACTATTTCTACTAATGTGTTTATCTTAATCACTTAAACCATTGAGGTTTTATTTTATCAGAAATGAAATAAAGCGCCTAAAGTTCAGTAAAGTAAATAATTTTCTATAAAGTTTAATTTCTTTATTGAAATACCCTGATTCTCTAAAGAGCCACTGGTCTTTAAAAGAATAATTAATTAATTAATTAATACTGAGAATCATATTTCTATGCAACGGAAATGAATTATGCGTATGTAATCGCATATATGCGATTACTTGCGTGTGAGCACTATGTGATATTGTGGCTGTGCTGATTATTATTAAACTAGATGATTCGGTTTACATGTGACGTCTCTGTGCGAATAATCATTGCGATTCAATCAATGCGGTTTATTAGATATTAGCGCAAATTTACAACTTACATAAACCATAATATCATTGCTATTATATCGACATAAGTATAATGTTATGGCGAATATATAAGGAAAAATCTTTTCAAAAGTCGAAATATAAAATTTATATGATAAAATAAAATTTTTTATTTTTCCTATATAATTAAAATATAATAACCACATTTTTTAAACTCTAACTTATCCTTCAACAAATATATGACAATAGAGAATTTAATGTTAGCTGATATGAATTTCTTTATTATTCATCAAATTTCGTAGTTTTATAACTCGGCATATTTTCCAATGATGCGCTTAAAACTTTCTTCGTCACAGGAATTTAATAAGCGATCTTACAATACTTTAAGAAGCTCTGCCCGCGAATTCCTCGTCGAAATATTCGCGAACGATACACATGTATGTCAATAATCGATTTGCTTTCTATTTTTTCTTCCGTATAAACGACATGACGTATCTAATTTACGAACTGAGTTGCATAGAACAATTGAGAAATGAGGAAAAAATGATTGAAACGTGCTTTTTCTCGGTATATTGTGCAATGAAAATGAATTGCAACACGGAACGTGAATGAATTCAGCTTTGTATCTTTTTTCTTCACAGGGATTTAATAAACTGTTCAATTATACAAATGCATTGAAATAAATTTATACAACATGTAACTTATTTTTAGCATTGATTTAAAAAATATTATATATATATATATATATATATATATATATTACTATATTTAAAATATTCTTATTAAAAAAATTATAATTTTAATTGCAGTCTTTACAATATATGAATATTATTTTTATATAAGAAGATACGCACAATTTATAAGACTAGTAATTAGAAAAGTTTTTCAGCTTAAAGGATTCCGCATGATTCTTATATGAAAAACATGTTAGTCAATTTGCTTGAGCTTATAATATGTTGTAGTTGCCGAGATCAAGAATCTCGGAGGACAACAAATTTCTATATCTAATTTCTTAATTATAAGCGTTTGGAAATCTCATCTATATGGAGTACATGTGCCACACATACATAGTTCTTTCTCAGATGCGTGCCGTTTCCAGCCATTTTCAACCATATGTAAATCCCACAAAAGGGCTTAATTGCCTCCAATAGAGGAATGCCAGAAGAGATTCACAGCTTATTCGTAAGACGATTAAAGATGGTACGTTACTAAGCTATGCGTGGCACATGTATTGCATGTAGATGCAGATTTTCAAGTACTTATAATTAAGAAATTAAATACAGCGATTTTTTATCCTTTAAAACTTTTAATCAAGGATACAAAAACTACAGCACAAACTCAAGCAAACTGACACGTTTTTCACATAAGAAGCATGAAAAATATTTTACTTATTGATAAAACTGCATTGTAAATTCATGCACTGTTTTATAAGCGTCTTTTTATTATGATCATATATTAAATTTACGAGTTTATAAAATCTTACAATTTTTAGAATATATTGTAAAATTAAAATTGCAAATAATAAAAAAATGCTGTTACTTTTATAAGAATACTTTATCAGAAACTTTCAATCCACACATAATCATATATGTTATATCTGTTTTATATAAAATTTTTAAGAATAAATTCCTACAAATTAAACGATATTAGTTTTAGTAATACAATATCTTTGAGCATTTACACTGGTGAAAATTACATTTATGAGCTTTATGAAATTTTAATTTTTAATTTTCACGCTTCATCTTTATCGGAAAAAACTGGATTTTCGCGAGTGCTCCGTGATTTGTAGAAATTTGACGAGTTTTTCCCAAAATCGTCGTCGTTCTTAGCATCTTTGCAAATAGAGTCGGATGTGGATTTGGAAGGAACGCTAATAACTTCAGTAAGCTGCATCGCTGTGGCGTATCTCAGTGCCTGCAATCGGTAATAAATATTATATATATTATAGACTATAGGTGTATATAGGATATTTAATAACACCCAGCGTTTATCATTACTAAACGCGCGAAAGTCCAGTGTCACGCGTCGTTATGCATTGCCGTTGATATTTAAAATCGTTCCACCCGATACCTCGTTGCGCGCTTAGCGACAATAAAGTGTCTTTTCTCGCCCAATTGCGCGGACGCATGTTAATTCGCGAATCTTTATTTATTAATTTCTTACTATTTAATTTCTTATTATAATCACCAAAATGGTATAGAATTTTCCTATTTAGTTTCATCCGCTTTACTTATCCACGGCAAGTGTTACATCTATTGTCAAATACCCTGTATATAGTTATATACATGGCTATATTACAAAAGACCGCAAAACGCTCGCGCTGACATGCACGCGAAATGCGAAATTTGTAATTCGTGCAGGCGACGAGTGAGCGTTGACATCGAGACGGACATCCGGCATAATTGGATCAATCCATGTGACACAGCTTTGGTGCCCAGCCAATTTAACTGCCCACGTTGTCACATACAATTCGATCCGACATACGTTATTCGCATGAAAATTAAAAATATCGGACAAAGGTACGATTTCCGCTACATATAATCCGGGGGTTTCTTTCGATCTGACACAAAAGATACCTATCCTATTTAGTTTCCATCTGTTACTATATTGACACACATAGCATAGGCAACCTGTTCTCTAAAGTCGTTTTTAGATGTTTACTTAATTCAAAAGATCTATTTGACTAAAAATATAATTGTCCAAAATAATATTAATTATTTTCAATTAAGAACATTTCTAATTACAGCGGCAGATAAAAACAGTTCAAAGCATACCGCACAGTAATTAACAAATTAATGACAAACAAGATCATGCATGTGCACGATGTAATTGCATTCACTCCTTTGATTCTGTCCTAGTTCTGGGTCTATTTAACAATCGTGTGCATACGCAGTTGCTGTGTAAGCATGTGCCTGCAAATTGTTTTAACGGGCTTGATAATCGACATTTTATGTCAAAATAGAACCAATATCAGAAAAAAAAACTTGAAAATTTCGACAAATAATTCGTTATATCAAGCGTACATAATTAAAAAAAAAGTAGTTTTAGTTTTTTAAAAGCTATATAATTTGCGCATGTTGAGTTTTTCTAAAAAACTTGCCGCAATTTGTTTTTACAGATATCAGCTTGGGTAAATCTTTTATTTATTGCAAATTCAGACTATGTATAAAAGTTATTGTGCCTGTGGTTGACACGAGAAATTCGTGGGTGAACGTTATATAGAGAGAACCGATTTAGTACGGGTTAGTACAAATGCATGTTTATCGTATACTGCTTGTCACACAAGCATCATGCGGCATAGTAATTATGTATGTGTATATCAAAATAGACACAATGTAGCATTTACCACGCATGATTGGCGAACCCTGCATAATGCATCGGGTAAACCCAGGTGCATTATATAGGCGCCCGTTGCATTTATATGCGATTATGTGCGCTTCAAAACAAAGAGCCGAATAAGGTACATACTACATACATACTAGCATTCAAATTCTCTATTCGCCCTCAAGTAAACAATATTGATTTAAGCAAGAATGCGTTACAATATAAATTTAAAGTTTTTTTCTACAAATCTCATCACATATGATTACTGTGGTATCAGTGTCATTTGAATCGTCCCACATTATTTTTCATGCTTATCACATTTCGTAATTTTGTGAATAATTTTAAATTGCGTCACGCTTTCGATGAACACTTTCTCGGCGTAAGAGAAAATCAACTGTGCCAAGAGATATCTATAAATGTACTCATTGTAGGCTCGGCGACACCTGTCTCACAATCAGTTGCGTTGCACCTGTTTGTGGCAACCGCATCGCGAATTGCATCGACAGAAAGCGATCGAATATAGCGCAATGTAATTTGATCTCGAGACAGCTCGATGCTGAGTTGGTTTCGCACCAATTTAACTGGTCACGTTATTATGCACCATCATCGCCGTAGTGATGGTATGATATACGCCGAATGGCTGGGTATGAATGTATGAAATTGAAAGAGCGCGAGAAAAGTTGTTTGACGGATCGCAAATAGATCTCATCGATGAACGAATGTTCTATTTCTGTCAGTATTCTCCGCGATTTCGCCTCTGATTGACGCCATAATAGGTTCGATGATCCTATTCGCGTCACTCGCTTTTCCTAGCGATTGACCTTCTGGCATGTCAATATAAGTATCAACTAATTTCGATATTCGACGCGTAGGTCTGATACTATTTCAGTTCTATTAGAATTTATAACTGGTCACCGTCACAGAAATACAACTGCAGATATTTTCGTTTCATTGCTCAGTATGATTGTGGAATCATAACATTTCGCACAATGTCAACTAATTGTAAGACCTCAAATTGATCAAAGTTTTCTAAAATTCTATAAAAGATTTTAATCCCGTATTTTTCACTTTATTCTATTTATTTATTCCTTTTAATTAAAAAATTATGCAATTTCAAATTATTCGGCAATATTTTTATTAAAGTATTATAGTTATGGTAATTATTTTTTATGAGCTATATTCACATTAATTAAGATTTAAATATTTTTTTTAATATTGTGCATTTCTGTATCGACGTACATAATTCGCATATAAAAACACATATGTCGCATATAATTCATATAAATTTCTGTGAAAGTAGACTTATAGCAGCTATAAGTTGCAAAATATTTGCCATTACAGTATATACAGCGGAGTTATCTAGATGAAAGTGGTAAATAACGCTACGCAGCGCACCATTTTATACCCGTTAAATTAATTACATTTCAAAGAACATAGAGGAGAAATAGTAAAATACAATTTCAACAAGATACATTTCTCAAAAAGACGTAATGAGTTGGAATGTATCAATAAAATGTTAAAACGTTGCGTTAATGTTAAAAACCAACTCTAAACGAGTAGTACGCAATACGTTTTTTTGTTACAATAAAATAATTTTATAATTTAAATTTTTAGATGTTTTATTGCGTTATATCAGCGAGCTGATATAAAGCTTTGACGTGAGCGTAGCAAGTGAATTTCTTCCATTTTCAGTAGACTTTTGTTCTAAAAGTCATTCTAGATATAATCAATTCCGCGAAATTGACAAAGATCAATCGAGAATCTTATTATTTTCCAAGGTTGATCCGTGACCGACAGAATATCTTTTCGAAGTTTTTGCGTATGAGTTATCATCTTCCACGGTAAACTATTACCCAATAGGGACTCCATTAACGAAGAGAACGAAGGACGAAATACTATAAAGGTGAAAGGTAACGAAAATGAACGAAAATTCGGGAAATATCAACAGTAACTATTGTTAAATTATAACTATTGATTTTTAATATCAGTAGAATTTAAAAAAAAAATGCAATTGTTCGTCTGGTCAATATTGATTGAAAACGCATTTCTAATTTATGGTCTCCCGCTGTTAACTTTGCAATATCAATTCACCCGCTGCGTACCACACGGAGAGCGATAAAAGCAGTACAAAGACAACAGTGCGAGTCCCATTACCTTGCGCCTGTCTCTGCGGGCAGAGTAAAGTACCCAGATTATGTACGATGCCATTATAATAGCGGGTACGCATACTCCCGCTATGGTAGATGCATCCCGTAGAAACAGATGATATAGTCCGAGCAGCATAACTGCAAGAGTCGTTCCACCCGCGATATATCGACCAATACGACGGCGATTCTCCTGGCAACAGAAAAGTCGCATGCGTAAATTTAATGAGCGTTTTGCCACAAGCGAGCATTAGCATGATCGTTCGTTTTGAATCTCGAGGTCCAATGTGAACTCTACGGATTGTTATTCTTATCCGCTATGACGCGTCTCGGTGTTAGAGAAGAAAAAAGGAAACGTCATCATTTTTAAATATTATTTGTCTTACGATGCATATATAGTACATACATTAAAATTGATATAATCGTGAAAATTATTATTTTTTTTTTTTAAATAAAACGTTGCTTTTCAAGATTGTTGAATCATTCTATTTTTTTTTTCTATTTATATTTACTTAGCTCAAGGATAGAGGAGGTGATATGGATGGTAATATGTGGAATTCGACATACGATCTATGTAGCAGTATAACTAGCCATGAATATTACAATATGCTATCAATATTGGCCTAGCTCGACAGCCCTAAACTCTAACTCATTTTTTCTTAACAAAAATTGAATGACTTAGAATAATCTTTATTAAAATACTAAAAATATTATATTTAGGATTTAAAATATTTTTAATGCGATTACCAGTTTGTTCTCAGAATACGTAAATTAATGGTTAAGCACAAAATAAAATATGGAAATTTATGATATTTGTAATACATTATTTATATGGTTTTGGCTTTTGAAGAAAGAGGAAAGCTGGAAAGAATCACGGTCACGGATCAATCTTGGAAAATAATAAGATTCTCGATTGATCTTTGTCAATTTCACGGAATTGATTATATCTAGAATGACTTTTAGAACGGCTCAAGAAGAAAGCTGGAAAGAATTTTAATGGTTCCAAAATTAGTTATAGTAAGTTTTATATTTTTGAATTTATTCTATTTTTTGTAATTTTATTTTATTAATCTTTATTACACTATTTTAAGAAATTAGAGAGTTATTAAAAATAATTATTTTTATTTCTAATCAAAGAAAATATTGTTTTTGCATCTCATAACATTTTTTATATTATATATACTGGAAAAGTCTTCACAGAAATGTTTTCTTCAAATCTCCTTTACTGTTCCCGTATTATTATTTTGTTTTGTTGGCTAAATTTAATGTGATTCTAAATTTAAAAAAAATCGTTTTACCGACTAAATTTAAAAATGTAGTATTTTGCAAGCAGAAAACTAAATGTTTGCAGAGATGAAAAATGCTAATGTTGATCTCATTATTCTCATAATTACTCAACTTATTACAAAAATAAAGAGCTCCTCTCATATTATTACCATCTCTTCTATCATCCGCTCTTCTTGTTCAAAGAAAACTAAAAAAAAATTAAAAAAACTTTAATAGATTTTTCTATATTAATGTTTTAATCGAGAAAGTTTAAGAATATTAATAATAACATTAAAATGAACGCAAAAGAATCTTCCATCTTGAAAAAGATAATGTTAATTCAGATGAGGAAGGATGAAACAAGTTACGCATATCTTTAGGAAGGTGTGTATTTAGTATAGAATTCATTTTTTTAACATCTTGCTCAACGTCTGCGAGCAACAAGCACGAAGGACAATCCGAGACGAACAAAGGAAGTGTGAGTTATTAAATTCTGGCGTCGAAAGAGACACGATCCATTTCTCCCCGATACACAATTTCTCCTGTCCTCATGCGCATTAATTTCGCCCTTCTTCACTTCCAATGGTTTATGTTCTGTCACTCTCTTTTTTTTTATTAAATCGTTCAGCCATAGCAATTCATGTAAAGGACCCCACAGAAAGTAAGGGTAAACAAACCAGTAATTAGTCAGTAAATGACTATAGTAAGATGAATAAATTATAAGCTTAAAAGTTATTAAATGTTTATACATAGAGTTTATTATTCAGTTTATTTTTCAAGTTTATAATTTTTAAGTACAAGTAATACACAAACCTTAATAAATAAAATTTTTATTAAAAATTTACCAAATATATACGGTCATTTATTGCGTATAACAGATTTTATAATTGATTTATAAATAATTTTGATAAGAAAAAATAATTATTTATAATAAATACTGAATTCCATTTAACCCTAAACATGATAGAAAAATCTGATTTTGTGCTATAAACGAATATTTTTTAGTAATTCATATTCAATTCTCCAAATTCGACAATTCGGTCATTCACTGGTTCGTTTAACCCTATATGGAAATCCGGTCTCGGTCGGTTTGACTAAAACTTTGCCAAATGTTAGCTTTTGATAGATAAAAAATGTCCATGGGCATGGGACATAAAAAATTATATTTTCCGAGCTACAAACACTTGAAGTTAGAAATCCGTAACCCTTCCACTACCAAATACTGGATTGAGATTGGTCAATTTACTTACTGTTACGTTTTACCTCCTTACGGAATTTTATGTGTGATTGCCTTGATAAGAGCATGTCTGGGCGTGTATAGATGTTGGTCGATTTACTTACTGTTACATTTTACCTCCTTACGGAATTTTATGTGTGATTGCCTTGATAAGAGCGTGTATGGGCATGTATAGATGTGTGTGGATTTTGGTGCGTGCGCCTGCGTGCACACACACACGCACGCACGCACTCAAGCATCCATACAAACTCACACACATCCATATACGTCCCTGCTACCTTGCTACGTATGTGTAAATTTTATTTTGATGGCAAGCAGAAACTATCATTCAATAATTAACAGAGAAATTTGCATCTTATGCAGCGGAGTATTGATGATTTACAGTATCTCTCCCAGCAGTTATCTCGTGGTTATGTGATTACCGTTGCAAGCAATACTTTTTCAGAAAACCAACCGGTTGTGCGAAAGTATCAAGACTGTCCCTCGAAGCATCCGACGATTGAAGCGGCATGACACTGATAAAGACATACAATTGTTTCCACTATTGATTTAAGAAACATAAGATCACAAAGATGATACAGTTTAATGATACGTAGCACAGTCTGTTGCCGAGTCATAAGATAATTTTTGCCGTTTCGTGACTTTTTATCCGCGATTATAAATGCGACCCTGATTACGACAACGAACAAAAAGTCGAGCTTGGGAATTGTCGCTCTACTCTGGACAACTCCTCTGGACACTAAAAAAATTTAACCGTACTTTTAATATGCTTGGCTTAAGAAATATGAGATATACTACAGAAAATTTCTTTCTTTCTAAGAAAAACTTTAAACAGACAAAAACTTGATACACCACTGTGAAATTTGTAAATGTCATTAATTGTAAGATGAGCATTGTGTTTAAAACAGTAACGGCGATTAAAAAAATATTATGCACAAAAGATCATTTTAAATATAGAATAAATAAATTAAGAACTGCCAATCATCGAATTTGTATCCTGATGACTTAACTTTTTATTTAGCTCAAAAATTAATTACTCGAATATAATAAGCCAATAATATATATATTGTTTAAAAAAGGATGAAGTTTACTACAAAGATGTATTCCACATTGTATATTCAATTTTTTATATTAAATGGCCAAGCATAAATTGTATTTTTGTTAAACATTATAATGAAATTACTTTAAATTTAAATGTATATATAATATGAAAAACAAACATCAAGCACATTTACAAAATCTTATTATTAACTATAGTTAACTACAGTTTAACCATTTTATTTTTCTTTCTTGTGCAATAATTATGTTGTTAAACAATTGCTAAGTTTTTAAAGTTCTTATTGTGACAAG
Organism: Tetramorium alpestre; assembly: GCA_021460005.1. NCBI lineage: Eukaryota > Metazoa > Arthropoda > Insecta > Hymenoptera > Formicidae > Tetramorium > Tetramorium alpestre. The sequence goes on from JAJVSH010000111.1 coordinate 258,248, forward strand.
AATTGCGGCTATATCAGAATTTTATTTAGATTTATACATGTTATTAGGGAAGAATTAAAACAGCCGTGTTCATGCAGCACAATGAAGATTTAAAGCCGCGATTAATTAAACGAAAAAAAAGAGGAAAGAGTAACTGTTTTCCTGCTTGGAAAATATTTAGCAAGATATAACAAATTTCACAATTAACTCAAATGAAACGCGATAAAATCATCACACGCTATTACACAGTGAGAATTTCAAGCTTTTTCTGCTTGTCGGCGAAGATCCATCGTTTCTCTCGCACTCGCACGATAAACGCACCGCGTACGTATGCTAACGCGAAAGCGTTCACGTTCGTGCGTAACGGAGCGATCCGCCAGATAATTCGCACGATCCGCGGTTTCCGATCGACTTTGCGAAAAGACGCAGTAGGATCTGTATATCCGCCGGTTGTAGCTTCGGGAAGCGCATGAATCGCGCATTTACAGCACTGGCACAAAAAAAATCAACGAGCTACGGTAAGCGTCTGCGAGAAATTCCGCGAACTATCAAGGTAAAGATAGTCTAATTTTGGCAAAAGCCGTATGGTTTTCAATTCGTTGCTCGGTATGCGCACACCATCCTTGACGATGGCGGCCGTGGACGTGTGTGGGTATCCGTGCTCATCGTGTTTTTCGTTTATTATGCCAACGTGCTTGCCTGGGTTATATAAGTTCACGGATGGTTTGCGAAATCTCTCGCGGACGCATAGCTCGTTGATTTTTTTTCGCAGATGTTTTTCTGCAAAGATTTATACATATAACACACATTTAGAATAATAAGTAATAAATAAAATAAAAAGTAATAAGATATTGAAGAAATTAAAATTAATAACAGAAGTGGACTTCCACACCACCCTTGAGGTTCCACCAATGGCGCATTAGGTTTTTTTTAAGTGGACCTTCGCCAGGAGCTATATTATACCACCATTTATGGACCTATTTTTCCGGTATGTTCGAGTCAAGCACGAGAAAGTTTTCGGACAGTCCTATGCAAATGACATAGTTACATACAATTACATACTATCACAATACACACATCTCCGATCATCATCCAATATTAAGATCATGGTTTATTGTTAGTAATATTTTTCAACTAATAAACGCACTAGATGAAGCGCCACGTTTATTTGTTACGAGCGGCAGTAATGGGGGCAACGAGCGTAAGTCGAGAAATCTGGCTGAAAGTTGTAAATAAGTCCCAACACTGTTGTACACTATACATTTAAAAAGAATTCCTGAAAAACCTCTTCTTTTGAATTGCCATATACAGGGTGTCAATTGTTGTACAAAATTTCGTGAGCCGGCAGAGCGGACGAAACTGAATAGAAAAGTTCTTTACCATTTTGTAATTTGCGCAATAGTTAACGAGATATTAATAATTAAAAATCGCCGTATTAGCCCGACCCTCCGCCGAATACAAGCGCGCGGCGAGATACGACCGCCCAGCGTCATTGTTCTCAAGATCGCGAAGAGTTGTTTTCTATAAATGACAAAAAACAGGGGAACAATCGCAGCTCAAAACCGCCTCTTTTAGGCATTGCCGCGTGTAGTAAACAACTCCTCGCGCGATCTTGGTACGCACTAGCTATGGATACTTTCCAGCAATCGGCACAGACTACACAGTAAATCGTTTCATCTTTACTATCGAATATTAAACAGGGATGAAAATTGTCATAACCGTTTACGCTGAGCAAGCACTTTTTTATGCTTGCTGTTTTGATCGCAACTCAGTTATGAATAATTCAAAAATTAAAGGATAAAAGATAAACGTAAATCCTCAGCTGATTGACAAACAATACTCTGGTAAAATTTCAGAATATTGTTATAAAAATCAGGTCTGGATATATTGGCCCTTGCATCCATTAGAAGATTATAATGGATCGCAATAAACACCTTGCTGATTTTGGTCCGCCCCGAGTATTTTATTTCCCCGGTACCCTCTATTTCTAGCGAGCTTTCCCCGATCCGCCACCTGGGGAGGCGCCCGATGGAGGATCAGCAACCTCACACGGGAATATCGTCACAGAGTGTAGGGAGATCTTTCTTATATTTTTTTAGAAAGTGTCGTTAGCTCTCATTCCAATAGTACACGATTCATTAATCGAGTCCGTCGAGGTGCACACTCTGTCCAGGGTGGAAATAAAGAACTCTGATTGGTTGATTTCCTTATGCGTTATACAAAAGTCTGTATCGTGGCCTTTGCTATAGGAATTCTATACTACTCGCGCTATTACAGATATGCCAATACCTAATGTCTCAGAATTGCAAACGCTACTTAGTATGATAAATCCCCAGATAGGAACGCATGCAGTAAAATTTTAGCCTCATTTTAATTTTTAAATATAATGTATAATATATTGCGTGATATGTCTACATTAAAATTTAAAAATCAATAATTCTAAATTTAATTATTGTAACATGTAGCAATCTTTAAAAAATTGATGCCAAAAATAAATTCCTATATATAAATGTAACTTTAGTAAGTATCATCTTAGCACAATTATTACTAAATACATTTCAGAAATTAATTTTGTAATTATTGCAAAAATCGTTACAACATAAAATTGTACAATTATTATTCAAATAATAGTAAGAAATTCTTTTTACTTTTTATTTTGCTACATAATCTTGCGTCATAATTTTGTCAATATTTAGAATTTATAATTATAAAATTCTATTTTAGCAAAAGATATGCGTTTTGCAGAATCACCTTATGACACGTCGTGCGAAATACTGTGAATGAAAAGATGCAATAATTGTGCATTTATTACAAAAGTTTCCTATTTCTGAGTCATTATGGGAAATTCATACCTCATTTATAGTATTTACACCAAATCAACCACTGGAAGATCTTACCAGGGAAAACAAACCATGGTATTGAAATCACGAGCATAGCTCTTCAACACGTCAGAGATGTCATATTAAGCTTTCTTCTTCTAGAACATTTCGATCTTTCGAAAACTCTTGTAGTTGCGGTCGACGCTTGTTCTACAGGCATCGGTGGAGTGGTCCTGCAAAAGGACGTCAACGGCCGAGAAGACGCTGTCTACAAATCCTTTTAAGGAAGAAAATTTATTCTTTTGGCAAATCACAAACTGCTAGTAGCTCTACTTCAAATTGATAACACTAAAAGTCTTAAATCCACAACAGTTGCTCGCCTCAAACGCTGGGCCATCCGATTTCTTGGATACGATTTCCAGATGGAGTTCGCATGCAAGATTTTGGACAATGCTTTATCTCGTCTAACAGATAAATTTGATCAAAACAATCTCCAGGAACTTCAAGTGACTAACATTCACGCAATTGAAAATGAAATCCAACAAATTAAAAATACATTTTATATCGATCAATTCGGAGAAAATCTTAGTCAAAAATTTAAAATCGCAACTGACTCACATTTTGAACTTAAGCAGTCATGCAAGCTATAAAAAATAACTAGACAATACCTTACTTCTGGGCGACAGAGTCGTCATACTACAGCTGCCATGTACGTCTTCTTCTTCTTCTTTGAAATAACTGATTCAATACTGGCCAAATAGCAAAATCTTAAGCCCTTTCTGGGGCAGGTTGACTTGTAACTCATGTGACGTGCAAGAATTGATATGTTAGGAGAGCTAAGACTAGTCCGTGCAAGCGAGCGAACTAGCCGACACGTCCGACACTTGAGCCGATAGTTGGGTACAGCAAAGCTAGAGCACTCAGAGAGGAAAAAGCAGTTGTGTGGAGGGGAGACTGCGCATATGCCGCGTATGTAAATGGAAGCTGTTGAGTGTCGATCAATAACGATACATCAAATAAATGGCCTACGCGCTGAAACGTAATGAAGGAAATAACCTACGCAAGCGCAAACGCATGCATGTGCGTCTACACGAAACAGCACAGAATTGTCAATGGTCAATACGAATGTTCGTCATTTTCGACAGATTCCCGGTTTTCTTTGAAATGCCTAAATGATTAATAGTAATATGCTTTGGAAGCTGAGCTTTATCATTCTAAATATACACAATGGCATATGATAATTAAATAGTACCATTAAAATTAAGAACAGTTTACTGATTAAATGAAAAAACGCAAACCGTGCAAAAAATTGATTCATTGTGAAAAAATAAAGAGATAATTAAATTCTTATAATTAACTCTTATAATACAAGTTTGCGAGTTTCGGAAACAGAAATCAGAGAACTAACTTCCTATTTTTAACTTCCTATTTTATAATTTTCAACGCTAAATCCGAATCTGCTGAATCAATGGCACAGACAGGATTTTTGTTCGGGGGGAGCTCTGGGTTTCCCTAAGCTTATTTATATGTTAATTTTCGGGTGCTTTCCCTTACGCCAAAAATTCATACTTTGAAAAAGTTGGAATACCTATTTGAGAAAGAACGAGTAATTGTAAAAAGGCCTTTGTACTACGATTTATCGCTAATTGAGTGCTTTCAATATTGTCCAGTTTAAATTTTCGGGCGTTACCTTTTACGTCGAAAATTGTTACTTTTATGCAATGGCTTGAAAAAAGTTGGAATACACATTTGACAAAAAGGAGTAAATTTAAAAAGGCATTTGTACCACAATTTAGTGCTAATTTAGTGCTCTTAATATTATCCAGTTTAAATTTTCGGGCGCCACTCCTTACGCCTAAAATTCATACTTTTATACTTTGAAAAAGTTGGATTACCTATTTGAGAAAGAACGAGTAATTGTAAAAAGGCACTTGTACCACTAGTGGCGTAGCTAGAATTTTTGTTCGCAGGAGAGCTCCGAGTTTCCCTAAGTTTATTTATATATATTATATGTGTGTACATTATGTTTATATATATATATACTTTAATGTGTGAAGTTTTTAACTTGCCTGTATAGCATCTTACAATTAGACTCGCTGTCCGCATGATCGACCCAAACCCCTGTCATCTAGCTGTAGATCTTTCAGTTCAGTTGCATTACAGTTGCAATCGATATGCCATCTCTTAAAGAGATTTTACAATAAGTTGCAAATGCCTTGTCGCCAGTCGCTAACGTTATGATACGGCGATGTGAATCGTCAGTTATGTCTTTTGCGATTAACAACAAGGCATTTGCACTTATTGTAGAACTCCCCTTATGGTAAAAAGCTGTTGCAACCATTAAAATTCATCTTGTATAAATTTTTACATTATTAACATAAATATCTAAATTTAATTCTTCTGATCTTAGTTTTTTATCATTGTGCATATATTTTATAAGTAAAAATGCTTATTTACAACATAAAAATTAACTTTCTTTCTTCTACAATTATCATTCAGTGGATAATCAAACTCAAATGATAATAATAAAATTGCAGTTTTTAATTAAAATTGAAAATATTATGTTCCTAAACATACATAATGTTTACGAAACAACATGATAATAATAAATTACAAGATTTTTACTTTATTGTGAGCTATTAAAGTGAAAGCACCAACCGTCGATAGTAAGAGTGTTACAAAGTTACAACTGATCACGCAAACCTCTGTGAGTTTATCGGTCTTTAATAGTATATCTCATCGTTGCTGTTAGAAATAGCGAAATGGCGCTGACGGAGGTTTGCATGATCAATTTTGACTTTTATCACCAACGGTCGGTGCTTTTACATTATTAAAAAAATTTACATTAATAGCTCACAATATAATATAAATTTTATAATTTATTACTATTTTGTACATCCTTTTTCTATTTTTCAATACTTTCCTTTTGGTCACTTTCATTCTGTTTCAATTTTCTCATTTCCATTAAAAATAATAATTTTATAAGTTCTTCTTTTTCTTTCGGTATTCGTTTTATTTTAAAAAAAGAATAAGCCACTGATGACAAATTTGTTGTTGATTCAAAAAGTAAAAACTGCTTAAACCGCAGTTTTATTTTTTTTTCTATCTATTTTTTTTTCTATATCTTCTATTATTTTAATTAAACCCCCGCAATATTAAAAAAATTTCCATTTTCAGAAACGAAAGCATTTTAATAATCCTCATTAATTCAGGTAAAAGCATTCCATAATATGTATCTTTCTCTCCTTGTAAACTTTGTACAGCTTCTCGCTCAAAAATTGCAGATCCATTTTTTTTTAAATCGGAAGTTTTAAATTTTTTAGTGCTTTGTTCAACTGTTACTTTACAAGTAAAAGATCATTCACTGGATAATAATAAAAATTCCATCCTGTCGGACATGCAGAGGTAGAAGATTTTTCTGTTATTTCTAAATGAGTTTCACAAGCTTTTAGTGATTTCGCGCATAAATTTCAGAGTGCTTGACACTTTTCAAAAGCCGAATTTTTTTATAAACGTTACTTTCTGACATTGCTTGTTTAATAACAATCGCTGCAATTAAATTTAAAATGTGCGTGACACATCTTTCATGATTAGGCAATTCATAATCACTTATGTAATCTTTGATTGTTACTGTTAACGAATGCACTTCTATTATTGATGTCTCAATTTTATAATTTGCAAAAATGCTTTTAGAATAAAAAATTGATAATAAAAACCATTTAAATGGAAATATAAAATAGTTTTTGAAAAAAGTATTTTATATAAAATAGTTTTTGAAAAAAGTATTTTAAATGCAAAATATAAGATAGCCATTTTGCATTTTACATTTTTATTTGAAACGCATCTATTTCAAATAATGCACATCTCTGCCAACAGTCATGATATATGAATAGCTAGAAAGTTGCATGCTTTTCGAATATGTCCTGATGGCGCTAATTCGCGACCAACTTCATGTGTAAAGGCATTTTTAAACTATATAAAGAGAAAGAGCTATTCTGGATCAATAGCGATTATATCTTTTTTAAAATGCATTGCCTTTTAAAGACCTTTTCCAGCGCTGTTCTCACTTTTTGAACCAGTTCTGAAACCCAGCTTTTTGAATACCCAGCAACTGCTTCGTCGCTTTCTATTTCATATCCTTTACATTGTTAAAAATCTTTCTTTCCTTTTGAGGATTTTTTTAAATTTCGGAAACAGAGCCAGAAGTTATACAGAGCTGTATTACGTCTGTACAGAAGCTGGCGGAATTGGGATATGTTTTTTTGTCAAAGAAAATTCTGAATAATATGAAATAGGTGTGTTACCGTGGTAAAGCAACCAGTCATTGATTTTCCACAAGGCCCTTTCTTTCTCATTGCATCTCGTAATCTTTTCAGAATTTAGATAGATAATACTTCTTGTTCACCGTCTGATTTTGTGAAGCATATGGGGAAATATGACGCTCATGATTTTGATCACGTACCTAATTGCGCACCATTGTCGATCGACGGGCTGCAGGAACGTGCCGCTTGCAAGAATACTCACAAAGTTCTCACTAAAAACAGTTTTCTCTAATATTAGCTTTCTATAATATA